>JACEFO010002292.1:1800000-2232277 GCA_015342445.1 Digitaria exilis
GGGGATGAGGTGGTAGTTGCCGTCCGGGATAGCGCCTTCTACATGAGATGCATAACTTAGGGTGGCTGTTCTGGAATTTCAGATTCCATTTATTTTATTCTAACTAACTACAAAAAGGTTTATTCTTTTATATAAATCGATTTCCATCTAGATTACTTCGCATTTTTGTTTCTCCTTTTCTGCTCATCATTTTTATCTATAAACTTTATGACAGCTACTGGAGTATAAGAGCTAAGCTCACTCCAAAATTTAGCTAAATCTGAGCTACACATAATTTATTAAAATTAATTCAATCTGCTGCCTGCAGAAACGAAATAAATTCATATAAAATTGGAAATACATCCAATTCAGGAAATCTTCCTACCAAAGCTAGTCATAAGTACAAGGAGGGCTCTGGCCAAGTGGTGGCTCAAAATAACCCTTGGGTAGTCCTCAATAAATTCCTATCCAAAAACACATATTTATTCATTTGCTAACCTAAACAGAGCAAAAATTAAGTTTTTCATTTTTCACAGGTGTGCTAACAAGTTTTTAGTCCTCTGGAGCAAAATGGTGATTTTTCACTGTACAGATTATTTTTAAAGATTTCTGCACTGCAAAAAGACAGAAAACACATTTTAATTTATAACTGGAGCTACAGTTCATATTTTTAGGTCCCCTTTGGACACCAGCTGTCAAAGTCACTACACACAACATATCCAAAGCTCAACCCTAGCGGAGCTCTGGATTTGAAATGGTGCACTACTTTCCATTTTCATAGTTTGAATTTTAGCTCAAAAACAGTTCATCAAAAGTATAAACATGTCTAATAGAGATTGTAGTTTAGACTCTCACGAATCCAGAGAGTATTTTTGTGCATTTTTCTGATTTTTGTACGATTTTTAATGCATTTTACAAGATTCGGGAAAAACAATCTAGTTTTAAGAATCTATTTCCGCAGGGAACCCTAGAACTTTCAAAACTTCGCGAACGAGTCCCTGGACTTTTGCACAGAGACCCCTAGACAAACGAAGACGATGAAGGAAAGCCCTCGGCTCTCGCCGGAGTTGCGCCGGCCCAACGGCGGCGAACTAGGCTCGGGGAAGTGGGGGAAAAGCTTCCTGGGCTCACCACGAGTCGTTTGGGGACGGTTTGGAGGCTGCGGGTGGTCGGAGTTGCGCCGGCGACGATGTGGTGGCGGCGCGGCCGCCGCGGCTTCTACGCCGGTGAGCTCGGGGTCGTTCGCCAAGGTTCGAGGGGTCCTAGAGCACCAGTGGAGCTCGAGGAAGCCAATGGCGTGCTCGGTTGACCTCGGGGACGGCTCGGAGTAGGGTCTCGACGTGCGGGTGCTCCGGCGGCCGAAAATCGCGATTTGGGGGAAATCACGAATTCTCGCCGGAGAAGCGACAATAGCTTGGGGAAAGTGGGGGGAAATGGAGCTGGAGTAGAGGGCTAGCTTCGTGCGGGACGAACTTGGGAATGGTGGAGTGTGGAGGGTGAATTTCTCGGAGAAGCTCGGCTCGGTTCGCGCGGCGCGAGGAAGAAGAAGACCGAGCGAGCGCGGGGAAGTGGAAATGGCCAAGTGAGCGAGTGAGAGGAGGGGTGGGAGTGCGCGGTGGAGTGCTTGGGCACGCGAGAGTGGCACAGTGCGGCCTCGGGAGCGTGCGAGCGCGTGGGTGGCTGTCGCGGTCGCCATTGATGGCGCGGCGATCTCGAACAGAGCGCACACGCGCGGTTGGGCGTCAAAGATCATCGTGTGATGAAGTGGAGATCCTCAGCAGAGGCTTTGGCGCGACGCGAACGGACTCTACCGCCTGCAGTGCGCTCGGCGCGGCGCGAGCGCGCGTGCGGCCACGGCGGCGCGCGACCGTATGATGGCGCTCCGCGGCGCGAGGCAGCAGTGCGCCGTCGCCCGCGACGTGACGGTACGGAAGGCTTGGACAAACGCGTGAGGACAAAAGCTAGCTGCCGCCGCGGCTCGGCCGACCCGACGTGGTCTCCGCCACACGCCGGCCACGTGGCGGCCGGACTCCGGCCGGAGCAGAGCGCGCCAGGGGCGAGCTGGCAGCCCCGTGGAGTTCCTTTGCCCCTTTTGAACTTTCTCCAAAAATTTGAGCTGAACTTCGAAACGTGTAAAATTAAAAGTTAGAGTTTGAGGTGTGGGACACAACTTTCGAGCTTGGACCAGGCACTTCGACCAGGCGCTACGGCGCTTCGAGCTTGAACCGCAAGCTCGAGCTTGCCGAGCCTCGAATGGTCGGAAACGCCACTCGAGGGTGAGTGCCCCCCTCGAGCTTGGCTGCGAAGCCTCGAGCGTGATGGAACGTCGCTCGAGGGTAAGTGCCCCCTCGAGCTTGGCTGCGAAGCCTCGAGCGTGACGGAACGTCGCTCGAGGGTAAGTGCCCCCTCGAGCTTGGCTGCGAAGCCTCGAGCGTGACGGAACGTCGCTCGAGGGTAAGTGCCCCCTCGAGCTTGGCTGCGGAGCCTCGAGCGTGCTAACGTGCGGCCTCGAATCGTGACGGACTGCGGGGCCTCGAGGGTCCTATCGTGCGGCCTCGATTCGTGACTGAAACTACTAGCTAGGCTCGATCGTCACGGACAATACTGGCTAGGCTCGATCGTCACGGACATACTTGCTAGGCTCGATCGTCACGGACATACGGGCTAAGCTCGATCGTGACGGACATCCGGGCTAAGCTCGATCGTGACGGACATCCCCGCTCGAGGGTCATCGAGCGGAACGAACGCCGTGGCGAGGTTGTCGCGAACGGCTGTAGGTGTAGGTGAAGACAACTACTTTGGTCCGAGATTTTTAAGTTCAGCACCCAAGTCTTGAGATTTCAGTTGGGTGTCACCAGACCTTTGTTTTGAATTTCAGTCTGAATTTTTGGTCAATTTCTGAATTCTAACCCCAATGTTTTGCCTTATCTTCCTTTTTATTAATTATTTTATTTAACCTCTCCTTCCTTTCTTAGACCCTTCAATAGTGTCACTAAACATCAGAGGTATGCTGCTCAAAGAGAGTTTTCAATTTAAAGTTTTTCCTCCTTTTATTTTAAGAGTAAAAATCTTATTTTAACTTAAAGTTAAAACATGGACACATACATGGAGGTTAAAAGCTTATTTATTTTATATGCTCAACTTTTAATTATGTCGTTAACAACTTGACATATATTAAATATTTATTAATTTACATCCTTTGCATTTTATGAAAGCTCATATTGTGAACAAAATCTCATTTTATTATTAAAACCTCAAGATTGCCACATGTAGGCCATGATTAGATCTACAAGCTTTATTAGTCCAAGTGTTTAACCCTAACATTAAATCATTAACAATTATTTTACTAAAGAACATCAGGAGCACTCTAAATATTATTCTATTTATAGCCCAAGGTGAGCTCCTTTAAAAGGGTGTGTGACCGTGTGTTTTTCATCCCATGTTTAAGTTGGTCTTTCAAACTTGATTTCCTATGTTTGGTAGATTAAGCATCTGAGTTATACATAACTTGTAACACCCTTGGTGTTAATTAACACTAAAACAATGATTAAGCTAAGCTAAACAAGTAATCAAGCCTAACCAAGGTTAATTGAAAGAAAGAAATCAAAAGAAATGCTAAAAGGAATTCGATAAGAAATTAAAAACACCCCAAAAAGAGGCAAAACAAAAACCTTTAAATTTTATATAAGAACTTGAATTTTGGCCAATGCAAAATTTGAAGGAGAGACCAAACCAAGCATCTTCCCTTTTGAAACCATAGCCTAAAAATGTTTGGAAGTATCTCAAATTTCAGACCCTAACTTTGGAATTTGAATTTTTCAATTCAAATTCAAAAGCTGAATTGGAACCTTAGCCAAGCTCGAGGGGCATTCACCCTCGAGCGGTGATTTTCGTCACCCTCGAGGCTCCGCAGCCAAGCTCGAGGGGCATTCACCCTCGAGCGGTGATTTCCGTCACGCTCGAGGCTCCGCAGCCAAACTCGAGGGGCATTCACCCTCGAGCGGTGATTTCCGTCACGCTCGAGGCTCCGCAGCCAAGCTCGAGGGGCATTCACCCTCGAGCGGTGATTTCCGTCACGCTCGAGGCTCCGCAGCCAAGCTCGAGGGGCATTCACCCACGAGCGGCGTTTCCGTCACGCTCGAGGCTCGGAAGGCTCGAGCTTGCGATCCAAGCTCGAAGCGCATGGTCGAAGCGCCTGGCCCAAGCTCGAAAGTTGTGTCCCACATCCCAAACTCCAACTTTTAATTTGACACGTTTCGAAGTTCAGTTCAATTTTTTTTGGATTTTGAGCCATGCCAATCAGTTGACCCTTGCACCGCTCACGGCGCGCTCACGGGTTGCCAGCGCCGCGCCCGCGCGTGCCGCGCTCGCCGCCGGCAAGCGCCTGCCGCCGTCCGGCCTCGCCTGAGCCGACAAGTGACATGGCCGGGTGTCCCCGCTCACGGTGCACGCCTCTGACAAGGTCTCATGGTCGGAGACGCACTGTAGCGCTGACTCCCCGCTCGCCGTCGCGTCGCCGCCGCGGACCGCCGGGTTTTGCCGTCGCCGCCGTTGCCCGCCGGTCCAAAGCGCGACTTTTGCGTCCCCGCGTGCTCCTTTTTCCTCGCCCTGTCTCTTCCCGCCTCGCCCACGCGCGCCTGCCGCCTGCAGCACGCCTGCGCGCGCGCGTTGACGCCGCGCACGGCGCCAACACGGCCGCGACAAGCCCCTGCCGCCGCGGCAGCTCACCGAGCTGTCTCAGTCTCCATCTCGTGCTTCCCGAGCACCCCTCCACTCCCCTCTCACGCCTACTTAAGCCCTCAACAGTTCCCCTCCCTTCCACGCCGGAAAAACACTCGCCAGAGCTCGCAGAGGCGCCGCCGAGCTCGCTCTCGTGCACAGCCCTCCCCGCTGCTTCCCCGGCCAAACCAAGGCTCTCACGAGCTTCCCCATCCTCCACTGCCACTCCCCGAGCCATTCCCGACCCGTTTCCCCCACCAGAGCCGCTGGCGTAGCTCGCCGGAGTTAACCGAGCTCTCCGCCGCCGCCCGCGCACGTGCACAGCCCGCTCTACTCCTCCTCCAGCCGAACCGAGGGCACCATTCGCTTCCTCGTGCCGTGCTGGTGCTCACCGACCCCTTCTCCGGGCTTCTCCGACCCCAACGTCGCCGGTCGCCGCTCGCCGGAGCAAGCCGAGCCGCCACCGCCGTCGTTGACCTCGTTCCCGGCCATCCCCGACCTCGAGACCTAGCTCAAACGAATCACGGTGAGCCCCTCTCCATTTCCCCCCACTTCCCCGGCCCGGTCTCGCCGCCGTTTGGTCGGCGTAACCACGCCGGCGAACTCGAGGACCTCGTTGTGTCTTCAACCTCTTTCCAGGGGGCCGAGCGCAAAATGCAGGGACTTGTTTGTAATAGATTCAGAACTTCCAGGGTTCCTCGCGTAAAATAGATGCTATGTTTTAGGTTTAATTCGCTGAGATCTTCAAAAATTCGTAGAAAATCGTAGAACAATCAGAAAAATGCCAAACCAATTTTGTAGTGACCAGTGAATCTAGAAGGCCAACTTCTTCCTTTGCACCTCACTCAGTTGAGCTGTAGATTTTGAATTATAAATTCAAATCAGTTTGAGCACATTTCATCATAGTTCAAAATCTACACATGCACTGGAGCTGAGCTTTGGATATGTTATTAGGATGGTTATCATTAGCCTAATGCGCAAAGGGTGCACAAAAATTCCCAGTGGATTTAGGGTTATGATTTTCCAAACATATACCCTGCTGTTTTGGCAAATAAATCACAGAAAATAAATTACTCAGTGAAAAATCACCTCCTTCACACAGAAACTTAATCCAGACATTAGAAACCTTATAAAAATGAAAATGGTAATTTTTGGACACTGGAAAATGGCTAAATGATTTTTGGTAGTTTAAACATGGTGAAATTCCACAAAAATAACCATAAATCAAAATCACATGCAAACTTGCAGAGAGGTCACCCTTGGTACCCCAAGTCACTGTGCCAAGTGGTGTGAACAAAAACCTTGTAATTATTTTTGTAGGATTTTAGTTTGATTTAGGTAAAAAGATAAGAATAATTTTAATAAATTATAGAAAAATTATCTTGAGCCAAATTTTGGGCTAAGCTCCTGCCTTGGCATGAGCAAGCCTCTGGTCTAAATGGCACCCAAAAATAATCTTCCTAAGTTCACCTTTTGAATAATGGAAAAAGGACTTAAATAGTGGGAAAGAGAAGAAAAAGAAAAGGAAAAGAGAAGAAAAAGAAAAGAAAAGAGAAAAACCTAAAACTCTAAAATCAAAGTAAAGGTTCAAAATGAAAAGGGTATATTCACTTATAATTAATGTTTATCCTTTCCAATTCATTAACCAAGATTTACATAAACCCTAGCTATTTAAATCCGGATACTTAAGCATTCACGCATTCGTGTAGATTCGGGTCTCGCCGACGGAGTCTACGAGCTAGTTCCCGCTGCCGAGGAGATCGCCCAGGAGTCCGAGGTGAACGTGGTGCACGTGGATCCAAGCCCCGAGCAGGAGTACCGCTTCGAGCCGGAAGGCAAGCCCCGGAGCATAACCTAACTTTACTTACGCAATTTACTTGATTATATGTTTGTGCATTTAAGTTTCAAGGAGTTGAATGAAACCCTAGATTGCATGATCATAGGTTCCTTTGATTGAACGCTAGTATGTTAGGTTCGATAGTCGCTATGCTTAAGAACGATAGAAGTCGAGTGTTTTCCGACACTCGCGAGATATAGGAGTTGTATGACTACTCATATCAGAAACACTAGAGATGATGGACGGATGATTGTAGATACCCGTCTATCGATGTTTTAAGTGGAAACATGTGGTACTTTTGTGTCAAGCGTTTGAACGTACCACACATATGCACGGTTTATGGGACCGGTAAGTCCCGGTATCCGATTGATGCGAGCAGGTCCGACAGCTCTCTGTCTTGGAAACGTTATCCCATGGGCACATGAGGGTAGTTGCGTGAGTCCCAGTAGTGGTGAACCTTTACCCTGAGGCAGTGGGACTCGGGAGCCACTCGCAGAGAGAGGAGAAAGGATTGGGGTGTGTTGGCATTTCCAACCATTCCGTATGTTTGGGTTTTCCCTGGCCAGGTAGTAAATTCGGTTCGAACTGTCCGCTTCTCGCGGTTAATGAGACTGCTTGACCGATGTATGACATATTATGAAGTGAAACTTGGAAGGATGAAATCTTTGTATGAAATAATTGTATTGCAAAACTTGATTGTTTAGCTAGGCTCACCTAGAATGGATAGACTAAAGAAGTTAAAATCAAGATAAAGAAAGTAGAAAACAGCTTAGTCGCTTTTGGCAAAAGAACCCCACTAGCCAAACAGCCTCTCATCTTAGGAGTCGGTGATGTAGTGATCACCAGTCGGTTAAGTCTTGTTGAGTATAACTAGTATACTCAGCCTTGCTTGTGGCTAAATTTTCAGGACCGTCCCCTCAGGAAGTAGCTGCCTCTATGGCTTGGGCCTCCCAGCTTCCTCCTGGTTACAGCATCGAGTGGGAGCCGACCCCTCCCGAGGATCGTGAGGAGTAGCGTCACGGCTGACTTCATCGTGACGATACTATGGATCGTCGCTAGTATCTCGTTTACTTTCCGCTGCATGAACTCAAACTATTTACTTATCATTTCAATTTGGTTGTAATAACTCTAAGACTTGTTGTAATTTGAATTGTGGAATGATGTGATCTTTGGAACTCACCTTCGAGTGAGCGTATGGACGGACGATCTTCAGTAGCCGTTGGTCGAGCTTGACTCGACGGTCGAATCCGCACTTGGGAACATTTTTGTATATTAGCACCAATGGAAGGTGGAATATACTTAAGTGGGCCCATTTCTCGGGTGAGATCGCTACAGCTAGTATCAGAGCCGACGTTCATACGCACCAAAGAAAGCATCAGACCCTAGCCAATGTTTTGTTAAATAAAATCTGCTAAACCCCGATTCCATTGCGCCTAAGCAAAAGGAATGAAACGTATAGGATCGTTAAGGATAAAACTAGAATGTGAAGTCCTTAAGGGTTAAGGGTTGCGTTTTGTTAGGTGGCATAGTCTAACTTAGGAGTGATGTTTGTTCTTCCATGAAACCCAATCTTAAAAGACTTTCGTCGAAATTCCTCTGACTGCTACGAAAGGTTTACGAGTAGGAGTCCGACTAGATCTACAGAGAGAGGCGCGTCTATGCCTAGCCACCGGCACTAACTCCGAGAGTCAAGTTGGCTTAAGATGTGAGAACGTTTAGGTCTTGCATGCATCTCTTAATTAAAATCGGAATAATGATAAACTTAAGAGAGTCAAAATCCAACCGATCAAATCAATGCTTAAACAACCCTAATTAAAAGCTTAAGCACGTTCTTTACCCTCTGTTTTCTCCCAGTTTTCCCTTAGTCTTTTTGACGCATGGTACTCACCTCTGAATTTTTGTTCAGATGGTCGTTCCCAGTCACCTTGCTGGCGCGAACGAGAAGGTGGAGTGCCAGGACTGCCTCAGCTGGGAGGGGTTTCCGTCCCTCTTTTGGAAGATTCTGAAGGAGGTTGGCTACCCGTCTCCGCCGGTTTACTTTGGCAGAGAATATGCGGAGCGTGGTGTGACTCGGTGCAGTGTCCGCATGGAGGCACCGGTGCACCCCGAGCACCCCGACTGGCCTAGGCTGGGAGTTGTGGTGCATGGCCACCGCTTTCCGGACACTTGGGAGCTGGCCGCTTTCGCAGGGCTTAACCAGTTCACTTCACAGCACCACGACTTAGTGGATAACACTTTGGTTGGTTTCCTGCCTTCAGCCCGCAGGGATGACCCTCAGTGGTTGTCACGCTACTTGGCTTCTCCGCAGTTGTTCCTGGAGTTTCCCCGGAACGCACCAGCTTTCTTTGCTAGCTGGATGAAGGCTAGCATCCGCATGGCAGAGCTACTCAAGATGTCTCAGGATTCTCTGCTCGACTTTGCCGATGCGATGGTGAGAGTGTCCGCGGATAAGGACATAGCCGGTATCTACACTTCTTTGGACATGGCTGCCAAGGATACTCAGATCCGGGATTTGCAGGCTCGCATTGCGGAGCTTACCATGGAGAGGGAGCACTGTGCTCACCAGGTGGAGGTGTTGACGGATGCACTTGAGGAGACACAGGCGGAGTTGCACGAGGCTAATGCCGAGATGGTCGAGTTGGAGGCTCATATGGAGGTTCCCGAGGAGGACGAGGCAGAGGATGAGGCAGAGGATGACGTCAAGTCCGAGCTGGACGACAAGGAGTTACCCCCAGTTCAGCCACCACTTTCCCCCACCATGAGCCGTACTTCGGTGAACGACGTGGATGACTTCTAGAGCGTTGAGTTAGAGATTAGGTACTCTTCAGCATGGCTTTTCCGTGTCACGTGGAGTTTAGCTAGTTGAAGAATGGATAATCTCTTGTATCTCTTTGTATCTGTTTCCCTTCGCATTTGGTGTAGCATCTTAATCGGAATGTGTTGTCAGCATGGGTTGTAATGGATTCATCGAACCTTGTCTTGGATTAATGAAGTTGCTCATTCTATGAAATTTCGCTTTTTATGCCACATTCGTTTGTAGAATTGGGATTGTCTCTTAATCATGCCTGTCATTCCCTTATGAGCAATTGTGATTCATGTGATGAATGGAGACTCAATCATGTAGATGGTAGGACCTACGACCCGACTGACTCCGGGTGGGTTCGGGACAAATCAAGGCTCAACTAGTGCCCCGAATCAGCAGGCCCCGCCAGAGCAGCAGCCACCACCTGCCCCTCCACTGCCAAATTGGCAGCAGATGATGGCTATGCACGCCGAGGTCATGAGGACTATGCAGCAGCAGATACAATTGCAGCAGCAGCAGTTGGCCCAGAACATGAACATCGGTGCTCAGCGTCAGAATGGTCGCAATGCCCCGGCTGCTCAGGTTGCACGATTTGAGGACTTTCTGGGTACTCAGCCCCCGGTGTTCTCTAAAGCTACTGAGCCTATGGAGGCTGACGCGTGGATTCGGGCTATCGATTCGAAGTTTGCTATCCTGGCTGCCCCTTGCTCTGAAGAGCGCAAGGTCACTTTCGCCGCACAGCAGCTTCGCGGTCCGGCTTTGGTTTGGTGGGAGACTTATCGTGGCATGCTCCCCGCCGAAACTGTGATTACTTGGCAGAACTTCAAGGATGCGTTCAAGGCGCATCACATTCCTAAGGGCCTTGTTGAGAGGAAGTTGAGGGAGTTCCTGACCTTGACTCAGGGCACTCACACGGTGTACCAGTACGCCCAGGCTTTCAACAACCTTTGTCAGTACGCTGGTCATCATGCTGACAGTGATGATAAGAAGAAGGAGAGGTTCCGTATGGGGCTCAGCACCAAGTTGCAGGAGAGGCTGCTAAACATCAAGCCTGCCACTTATGCTGACTTGGTCAATGTGGCTATCGCTCAGGAGGATGCCATTATGACCCATAGAGCCGACAAGAAGAGGAAGGCTCCTGTTGTCTCTGCCAGTGGCGGTAAGCCGCAGCGCTTCCGTATTGTTCCTCCACAGGGACAGCAGCGTACAGGGCAGTCTGGCCGCTGGGTGGTTAACCCTCCTCAGCAGAGTGGTTCTCGCTTTCCACCACAGCAGTCGCAGCAGCAGAAGACCCTGCAGCAGCCAGCTCAGCCTGGAGCTGGGTATTCTTGCTACCGTTGCGGCAGCACCAGTCACTTCATCAGGGACTGCCCCCAGGGCAAGCAGCAGAACAATGGCAACCAGTCAAACAAGGGCAAGTTGCAGAAAATTCACGTCAAGCAAGGAAGGGTCAACTTCACCACCTTGACCGACCTTCCCGAGGGAGCACCAGTGATGACGGGTAAATTTCTGATTCATAACCAACCTGCAGTCATTCTCTTTGATTCTGGTGCCACTCATAGTTTCATAAGTCCCAGTTGTGCTAAGAAATGTGGGTTAAATTGCTTATCTACAAATGCGGCCTACAAAATAATCACCGCAGGAGGAAACCTAAATTCAAATCATGTGGCGCGAAAGGTGCCAATTAAACTGGGTAGTAGAGTTATCTTGATCGACCTGATTCTTTTAGAACTGGATGGGATAGATATAATCTTGGGAGCTAATTGGATGGCACAGCACAAGGTTGTGTTAGACATTGCTAAGAGAATTGTTGATATCAACTCACCTACACATGGATCTACCACACTCTATCTTCCGTCTCCCAACTCCTTGAGCTCGTGTGTTTTTGTCATGACTGAGCCCAAGCTTGAAGACATTCCTATTGTCTGTGAGTTCCCCGATGTCTTCCCAGACGACTTGCCTGGAATGCCACCGGATCGGGACATTGAGTTCGTTATCGAGCTACAACCAGGCACCGCACCAATTTCTAAAAGACCCTACAGAATGCCACCCGCAGAATTGGCAGAGATGAAAACTCAACTCCAAGATTTACTGGACAAGGGTTTCATTCGTCCGAGTACATCACCTTGGGGTTGTCCTGCCATATTTGTCGAAAAGAAGGATCACACGTTGAGGATGTGTATTGACTACCGGCCTCTCAATGCGGTTACCATAAAAAACAAGTACCCTCTTCCCCGCATTGAT
Organism: Digitaria exilis; assembly: GCA_015342445.1. NCBI lineage: Eukaryota > Viridiplantae > Streptophyta > Magnoliopsida > Poales > Poaceae > Digitaria > Digitaria exilis. Next base: position 1,811,583 of record JACEFO010002292.1, read on the forward strand.
GTATTGTTCGATCAACTCGCCGGAGCCAAGATATTCTCGAAAATTGATCTTCGTTCTGGATATCATCAAATCAAGATTCGTCCTTGTGATATTCCCAAGACGGCTTTCTCGACCCGCTATGGACTTTATGAATTCTTGGTTATGTCGTTCGGGCTGACTAATGCTCCTGCTTATTTCATGTATCTCATGAATTCGGTGTTCATGCCCGAGCTGGATAAGTTCGTAGTGGTTTTCATTGATGATATTCTTGTCTATTCCAAGAATGAGGAAGAGCATGCCGAGCATCTCCGTATTGTTCTTCAACGACTCCGTGATCACAAATTGTACGCCAAGTTCTCCAAGTGTGAGTTTTGGCTGGATAGTGTGAAGTTCTTGGGTCACACCGTTTCTAAAGATGGTATCTCGGTGGATCCTACGAAAGTGCAGCAAGTAATGGACTGGAAACCTCCTACCTCTGTCCACGAAATCCGAAGCTTCCTGGGTTTGGCAGGATATTATCGTCGTTTTATTCCGGATTTCTCGCGAGTTGCCAAGCCAATGACCGAGCTATTGAAGAAGGGGCAGAAATTCGTGTGGGATGAGAAGTGTGAAGAGGCATTCCGCACATTGAGGAAGTTGTTGACCTCAGCTCCCGTTCTGACCCAACCGGATAGCACCAAACCCTACGATGTCTATTGCGATGCTTCAGGCACCGGACTCGGTTGTGTTCTTATGCAAGAAAATCGAGTTATTGCTTATGCTTCACGTGCTCTCCGTCCCCATGAGCTGAATTATCCCACTCACGACCTGGAATTGGCAGCCGTGATTCACGCTCTGAAAATATGGAGGCACTATCTGATAGGAGTTCCTTGCAACGTGTATACCGACCACAAAAGTCTCAAGTACGTCTTCACTCAGGCTAACTTGAATATGAGGCAGCGAAGATGGCTAGAGTTGGCAAAAGATTATGACATGAGTTTGCATTATCATCCCGGAAAGGTGAATGTGGTTGCGGATGCCTTGAGCCGCAAGTCCCATTGCCATTGTCTTTCGGTCGAATCGTATGCCGACACTCTATGCCATGAGTTGGCGAAACTCAATCTCGAGATTGTTCCGCATGGTTATTTAAACAATATATCTCTCGAGTCCACGTTGCACGATGAGATCATTCTGGCCCAGCAGACCGATAAAAAGGTCGGGATTATTCGGGAAGAGCTGGCCAAAGGAACGGAGGAACGGTATAACTGTTTCCGTCAGGATGCCCGAGGCATGATATGGTTTGGGAACCGTATCGTCGTGCCTAAGGATCCGGAATTACGGAAGAAAATTTTGAGTGAAGCTCACCACTCTAAATTCTCTATTCACCCTGGCAGCAATAAGATGTACCAGGATATGAAGAAAACTTTTTGGTGGACCAAGATGAAAATGGATATTGCTCGGTTTGTATCTTGCAGGAGGGTAAAGGCTAGTCATCTAAAGGCGGCTGGAACTCTTCAACCTTTGTCTATACCATCATGGAAATGGGAGGATATCAGTATGGATTTCATTGTTGGCCTTCCCAAGACCGCACGAGGGCACGATTCTATATGGGTCATTGTGGACAGGCTCACAAAGACCGCTCACTTTATTCCGGTCAACACCACCTATGCCGTCAAGAAGTATGCTGAGATCTATCTCAACCAAATTGTGCGCCTGCACGGAGTGCCTAGAACAATCATTTCGGACCGAGGTCCGCAGTTTGTGGCAAGGTTCTGGGAGCAACTCCATGCATCTCTCGGCACAAAGCTTATTCGAAGCTCGGCTTACCACCCGCAGACGGATGGGCAAACCGAGCGGGTGAATCAAATCCTTGAAGACATGCTTAGAGCTTGCGTCATTCACTATGAAGCAAGTTGGGATAAATGTCTGGCTATCGCCGAGTTCTCATACAACAACAGTTACCAAGCAAGCTTGAAAATGGCCCCTTTCGAAGTCTTGTATGGGAAAAGGTGTCAAACTCCGTTATGTTGGTCTCAGCCTAGAGAGCGAGAAATATACGGACCCGACTTGGTGATTGAAGCCGAAGAGCAAGTCAGAGTTATTCGGGAAAACCTCAAAGCCGCTCAGTCTCGTCAGAAGAGTTATGCCGATCGCCGAAGAATGCCTCTCAAATTCGCAGTCGGTGATCATGTGTATCTTAAGGTCTCACCAACTCGAGGAGTCCAAAGGTTCGGAGTAAAGGGAAAGCTTGCACCCCGTTACGTCGGACCTTACAAAATCATTGAGAAATGTGGATCCGTGGCTTATCGTCTACAACTTCCCGACAAACTTTCAGCCGTGCACAATGTCTTTCATATCTCACAACTCAAGAAGTGTATTCGAGTTCCGACTGAGGTCGTGGAACAAGAAGACGTGGAAGTTGAGCCCGATCTGACCTACGTTGCTCAACCTCTCAAAGTCCTTGACCAAAAGGAAAGGCACACGAGAAGGAGCTCGGTTAAAATGTATAAAATTCAGTGGGTTCATCACACTGAAGAAGAGGCAACATGGGAGACCGAGGAATATCTTAATTGCCATTATCCTGGATTTCTCACCACCCCACCAGGTACCAATGTTCCGCACTTTCTAGCATTTCCGAATCTCGGGACGAGATTCTTTTTAAGGGGGGTAGGCTGTAACACCCCTGGTGTTAATTAACACTAAAACAATGATTAAGCTAAGCTAAACAAGTAATCAAGCCTAACCAAGGTTAATTGAAAGAAAGAAATCAAAAGAAATGCTAAAAGGAATTCGATAAGAAATTAAAAACACCCCAAAAAGAGGCAAAACAAAAACCTTTAAATTTTATATAAGAACTTGAATTTTGGCCAATGCAAAATTTGAAGGAGAGACCAAACCAAGCATCTTCCCTTTTGAAACCATAGCCTAAAAATGTTTGGAAGTATCTCAAATTTCAGACCCTAACTTTGGAATTTGAATTTTTCAATTCAAATTCAAAAGCTGAATTGGAACCTTAGCCAAGCTCGAGGGGCATTCACCCTCGAGCGGTGATTTTCGTCACCCTCGAGGCTCCGCAGCCAAGCTCGAGGGGCATTCACCCTCGAGCGGTGATTTCCGTCACGCTCGAGGCTCCGCAGCCAAACTCGAGGGGCATTCACCCTCGAGCGGTGATTTCCGTCACGCTCGAGGCTCCGCAGCCAAGCTCGAGGGGCATTCACCCTCGAGCGGTGATTTCCGTCACGCTCGAGGCTTCGCAGCCAAGCTCGAGGGGCATTCACCCTCGAGCGGCGTTTCCGTCACGCTCGAGGCTCGGAAGGCTCGAGCTTGCGATCCAAGCTCGAAGCGCATGGTCGAAGCGCCTGGCCCAAGCTCGAAAGTTGTGTCCCACATCCCAAACTCCAACTTTTAATTTGACACGTTTCGAAGTTCAGTTCAATTTTTTTTGGATTTTGAGCCATGCCAATCAGTTGACCCTTGCACCGCTCACGGCGCGCTCACGGGTTGCCAGCGCCGCGCCCGCGCGTGCCGCGCTCACCGCCGGCAAGCGCCTGCCGCCGTCCGGCCTCGCCTGAGCCGACAAGTGACATGGCCGGGTGTCCCCGCTCACGGTGCACGCCTCTGACAAGGTCTCATGGTCGGAGACGCACTGTAGCGCTGACTCCCCGCTCGCCGTCGCGTCGCCGCCGCGGACCGCCGGGTTTTGCCGTCGCCGCCGTTGCCCACCGGTCCAAAGCGCGACTTTTGCGTCCCCGCGTGCTCCTTTTTCCTCGCCCTGTCTCTTCCTGCCTCGCCCACGCGCGCCTGCCGCCTGCAGCACGCCTGCGCGCGCGCGTTGACGCCGCGCACGGCGCCAACACGGCCGCGACAAGCCCCTGCCACCGCGGCAGCTCACCGAGCTGTCTCAGTCTCCATCTCGTGCTTCCCGAGCACCCCTCCACTCCCCTCTCACGCCTACTTAAGCCCTCAACAGTTCCCCTCCCTTCCACGCCGGAAAAACACTCGCCGGAGCTCGCAGAGGCGCCGCCGAGCTCGCTCTCGTGCACAGCCCTCCCCGCTGCTTCCCCGGCCAAACCAAGGCTCTCACGAGCTTCCCCATCCTCCACTGCCACTCCCCGAGCCATTCCCGACCCGTTTCCCCCACCAGAGCCGCTGGCGTAGCTCGCCGGAGTTAACCGAGCTCTCCGCCGCCGCCCGCGCATGTGCACAGCCCGCTCTACTCCTCCTCCAGCCGAACCGAGGGCACCATTCGCTTCCTCGTGCCGTGCTGGTGCTCACCGACCCCTTCTCCGGGCTTCTCCGACCCCAACGTCGCCGGTCGCCGCTCGCCGGAGCAAGCCGAGCCGCCACCGCCGTCGTTGACCTCGTTCCCGGCCATCCCCGACCTCGAGACCTAGCTCAAACGAATCACGGTGAGCCCCTCTCCATTTCCCCCCCACTTCCCCGGCCCGGTCTCGCCGCCGTTTGGTCGGCGTAACCACGCCGGCGAACTCGAGGACCTCGTTGTGTCTTCAACCTCTTTCCAGGGGGCCGAGCGCAAAATGCAGGGACTTGTTTGTAATAGATTCAGAACTTCCAGGGTTCCTCGCGTAAAATAGATGCTATGTTTTAGGTTTAATTCGCTGAGATCTTCAAAAATTCGTAGAAAATCGTAGAACAATCAGAAAAATGCCAAACCAATTTTGTAGTGACCAGTGAATCTAGAAGGCCAACTTCTTCCTTTGCACCTCACTCAGTTGAGCTGTAGATTTTGAATTATAAATTCAAATCAGTTTGAGCACATTTCATCATAGTTCAAAATCTACACATGCACTGGAGCTGAGCTTTGGATATGTTATTAGGATGGTTATCATTAGCCTAATGCGCAAAGGGTGCACAAAAATTCCCAGTGGATTTAGGGTTATGATTTTCCAAACATATACCCTGCTGTTTTGGCAAATAAATCACAGAAAATAAATTACTCAGTGAAAAATCACCTCCTTCACACAGAAACTTAATCCAGACATTAGAAACCTTATAAAAATGAAAATGGTAATTTTTGGACACTGGAAAATGGCTAAATGATTTTTGGTAGTTTAAACATGGTGAAATTCCACAAAAATAACCATAAATCAAAATCACATGCAAACTTGCAGAGAGGTCACCCTTGGTACCCCAAGTCACTGTGCCAAGTGGTGTGAACAAAAACCTTGTAATTATTTTTGTAGGATTTTAGTTTGATTTAGGTAAAAAGATAAGAATAATTTTAATAAATTATAGAAAAATTATCTTGAGCCAAATTTTGGGCTAAGCTCCTGCCTTGGCATGAGCAAGCCTCTGGTCCAAATGGCACCCAAAAATAATCTTCCTAAGTTCACCTTTTGAATAATGGAAAAAGGACTTAAATAGTGGGAAAGAGAAGAAAAAGAAAAGGAAAAGAGAAGAAAAAGAAAAGAAAAGAGAAAAACCTAAAACTCTAAAATCAAAGTAAAGGTTCAAAATGAAAAGGGTATATTCACTTATAATTAATGTTTATCCTTTCCAATTCATTAACCAAGATTTACATAAACCCTAGCTATTTAAATCCGGATACTTAAGCATTCACGCATTCGTGTAGATTCGGGTCTCGCCGACGGAGTCTACGAGCTAGTTCCCGCTGCCGAGGAGATCGCCCAGGAGTCCGAGGTGAACGTGGTGCACGTGGATCCAAGCCCCGAGCAGGAGTACCGCTTCGAGCCGGAAGGCAAGCCCCGGAGCATAACCTAACTTTACTTACGCAATTTACTTGATTATATGTTTGTGCATTTAAGTTTCAAGGAGTTGAATGAAACCCTAGATTGCATGATCATAGGTTCCTTTGATTGAACGCTAGTATGTTAGGTTCGATAGTCGCTATGCTTAAGAACGATAGAAGTCGAGTGTTTTCCGACACTCGCGAGATATAGGAGTTGTATGACTACTCATATCAGAAACACTAGAGATGATGGACGGATGATTGTAGATACCCGTCTATCGATGTTTTAAGTGGAAACATGTGGTACTTTTGTGTCAAGCGTTTGAACGTACCACACATATGCACGGTTTATGGGACCGGTAAGTCCCGGTATCCGATTGATGCGAGCAGGTCCGACAGCTCTCTGTCTTGGAAACGTTATCCCATGGGCACATGAGGGTAGTTGCGTGAGTCCCAGTAGTGGTGAACCTTTACCCTGAGGCAGTGGGACTCGGGAGCCACTCGCAGAGAGAGGAGAAAGGATTGGGGTGTGTTGGCATTTCCAACCATTCCGTATGTTTGGGTTTTCCCTGGCCAGGTAGTAAATTCGGTTCGAACTGTCCGCTTCTCGCGGTTAATGAGACTGCTTGACCGATGTATGACATATTATGAAGTGAAACTTGGAAGGATGAAATCTTTGTATGAAATAATTGTATTGCAAAACTTGATTGTTTAGCTAGGCTCACCTAGAATGGATAGACTAAAGAAGTTAAAATCAAGATAAAGAAAGTAGAAAACAGCTTAGTCGCTTTTGGCAAAAGAACCCCACTAGCCAAACAGCCTCTCATCTTAGGAGTCGGTGATGTAGTGATCACCAGTCGGTTAAGTCTTGTTGAGTATAACTAGTATACTCAGCCTTGCTTGTGGCTAAATTTTCAGGACCGTCCCCTCAGGAAGTAGCTGCCTCTATGGCTTGGGCCTCCCAGCTTCCTCCTGGTTACAGCATCGAGTGGGAGCCGACCCCTCCCGAGGATCGTGAGGAGTAGCGTCACGGCTGACTTCATCGTGACGATACTATGGATCGTCGCTAGTATCTCATTTACTTTCCGCTGCATGAACTCAAACTATTTACTTATCATTTCAATTTGGTTGTAATAACTCTAAGACTTGTTGTAATTTGAATTGTGGAATGATGTGATCTTTGGAACTCACCTTCGAGTGAGCGTATGGACGGACGATCTTCAGTAGCCGTTGGTCGAGATTGACTCGACGGTCGAATCCGCACTTGGGAACATTTTTGTATATTAGCACCAATGGAAGGTGGAATATACTTAAGTGGGCCCATTTCTCGGGTGAGATCGCTACATAACTCACCAAGGTTGCAAATGACATTTTTAGATACACAACTTTCATTTGAGAAAGTGGTTTGGTTTTATAATTAGAACATACTTTCCCAAACCTTTCATATTGATCAGACGTTTGTGATGTGCACAACTCTTATTTAAAATTTTAAATTAGAACCTTGCCTTCTCAAGGTCATTAATATCGTTAGTTGGATTTATTTCATGTGTTGACTTCACATGAGCCATTAGTCCTTTAAGACCTTTAGGGGCATGGAAGCATTACTTAATTTGCCGTTCAATCCTGATTTCTTTTTAGGAAATTTTTATGCGTCGTCTCGAGAGTATGTATTTAGAGTTTTGTCGTGCAACTTGTAAGAGAAGATGTTTAGATTTGTACTAGAAAAGTTTTTGTTGGGTTCAAATTTCAAGAACCAATGCACGAGTACAAACTTAACATTCCTCATGTGTAATTCTCCTTCCTACTAGTGATTTTAGTTTCAGGGTTTAGTGCCTTAGTTTGTTTAATCACTCTTATTTATACGCTTTAAACACCAGGGGTGTTACACGTCTCGGGGTCGGAAACAGCTCGGACAGGGGGTCTCGACGGTGACAGCGGCGGAGCTCTGCTTCGGCTCCGTGTCCGGCGAGCTCGAGCGGTGAAGACGACCTGCGGAGGGGTCGTCAAGCACCAGTGGAGAGCGGGGAAGGTGGTCGAGCAGTTGGTTGACGCAGCGGTGAAGCGGAGAAGCGTGAGAGCTCCGACGAGCCATTCCGTGCGCGAGGAAGAGGGAGGGCTGCTTATAAAGGCATGGGATGTTTGTGGGGATGGTATGAACGCTCGGAAGCTTGTGGCAAGGGCTGGGCGAGAGCGGACGACGCGTGTTGCCGTGGCACGGCGGATTTTGGCCGCCAAGCTCGCTGCGACTCGCCGCGGTGGTTTCAAACAGGAGAACAGCGACCAAACGAGGAAGAGCAGTCAAGAAGCTACCATAAGGTCGAGTGGAAGGCACATTGACTAGAGGAGTGAGCTGGCGCGGCTGTGTGGCTGGTGGTGGTGCGTGCGGCAAGAAATAGAGGGGCGCGGCAGAGAGGAGAGAGAGGAGTACGGCGCGGGGGAAGCTTTGGTCGTGCTCGGGGTCAAAACCAGGCACGATCAATCATGGTTTGGCGCGGTGGTTTGGCGGTCTCAGGCTTCACGCGCCGCGTGGCGGCTTCGCCCTGACGACGGTCGGCCAGCGCTTTTTGATCCGCGGTCACGACAGTGGCGAGGCGACGGCCGGCACGACAGGGCAGGAGGTCTCGAACGGATCTGTGGGACAGCTTCCTTACGTGGTCGGACACGGCGCCGAGGGGTTGGCGGACGCCGTCTGCCACGCGGTGGCTGGGCGCCGGCGACGACGCGACGGAACAGAGCGCGAACACCGCGCTCCGGAGCACGTCGGGCGTTGCGTGGCCACCCACTTGACACGTTGTTTTCTCCGAAAAATTGAACTGCACAAAACTTTCTACAAAAACAAAAGTTGTAGATGGCAGTCTAAAGTTCCTAATTGGCAAGGTTTGACATAGGAAAAGTTGGATGGTTAGGGTTGTGCCACGATATGAAGTTGGTGTTGCCACTGGGTTGAGTCTGGACACAAACAGGGTTCATTGGGCATCCTCCGGCCAAAATTTGTCAAAACTTCCAAAGAGGCATAAACTTGTTATGAAATTTTTGACAACTTTTATTTTTGGATATTTTCAAGTTGTTTTGTGGATTTAAGAGTAAATTGATGGTTTTCAGAAACAGCAGAGAAAAATTGGTTTAAATTTTAAGGTTCTGAGAATTGTTTTGGGTTTTAGGCAAAACTCCCTCCATTTTTTTGAAAAACCTTGAACTAGAAACTTGCTTGGTTGCATTTTTACTTAAAATTTCATTTTAACCAATTTTTGAGTGTTGTTGGACATTCTGGTCTTTGAGAGTGAAAACCAATTCAGCTTGTTTGAATTTGATTTCTTTATATGATTTCTCCAAAATTTTGAATAAAATCTTTTGCTTTGTCTTTCCTTTCTCCACTTAAATTCTTATTTAGCATTCAATCATCAGAGATGTTACAACCTACCCCCCTTAAAAAGAATCTCGCCCCGAGATTCGAAAATGCTAAGAGAGGTGTGAGTTCGATTGTACCTTGGTTTGTAGAAAGAAAACCAGGAAATTTCTTATTTAGATAAGCCTCAGTTTCCCATGTGGCTTCATTTTCGCTATGGTGAGTCCACTGCACTTTATACATTTTTAGCTCTTGTTTTCTTGTTTTTCTTTCCTTGGTGTCAAGAATCTTGATTGGATGATCATCATAGGGAAGATCCGGTTCAATTGATATTTCATCTTGATTAATGACTTCGGTAGGAACCCGAACACATTTCTTTAGATGGGAGACATGGAAAACATTGTGTATAGCTGAAAGCTTTTCTGGAAGTTGGACACGGTAGGCAACCGGTCCACATTCTTCAATGATTTCATAGGGCCCAATATAGCGTGGTGCTAACTTTCCTTTGATCCCAAACCTTTGCACTCCTTTGGTAGGTGACACCCGAAGATAAACGTGATCACCTACTTCAAAATGCAGAGGTTTCTTCCTTTGACTAAAATAACTCTTTTGCCGGGATTGAGCAGCCTGAAGGTTTTTCCAAATTATTCTAACCTTCTCTTCCGCTTCCTTCACAAGATCGGGGCCATAAAAATATCGCTCACCCGCTTGAGACCAGCATAAAGGAGTTCGGCATCTCCTTCCATACAAGGCTTCAAATGGTGCCATTTTTAGACTTGCTTGATAGCTATTATTATAGGAGAATTCAGCTAGCGACAAACATTTGTCTCATCTCTTCCCATAATGGATAACACAAGCTCTGAGCATGTCCTCAAGGATTTGGTTTACCCTCTCTGTTTGCCCATCGGTTTGAGGGTGATATGCTGAGCTACGGATCAGCTTGGTACCAAGGGATTCTTGTAATTTTACCCAAAATCATGCCACAAATTGAGTTCCACGATCAGAGATTATGGTGTTGGGAACCCCGTGGAGACGAACAATGTGATCCAAATAATTTCAGCATATTTTTGAGCTCTATAGTCCATATTGACAGGAATAAAATGCACGGCTTTAGTGAGCCGGTCAACAATAACCCAAATAGAGTCATATCCTTGCTGCGTTTTGGGAAGGCCAACAATAGAATCCATGCTTATATCTTCCCATTTCCATGAAGGTATCGGTAGCGGTTGAAGAGTTCCCGCTGCCTTTAAATGACTTGTTTTTACCCTCTGGCAGGTGTCACATTCCGACACATATTTTGCAATTTCAATTTTCATTTTGGTCCACCAAAAATTTTGCTTCAGATCTTGGTACATTTTATTGCTACCAGGATGAATAGAAAATTTAGAAAGGTGAGCTTCATCTAAAATTTTCTTCCGAAGTTCTGGATTGTTGGGCACAACTAGTCGATCTTCAAACCATACAACACCCTGGCCATCTTGACGGAAACATTTATATTTTCCCTTTCCTTTTGCAATCTTTCTTTTGAGGATTTTGACACGGGTATCATCTATTTGGGCCAAGACAATTTGATCATGCAAGGTAGGCTCTATAGCAATGTGATTAAAGTATCCATGTGGGACAATTTCTAAATTCAGCTTCGCCATCTCATGGCATAAAGTATTGGCATAGCATTCAATGGAAAGGCAATGACATTGGGCTTTGCGGCTTAATGCGTCCGCAACCACATTAGCCTTGTCGGGGTGATAGTGCATCTCCATATCATAATCTTTTGCCAATTCTAACCACCTTCTTTGCCGTATATTCAAGTGAGCTTGAGTGAAGATATATTTGAGACTTTTGTGGTCAGTATAGATATTACAAGGAACTCCCATGAGATAATGCCTCCATATTTTGAGTGCATGAATGACGGCTGCCAATTCAAGGTCGTGAGTTGGGTAATTCAGCTCATGGGGACAAAGTGCTCGTGAAGCATAAGCGATGACCCGATTCTCTTGCATAAGCACACAACCCAGGCCAATGCCAGAAGCATCACAATCAACATCATATGGCTTTGAGCTATCGGGTTGTGCCAGAACTGGAGCTGAAGTCAAATGCTTTCGCAAAGCGTGAAAAGCCTCTTCACACTTTTCACTCCAAATAAATTTAGCACCCTTTTTCAATAATTCTGTCATTGGTTTAGCAAATTCAAGAGAAATCCGGGATAAAACGGCGGTAGTAACCAGCCAACCCTAGAAAACTCCTTATCTCATGCATGGAGGTGGGTGGCTTCCAACCCATGACTTGCTGCACTTTGGTTGGATCAATAGCAATGCCATCTTTTGAGACAGTGTGCCCCAAAAATTTTACACTGTCCAACCAAAATTCACACTTGGAGAATTTGGCATAGAGTTGGTGATCTCTGAGGCGTTGGAGAACAATTCGAAGATGTTCGGTATGTTCTTCCTCATTCTTGGAATACACAAGAATATCATCAATGCATACCACCACAAATTTATCGAGCTCAGGCATGAATACCGAATTCATGAGATACATAAAGTAGGCAGGAGCATTTGTGAGCCCAAAAGACATGACCAAATATTCATATAACCCATAGCGGGTAGAATGCGGTCTTCAGAATATCGCAAGGTCGAATCTTGATTTGATGATAGCCCGAGCGAAGGTCAATTTTGGAGAATATTTTTGCTCTAGCCAATTGATCAAAAAGGACATCAATGCGGGGCAGAGGATATTTATTTTTAATTGTCACCGCATTGAGGGGTCGGTAATTAACACACAACCTCAACGTGTGATCTTTCTTTTCCACAAAAAGAGCTAAGCAGCCCCATGGTGAAGTGCTAGGCCGAATAAAACCCTTGTCAAGAAGTTCTTGAAGTTGAATTTTTAATTCCAACAATTCTTTAGGTGGCATTCTATAAGGTCTCTTTGAGATAGGTGCAGTGCCCGGTTGAAGCTCAATTGCAAATTCAATATCTCTATCCGGTGGCATCCCAGGTAAGTCATCCAGAAATACATCGGCATACTCACATACCACTGGAATATCTTCAAGCCGAGGTTCTACCATTGAGAAACCACAGGAATTGATACACCTTTGTTGTGGCAAATAGATTGTGCTAGCCCCATGTGTTGGTGAATTATTATCCACGGCTCTTTTTGAAACATCTAATAATACTTTGTGTGCGGTCATCCAATTAGCCCCTAGAACAATATCAATTCCTTCCAAACCCAAAAGAATTAAATTGGTGTGAAATATTTTACTACCCAACTTGATTGGCACTTTACGGGTAACTTGATTTGATGCAATTTTACCACCGACGGTTGCTATCATGTACGATGGTTTGGTATGACAAACGTTCAACCCACATCTTACACTTAATTTTGGACTTATAAAGCTATGAGTTGCACCCGAATCAAATAATATAACCGCAGGTTGGTTGTGAACAAGAAAAGTACCCGTCATAACTGGAGCTCCCTCAGGCAGGTCGACCAGAGTGGTAAAGTTGAGCCTCCCCTGCCTGACTTGAACTCGGGGTTGTTTGCCCTTGTTCTGCTGATTTGGTTGCTTGTTCTGTGGACAATCTTTGATGAAATGTTTGTTACTGCCACATTTATAGCAATTATAGCCACTTCCAGGGTGAGGTGGCTGTTGTGCATTTTGCCCAGAAGTCTGCTGTTGCTGAGACTGGAAAACGAGGTGCATTCTGCTGTGGTGGCCTGACCACCCATTTCCCACCCTGAGGTGCCCTCTGCTGCCCCTGGGGTGCCGCTGGGGAAACAAGATGGAACCTCTGTGGCTGCCCACCAGAAGGGGGAGCAGGAGCTTTCCTCTTCTTGTCAGCCTTGTGAGCCATGTTGGCATCCTCCTGTGCAATAGCAATATTCACAAGGTCACCATAGGTAGCAACCCTGGTGGTTGACAGTTGTGCTTTGAGCTTGGTGTTGAGACCACGACGGAATCTCTCCTTCTTCTTGGCATCCGTGTCAGCATGATGATCTGCATATGGACACAGACCATTGAAGGCTTGAGCGTACTGCATAACAGAGCGAGTACCTTGAGTCAAAGCCAGGAACTCATTTAACTTCCTCTCCACAAGGCCCTCAGGGATATGATGCTTCTTGAATGCATTTTTAAATTCATTCCAATTCACCTCATGACCCTGAGGAACTAGAGCCAGATAATTTTCCCACCATAAGAGTGCTGCGCCGCGAAGTTGATGTGCAGCGAAAGTCACTTTGCGGGCCGCAGTACAAGGTGCAGAGAGAATGGTAAATTTGGATTCCATAGCCCGAATCCAAGCATCCGCCTCCAAAGGTTCCTCCGCCCTTGAGAACAGAGGGGGATGTGTGCCCAAGAAATCCTCATAGCGGGCCGCTTGCGGCTGACGGTCTTGCTGCCCCTCTTGGCGTTGTTGTTGCTGCTGCAATTGTTGCTGCATCAACTGCTGCTGCTGCTGAAGATTTCTGAGAATCTCAGTTTGTGTTGCATACAACTGTTGCCAATTCGGGACTTCAGGTGGCGGTGGTGGTTCTTGGGAACCGTTACCCTCAAGACCGCCACTACGAGTGCGGCTATTAGATGCCATCTGCATTCAATGAGCCTCCATATTAGCCACATATCACATAAGCTTAGCTTGAATAAAAATACAACAAGATAGGACATGGGCGTTATTAAGAAGTTCAACGCTGCAGAGAAATGCACTAGACAGTAAACAGTTTTGATAGAAAATTCATATCTCCCAAACCAGACCGAGTTAGAGGCTCAAACTTGGTGAGTAGATAGGAAATTTATCACCCTAAAACTTTCTTATTCAACTCGGAGCCAAAAACCCATGGCAACAAGGTCGAAAAATGCATTTTCTCAGTTTCTGTCCTGGTTGTTTTTCAGGTGGCCGCGAGTTAGAGTTTTTAGCATAACTTGAAAATTACTAGTCCAGTGTGCTTGAATTTTGGTGTGAAGCTTATTTATAACATTTCAAACAAGTTCGTTGGTCAGCTCATAACCCATAAATGAAAGGAAGCAACATTAATTAAGCAAAGAAGGTTCAGCTGTAAAGAGTTTGCAGCTCATCGAAATATATATTACATCACTTTGTTTTCACTACTCATACTAGTGGCTTCAACCTACTCATCTTTACAAAAGACAAAACTCAACTTAGTGCTAGCCTATTACATTGCTGTCCAAAAGTAGGCTACACTAAGGAGTACGGTCATCCTACTCGCAGTCTATTCATAACCAGTGCTAAGAATATGCTCAGTCGCTATCCATAGGAGAACCCGGTGGTGGTCCTCCCTCACTGTCAACCTCCATGTCGGTCAGCTGGAGAACCTCTAGAGGATCAACCTCCATGGGCTGCTGAGCCATCTGCAAGATGTGCAGCTCTGCCTGCAAAGCCATGTTATCCTCCTTAAGATCATCCATCTCAGCGTGTAGATCATGAATCCTGTCCTCAGCCTCATCCGCCCTTGTAACCTGGGCAGTGAGGTGGCCCTGAAGGTGGGTGATCTGACCCTGCAACTACTCAACCAGAGTATCCTTGTCCACCAGCTCCACTGACATGTCAACCACAAAGCGGTCACGCTGTCTAATCCTACCATGAGCGTCCTCAAGCAAACCGGTGTAGTTGGCCAAGATCTGCCCCATCAATGTCTGGAGATCAGAAAATGCCTTCATAACCCTGACAGTGAAGTTAATGGTATCTTGAGGGTACATGAGGGTCAAGTAATCAGAGTGAGCCAGCCTGAACACCCAATCCTGATAGTGCCCATCAAGTGGAGGAAACAGCCCCACCGGATAGTTGCTAACCATCACGGGGTGGTGAGCACAAAAAAGGGCCAAGGCACGCCCTGCTGCCAACTCCTGAGCATCCCTAAGCCTGTGGCACACCACATCAATATCCAACGGGAGCCATTCTGGCCGCTGGGGGTGTGGTAGGAGATGAAGGCGAACTCGACAACGAGGAACACCCCTGTCTGTGAACTCTTGCCCTGCATAACTGGGCGGTGAAGTGTACCCTGCAACGGCTAGGACTTGCCACAGGATCAAAGGAAAACCATCTCTATGGAGGCAGTTTGAGTATACCACATCGCCTCCAGGTGCTGGGGTGTCCGTCTAAGTAAAAGAAAGTTAGAAGTGAGAATCGGCAGAAAGGAGTCAAAACTGGGCAGATTATGGACAGTTAGTAAAATATTCATAGATGAAAATCTAGTACTCCAAAAATTACCAAACTTCACAAGATTGATCTTGACATGTTAAAGTACAAATTCACTGCTGATTATATTGTCAAATTTCGAGGCTAAGAAGGTGCAAAAAATTCAATTTCTTTCTGACTGTTCCCAGGAATTTCAGCAAGACAGGAAGTTGGTGTTTGGTTCATAAATCCAATTCTACTAGTCCAAAACCTTTAAATTTTCTACAGCATAAACTTCAAGTCATAACAAACAAGTTTTATATTGAACATTTTTACAATAAACATAAATAAAAATCTCGAAACACACCCTAAACAGAACTGTCTCAAAAAGGACAGAAACCGTGCTTATTGATTTAGTTGGGTTTTGGGGAGATTAGCCTTGATTTTTGTGCCACTTAACTTATGAGTATTCCAATGGATTAAATGATGCAACACCAGCCTATACGTTCTCACAATCACACATTTTGCCCAACAACCTTGGACATACGGAATTAGTGCCGGTGGCAGGGCAACATAGTCGGCTCTCTCTATAATAGCTAGTCGAAATTTTTACTACTCGTTCTCAACCTAACGAATAGAGGTTAGTGTACCTGCAGAAATTTCATCCAGAGCATTTATATTGAACCTTTCGTGCCAGCACTCACGAAAGCGTCCGCATTCATTACCACCCACTATAGTGGTGGCACCCGTACGATTGTCGTTGTACGGGCAACGTGCATACGTCACCAAGACAACGTATTAACGGTTTCTTACGCTTATGAAATAACGTATTGACTTTGTGACACCACTATATTTTCATATGATGCCGTGGTACGCTACAGCAATCGCCGTACCTTGCGCCCACCATGCTATTCTATATTCATATGCTATCAAATAGCGTATTGACTATGTGCCGCCACTATATTTTCATATAGTGCCGTGGTACGCTACAGCAATCGCCGTACCTTGCGCCCACCATTGCCAGAATTTAAATGTGCTGGAAGTCAGTCATAGAGTTAGATAGCCACCTGTCATAACGTGATCCTTTAACCCAAATATAGGCTTCATATTCTATAACTTAATGCTTAACGATCCAACGTCTTAGCGCGGAAGCTAAAGTTGACAATTTTTATCAAAAAGATTGTTTAAGGTCTGTTGCTCACTCTGGGTTGCATGTCTCGGCTCTGGTACCAACTGTGGCGGACTACGCCTAAATTAATCCAACTTAAGTGCAGCAGGGACCACCGTGAGGCATCCGTACACTTAAATGGGATTAAGCTGGAGCACCGTCGAGTCTAGCTCGATTTCACCACGTACTTTCGATCGAAACAACACGCCCGCACGAAGGCAAGTCCCAGAGATTACAACATTCCATTTTGTAAATTCAAATAAGTCTTAAATCAAATTATTACAAACCGAGTTCGAAAGACATAAATAAGGTTTTCAGAGTTCAAAACAGCAAAAGGTAAACGATGATCTAAACGACGATACACGTAACATCATGGTGAAGCCGCCCATGACGCTACTCCTCACGATCCTCACCCGAGGATGGCTCCCAAGCGACAGACCAGCCAGGAGGAAGCTGACTCGGCCAAGTAACGACATTGACAGACTCAACAAAAGCATTACTTGCAAAAATTAAGCCACAAGTAAGGCTGAGTATACTAATACTCAACAAGTCTTACCCGTTAGGTGATAGCTACTTCACCAACCTCTAGACATGCAAGGCTTTTTGGCTGAGGGGTTTGTTTTGCCCAAAAGCACTATTAATGGATCCTTACTTTCAAATTTTAGCATCCAATTCTAGTAAATTAATTATTCTAGGTGAGCATCCCTTCTAAGCAATCAAGTAGTGCAATACAATTAGATACAATCATCATCTTTATCAATCTCAAGTTCCACTTGTTACTCAATGCAGCCAAGCGGTCAAGCAGTCTCATTAACCGCGAGAAGCGGACAGTTCGAACCGAATTTCACTACCTGGCCAGGGAAACCCAACACACATGGATAATATTTGCTATAAAATGCAAAAATACTACCCAACCTTTCCCATCAATCCACAATTTGGAACCAGGGCCAACTCCCTTGGGATACACGGTTATCGGATACTCGCAGACACATGTCGGCCGATCTCACGCATGTAACCACATGTGTACAGCAAGGGAAAATAAATTCCAAGAAAAGTAGGCAAGCGGTCCTAGCTGTTTCAATCCGGTACCGGGCTTACCGATTCCCATAAGTCGGCATATGCGTGGTACGTTCAAAAACTTGACACACTGAACCACACGTTTCGACCTTAAGCAATTACCATACACGGACGGGAGATCTACACATACCATCCCGCCCGTCAATCCTTATGATTCCAACATAAAGAAAGACATTCAACTCCTATATCTCGCGAGTGACAGGAAATCACTCGACTTGTAACGGATCCTTAAAGCATGGCAACTAGCGAACCTATCATACTATTATATAAAACATAGGTAATAAGAGTCATGCATCTAGGTTTTCATTCAACTCCTAAAAACGTAAATGCACAAACATAATCAAATAATTGCAAGGAGCTATAAACTTGGGTTATGCTCCGGGGCTTGCCTTCTTGCTCGACTCTAGTCTCTGCCTCGTGAGAAGGTGCTTGCTCTACAACGATGGTGTTCAATTCTCCGCCCTGCACGTCCTCGTCAACGTCCGGCACCAACTTGTAGTTCCCGTCAGCAATTTGCTCTTCTACACTTGATGCAACAACATGATGATTTAACCTTAAACATTTTTCCCCAACAAAAATATAGGGTGCAAGAGTGGCCATATTCACCTAGACAAGGATTACTAATTTCTAGCTCTTCAAAAGAAAAGTGGTTCATATGTTAAATTTTCTTTTTCTTTCGATGGTGATTGTTTACATATATAACATCTTCAAATTTAATTCTTCATTTTAGTAACTCAGTTCTGTTTGGTTCTTTATTTATAATTTTTCCCACTTGTTTTACTTTCATAACATATGAAGGGATTTTTGTTTTATTCCTTTTCTTGAATAGGCAAGATTCTATTTCCCTTTTGATTATTAGTTTTCAAAACCAGAAATTTATGGTGAAACTTACTCTTGTACTCAGATTATTTTACTTATTTATTGGCAACAAAAAATAATTTATTTTTCCCAGAAATTATATTACTCATATTTAGGCAATTCCAACCACTTGGAAAACAAATTAAATCCTAGAAAAATAAATACTCAGGAAAATAAGGTGAACTATTTATAGGAGCAAAAAGAAGTCATGCTTATCTCATCTGCCTAGTGGGTACAAAATTTTTAATAGCAAACATGGACTAAACAAATGCTACCTTATTTTCATCCCCTGATTTATTTAAGCAGGTTACCAGAGCTTAACAGGAGGTTTGATATTTTTCTTGGATAGTTCATATAACATGTATACACTACAGTTCAGAGTTGGCTTATTTTTTTTGTACAAATTAATTATTTAAATTCGAGCAAGATTTCAGCAGAGATAAACTAAACAATTTATATGTGGATCTAGAAGATAGAACATAGTGCACCTTTGGTACAGTAAAGCAATGATAACAAGGGCAACAACATATGCAAAACTCAGATTCATAGGAGCAGCAGTTTAGGAGTTATGCCTAAAAGTTTATTTTTAAACTTTAATTGTTATAGGCTAAACCAAGCATCAAAAGCATGCACATGCTGAAAGTTGAATTTAGAAGACATCCTCAGGATTCCAAAGAAATTTAGTTTGCATTTTTATGATTTTTCTACGATTTTCAATCGAATTTCAAAGTTTCCAGTTTTAAACCTAGATCTGAAGATACATTTTTCGCTCCGGCCCTTAGAAGTTTTAAACTTTCGCGAACAGGCCCTTGGTTTCTTTCAGAGGGGACCCTGGAACATTGAGGAAGACGAAGAAACGTCCCCGGTGGAGACGGTGGTGGCAATTCCGGCCAAATGCCGGCGAACCCGCACGAACCAAGGGTTGGGAAATGGCGAGGGGCTCACCGCGAACTGATCGGGGTAGGTCTCGGGATCGGAAACAGCTCGGAGAGGGGGTCTCGACGGTGACGGCGGTGGAGCTCTGCTTCGGCTCCGTCTTCGGCGAGCTCGAGCGGTGAAGGCGACCAGCGGAGGGGTCGTCGAGCACCAGCGGAGAGCAGGGAAGGTGGTCGAGCGGTTGGTTGACACAGCGGTGAAGCGGAGAAGCGGCTCGACGTGCGGCGCTCAGTGAGAGCTCCAGCGAGCGATTCCGCGTGCGAGGAAGGGAGAGGGCTTCTTATAAAGGCATGGGATGTTTATGGGGGTGGTGTGAACGCTCGGAAGCTTGTGGCAAGGGCTGGGCGAGAGCGGACGACGCGTGTCGCCGTGGCGCGGCGAATTTTGGCCGCCAAGCTCGCTGTGACTCGCCGCGGTGGTTTCAAACGGGAGAACGGCGACCAAACGAGGAAAAGCAGTCAAGAAGCTACCATATGGTCGAGTGGAAGCGCATTGACTAGAGGAGTGAGCTGGCGCGGCTGTGTGGCTGGCGGTGGCGCGTGCGGCAAGAAACAGAGCGCGAACGCCGCGCTCCGGAGCACGTCGGGCGTTGCGTGGCCACCCACTTGACACGTTGTTTTCTCCGAAAAATTGAACTGCACAAAACTTTCTACAAAAACAAAAGTTTTAGATGGCAGTCTAAAGTTCCTAATTGGCAAGGTTTGACATAGGAAAAGTTGGATGGTTAGGGCTGTGCCACGATATGAAGTTGGTGTTGCCACTGGGTTGAGTCTGGATAGAAACAGGGTTGATTGGGCATCTCCGGTAAAAATTTGTCAAAACTTCCAAAGAGGCATAAACTTGTTATGAAATTTGTGACAACTTTTATTTTTGGATATTTTCAAGTTGTTTTGTGGATTTAAGGGTAAATTGATGGTTTTCAGAAACAGCAGAGAAAAATTGGTTTAAATTTTAAGGTTCTGAGAATTGTTTTGGATTTTAGGCAAAACTCCCTCATTTTTTTGCAAAACCTTGAACTAGAAACTTGCTTGGTTGCATTTTTACTTAAACTTTCATTTTAACCAATTTTTTAGTGTTGTTGGACATTCTGGTCTTTGAGAGTGAAAACCAATTCAGCTTGTTTGAATTTGATTTCTTTATATGATTTCTCCAAAATTTTGAATAAAATCTTTTGCTTTGTCTTTCCTTTCTCCACTTCAATTCTTATTTAGCATTCAATTATCAGAGATGTTACAAAGGGTCGGATCTCTCGACCGATGACTACTTGAGAGATGATACTCTCCGTATGGTTACTACATCCAGTCCATGGTATGCAAACTTGGTAAATTTCATGGAAACTGGATATATACCTCCAGGAGAAGACAAAAAAAGTTGATCTACCTCAGCAGATTTCACCTATGGGACGATCCTTATCTATTCAAGGTGTGTGCTGATGGTTTACTCCGACGCTGCATCTCTCAATGTGAGACCCACAAAATTCTTGAGCGATGTCACTCCTTGCCATATGGAGGACATTATGGAGTATTCCAAACCCATGCCCCATGCTAAGGTTTGGCAGAGTGGATTTTTCTGGCCAACCATGTATGGTGATGCTAAGGAATTTGTGCGGTAATGCGCCAGATGCCAGACACACGGGAATATCAACTCCCGTGATGCTATGCCACTACGATACAACCTCCAAGTGGATTGACTTTACGGGTCCTTTCCCCATGTCCGAGCAGTGTGAATATATTCTAGACATAGTGAACTATGTGTTCAAATGCGTTGAAGCATTTCCTCGTATTGCGGCCGACTTGAAGAACTCCAAGAAAATATTTCAGGAAATTATCTTTCCTTGCTTTGGAGTTCTCAGAGTTGAGAGATGGAGGATCACACTTCATCGACAAGACCTTCAGGAAGTGCCTAAGCGACTTGGAGGTAGACCACCGGGTAGCTACATCATATCATCCCCAGACTAGCGGTCAAGCAGAAACGTCAAACAAACAAATCAACAATATTCTGCAGAAAACAGTTGATGCTATGGGGAAGGGATGGAAGAGCAAACTACCCAAGTCACTATGGGGTTATCCAACAACATTTAAAACGCCGATCGAAATGACCCCCTACCAACTGGTGTATGGAAAGACATGTCATTTGTCGGTCGAGCCTGATTTCAAGTCTCATTGGGCAATCAAGAGGTGGAACATGGACCTCCAATTAGGGATGAAAACGATCGGGAACGATCGGGAAACGGTATTAAAATATGGAAATGGTGTCGGTCGGGAACGGGATTTTCCCATATTTATGAAACTATTAGAAATAAAAACGGTGAAATACAGCTATAAAATTATTAAAAAATAACAACTTTTATGTTTTTCTAAAAACAGGAAAGTTCAGGAAACGGTGTCATAATACGGAAACGGTGTCGGTTGGGACGGGATTTTCCCATCCCACTTTCATCCTTACCTCCAATCAGCCGGAGTAAAAATACAAATACAACTCGCTGAATTGGATGAATGGAGAGAGAAGGCCTACCACAGCTCCAAGCTCTACAAGGAGCATACAAAGCGATGGCACGACAAGCGAATCAAGATCGAGCAATTTAAAGTGGGAGACAAGGTACTGCTCTTTATTTCCCTCATCAGATTATTTGGTCATGGCAAGCTTAGAAGTAAGTGGGAAGGACCTTTTCTAGTTCTAAGAGCTGCCAATCACGGCGCCATCACCCTTCAGGATGATGATGGGAATGTGTTCAAGGTCAATGGCCAAAGATTGAAATATTCCTCAAGCTCGACATGCCGAAACTCGTAGAGATGGATGTCTATGAGTTATCCGAGATAGAGCACTAGCCATGGTCTTGGCAAGACCTAAACCATGCCCTTATCTTTGAATAGGTTCTCTTTTATTTTCCTTTTCCTCATTTTCTAGCCCAATTTCCACCTCACGAACACTCAGGAAAGAAACAGAGGCGCACTCGAGAAATCCATACCAAACCAGGTAAATGCACGGGCGGCCGGCCGGCCTAGCCCATGTCTGGCAGGCCCAGAGCTTGCCAATTTTTGAAAATTCGAATTTCAAGCAGATGCTCCTCGGGCTGTTTCAGACCACTACATGCGCTATCGGTCTTAATGGGCTATTTTAAACCCCAAGAGGCCCCCTCTTCTTTCTTCCTCACACCTCCACCTCATAAAAGGGTGGCTGGATAAAGGTCAAATGAATGACCAGATAGAAGGCCTAGAATGGCCAGCGACACATGAGATTCACTAAAAGAGCAAAGGAAAGCAGCTAGGAGAACTACGGGCAAAAGGAAACCTATGACACTTCTAAAGGCTGAGAAGCCTCCCTAGCCTTAGCCTAGAGTTCTACTTAGATGTCGGGAAACTTAACTTGTTTCGACGGCTAGACTGGGAGGACCTAGACTAGGATGAGAAGGGAGTCCTCCGAGCTCAGCAACTATTGTTATGAGAGCACCCGGACGTGGTGAACTACAAAGGACGGACAGGGTTTCCACCACCTGACGCCTACCACAGCGGTGCCATGGCGTGAAACACACTCCTTAGCTAGCCCTAAGTCAGACACCATGTCAGTACTTAGGGCTATAAATCCCCCTGAGGCCTTGAAAGAGGAAAATCCCTTCACTATAGGAGTTCACAAGCTCCTGGTCCAAGCGAGAAAGACCCACGAGCAAAGCTCCCGACAGAGCTAACTACACTCTAATACTAAGCTAGAGGCGAGAAGATAAACTCTTCAACTCTCTTAAGATCAATGATCAAAAGGGATAGAAGGTAAGTGAAAAGTAAAGCTTACTCAAGACTATAGAAGATAAATATATATTGATATGATGATGTTCGGAAAATAAGTAAAAGATACGTGAGCTTTACCAAAACTCCGAAGCTTTCCGGAACTGTGAGACAAGCTCGACTCAACCCTAACTCCCAACTACAACCTAAGCTACAAAGTGAAAAATGAAAGTGGATGAACTCCTTGATGTGTTCTCCTTGGGTGTGTGTGTTGAATGGAGGGTGAAGGGTTGTATTTGTAGCTCTCCATGGTGGTACTCCAGCTTATTCTTCACGCCATGCACCTGGAGTAGCTTCCACGTGAATTCGAAGTTGGTAGCGTGGACTTGCATCAATAGCCCGGATCCATGCGCATGCGAGCGATTCCAGGATCCGTGCGCAAGCGTGATGGCGGTCGTGCCTGGCTCAAAGGGTCGGGAGTCGAACAGAGTAGGGGCAACCCGCAGCCACCGATGGAAAGAGAAGGGGGATGTGACCGTCGAAGGAGGCGAAGCCGATGCGGACTGCGCGTACGGAGTGCGTGCAACGGCAGCCGCTCGGACGTGGAAGGAAGAGTGTGCATCTGACAAGTGGGGTCCACCGTTCGTACGACGGATGAACCTTACATGCTTTAGGAGTAGGTAAAGGTAATCACACAAATATAAACATGGATAGAATACGGGCGCGCGTTAGCGTGTTGGCTTTAGAATAGGACAGAGGGAGTTTCTGCGTGATGCGTTAGGCCAGTCTCACTGGGGAGTTTCATTGCACAGTTACCTAGAGTGTTATGTTAATTTTCTAGGAGAATGAAATTGCCACTCCTAGTGCATAATTTTATGGCACAATTTCATAGACATATTATAGCGATTAATTTCTACATGGTGTTTGGTCAAATGTGTTAGATGATGAAACAAAAGACTCTCAGTGGGAGTTCCATAGAGTTTCACTGACTAGGTAATTGTGCAAGAGGAGTGTCATGGTCATACCACTCTCTTCTTCTACCTCTCATTAAAACTCCGCATGTCAGCAATTGTGCTGATGTGTCATAGAAATTAATGTCCATAAAACTTCCAGCGAGATGAGGTCACTATCTCTCCTCTCTTCTCATAAATAACCCTATCATATAATTAAATTTATTAATATAGCATAATATTTAATATCACGATACTCCTGACCGGTGATGCACCGCAGTTCAGGGTCTAGGGACACGAACTCTTTCCCTTCCCACCACACGGTGTCGATCACCCCTTCACCCTGCAGCCTCCTTATCCAGAAACCAACCCCGCCCTCTCGATCCCAACCGTCCACGGCCGTCAACCCTAGATTTAACGACCCAGGTTCATCCTCTCCTCTCGCCATCGCTTCCCGACTATAAACTCGGCGCCGCACCTCCCAAACATGCCACGAACCGCAAGCCACACAACCCACTTTTTCCCCACCTCGATCTCGCGCGCCTAGGGTTTCGTCTCGCCGCCCCACCACAGCCGCCGAGATGCCGAAGAACAAAGGTAAGGGAGGCAAGAACCGGAAGAGGGGAAAGAACGAAGCGGATGACGACAAGCGTGAGCTCGTCTTCAAGGAGGACGGGCAGGAGTACGCGCAGGTGACGCGCATGCTCGGCAACGGCCGCTGCGAAGCCATCTGCGTCGACGGCACGCGCCGCCTCTGCCACATCCGGGGCAAGATGCACAAGAAGGTCTGGATCGCGGCGGGCGACATCGTCCTCGTCGGTCTCCGCGACTACCAGGACGACAAGGCCGACGTCATCCTCAAGTACATGAACGACGAGGCGCGCCTGCTCAAGGCCTACGGGGAGCTCCCCGAGACGCTCAGGCTCAACGAGGGCGTCGATGTCGACGGGCCCGAGGACGGCGAGGAGGGTAGCGACTACATCCAGTTCGAGGACGAGGACATCGACAAGATCTAAGATTCCTGTTTATCCTTGAGGCAACTTTCTTATATGTGACTCGTGTTATGTTCTAAGTAGCATGTGGTGATATGGTTTAAGCTGGCTGTTATGGATTTGCACTTTTGCCAGTATAATCGTGTGATGCGACGACATGTGGTTAGGATCTGAGGTGATTAAATAATGGCGGATTAATTTCGTTTCGATCTGGTACATGCTTGCAACAAGTGCTATACTATTGGTTATATTGTTGTTCTTGCTTGATTGTTTGCCGTTTTGCTGAAATTCTGGTTGCAATCTATAATAATTTGGCGGTTGTGAATACTTTTTAGGAGTTTCAAAGCTACGTTCCAGTTGATTGTATCATATGCTTCCTGAATGAATATTAGAGAGAGGGGGGTGGCCTTGTTCTGGGTTGAAGGGTATCCCAGTTAACCCTTTGTTAATGAAAAAAGAGGGGGGGGGGGGTGCAATGATTTACTTTTTATGCATGCCTTGCACAACTTGGTTCATCTAGCAAACGCAACTGTCCAGAGTAACATTGAGTTGTTGTATCGTCATTTGGATATTGATTCATTGCTTGAAGTGTTAATCGGTGTCTCTCAGCACTAACAATTGAACTTAACTGTGTATTAACTTAAGGATCATTCTTTTTCTTTTTGAAGTGTATGCATCATTTATTGGACTGGTATATTTCTTGAGGCCACTGCTTTTGTTGTTCTTTCCTTTCTGGCTTTAGTTAAACAATTTGTTGCTCTATATTTTTTATTCTCTGTTGCTTCCCTCGCACCTTAATGTTGTCATTGTTTTTTTCTTTGGCGCCATCCATATATTCATTTGTGTTTTTTTTAATTTCATTGTTGTATCAAATAGTTGAGTTCAAATTGTTTTCCAAGGAATCAATTTGGCGATGTTTTTTTATTTATTTATTTTTGGAATCGTGCCTTCTCCATGCAGAACTTTAGTACTCCCCTAAAACGACTTATATTCCCAGTATGGAAAGAGTATCCATAGTGTTTATATGTTGTGCTGACTTCTGTTTTGCAAAGTAGAATTGCAATCATCTTTCTATGGCTCTGTTTTCTATGGCTATTTGGCGCAATCATGTTACTGTTTATATGTTGTGCTCGACTTCTCTCTTGCAAAGTGGAACTCCCTAGTCTGCAATCATGTTTTTGTTTTCGATGGTAATTTGGCAATGAACTGCAATCATGTTTTTGTTTTCGATGGTAACCTGGCAATGAACTGCAATCATGTTACTGGACAGATGTGGGGGTGGGGACTTGCGCTGATTTTATTTGTAGCCTTGAAAAGCAGCTTCTGATGAATCTGTGCATGCCCAGCTGAACTGTTATATTTACTGTAACTAACTTTATGTGCCATGGCAAACCTGTTCAAAAAATTGAGGGAAAACGAGCAAACCGAACTCACAGCTTGGCTGATTTAGGCACAGCTATGGAAAGCAACAGAAATCTCCAAGTGCTAAGCAGATTTACTCTGACTATCGAAATATATTCATTCAGTCGTTAAATTCTTTGACAAGATGAATTGCCCAGTAATCATTAAATTCATTCTGACAAGGGTGTTTAGATAGGTGAAATTGGCGAAATACACTATAACAAACGTGTATTGTGATGGTTTTGTGGGGTGAATGAATAGTAAATATCCAATGAATATTGAATTTCGCAAAATCTTTCATAGGAAAGCCATATTCAACAGCTCAGGGAACGTAGTAGCATGATGAAGCCCAGATAGTCGACAGCTCAGGAAACGTAGCAGCAATCACTAATAATGGCACACATTCATCAATACTTTGCACAATGTCAGCTCTAAAGGCCAACAAACAGCATGGTTCAGCGCTCAAATTACGTGTACCTGACCAACTAGGGCAGCTGCTATCTATCGAATAATGAAATTGAATCAATCGATAAAACGTCTTGCTACTATACACCTCCCATACGCTGGCCATGAGAATCAATCTATAAAAACGCCTACTATCTTACACCTCCCATACACTGGCAAGGATAAACTAGAAACAAAACACGTTTCGGCTACAACTAGGAAAAAAGAAGTGTGAACATAACACCATTAGCTGCTCAATTCGACAGCTATTACAAATATCACATGGACTCATGTATTCTACCTCAAAAACATTCAACAGGAAACTGGACGAGAAAACATGTACGACAAGCAGCGAGGGGACTGATGTCTTCAACTGTCATCTTGGACTGAAATGAAAAACAGGAACGGAAATAATTATATATTGCTGACAGAAACGAGAGAGGGAGAGAGAGGGGCCGGGAGAGACTCACTGCTAAGAATAAATCCCTGCAGCAAACTCTTAGCTTTTTCAGTCTGCTCAGGGATACCAGATATTTGTACAACTTTTTCAAAGACGTCAGGTCTATCATCAGCAAGTGTTACAGTAGCACCAGACATCTGTTTCCAACAAACGGTTAGAAGGCAATATCAGGGGTAATTCCCCTCCTTTGGTACTAAAGTCCAGGAAATAGCGCACCTCACTTATTTGGGCAAGCTTGCTACCAGCCCTCATGGTGAGGCTTGCAACAGCACTGTTTGGTATGACGACTTCTAGTGTGCTTCTAGTCACTAGAGGAACGGCAAATCTGATGGAGAAGAGGTGGTCAAGGAACAACCAAACATAAGAAACAGCTGCAAGAAAACAAATTACCTTTTTGTAGCATTTTGCCTGATATCATCATTAATGTTGCTCCCTTGCTCAAATGATCCACTTGCACTACCTCCACTGTCCTGCAATTGGAGATGACATATTACAGTTATTGCAATAGTCACTTCTGACAATGGATCATATGGTACAAAATTTCCTCCATGATCATTCATTAATTATTTCTATCATTGTTATGTCAAGCAGAAATGCAGAATTCAAGGTTATAAATGATAGTTAACCAACAGCAAAGGAAAGAGTGATCATTTATAACATGCAGCAAGAACAGACCAGTTGTAAAAGATACATAAAACATAGTTTTATAAAGGTCTTTTAAATAATTAAACTATGGTCCAATAATGTATAAGCATCTTTTCCTAGTGGCATCAAGGAATTATTTGTACATCAGACCTACCTTTGAGTGCCATGAAGCTGTCAGTTGTGGTGTTTGGTGGTAAGCACCCATTGGAATATCATTTCCCTGGTACGGTCCTCGAGGTGAGCCTGTTGCTGGAGAAATAGCTCCATGTACATTAATGTTGCCACCTTGAATAGGGTGGGGCATCTCACGGTATTGATAACTCCTTAATTTTGTGGTTACATGCATAAGGGCATTCCTAGCAGCTCTAATCTCTCCAACAATCTACAAGAATACAATGTGATCAACCACCAGGACAAAGGGTAATGGACTTCAAACCAAAAAAAAATATTAACAAATTTATATTCATGCATGCAAAATCTGTGATGACATAACCAAAAGGTCCATGCAAATAAACAAGGTACTGATCTGGACCTATGAACACATGTCCTGGTCAGTGTTTTAAAGGTGGTAAGGCGAGGCAAAGTGAGGCGACCTTGGTGCACTTATCGCCTAGGCAACGTAACTAGGACATTAAGGCGCACTGGGTACACATGGACACCTAGGCGACACCTTTAAAACAATGGTCCTGGTATGAGGTATATGGGTAAAACTTTTGGTTGGTTTAGAAACACAAAATAGCCACTATTCCAATGTGTTATAATTCACAAAAAAAACCCAACTTGCAAATTTCCTAATTACCAATGCCTCGCTGTCAGAACAAACTGCCAAACAAATTCTATACAGTAGATTAATGTTCCTTGCTAATGGGAATGCCTTTTCTTGGGATGAAGGCAAACCTGTATGAGTTCATCAGACTCTAGAGCACACAATGGAAGATCTTCTCTTGGTAATATCTGCACATTCGCACTAGTCTGTCTCTGTATATCAGATAATGATCCCTCCCTTCCATCAAAACAAGCAATTTCACTTGAAGGTACAAGTAGTCTTGTTGTGATAATGTTATCTTTATCAGGGCCAAGGTCTACAATATGAGTTTGGATGTGTAGCAGCGCTTCTTGGGCTGGGAAAAGCTCATGGTCTGGGCCCTATATCAAAAGTTCCACATGAAACGATATAAAAATGGATTCCTTAGGGATGGGAAAAGCAATCTCACAAATAAGTTAACATGATAATTAACATAAGTTACAATTGACAAATAGACAGAAATTGCCAAAGACTAGCAAGATATTTAAACCGAAGATAGAATAGAGCATTTGAAATGCAGAGAGCAAAGTGGTGCATTATGACAAAAGGCAAATCTAACATTACAAGCAAGCACTCCTGCAAACTTCCTCAGGGAGCCTTGTTCCTTGCATAAAACCATATCTGAAACTGGACAACATCCTTGAATAACAAATAATACAAAGCACTTTTCCGACTCTCCAATCCATGTTTGAACAAGAGAAAATTCCATATTTGACACCAGAAGATTGCTTGAAAAGGGGAAATTTTGGCAAGCAACCTGGTATTTAAGTTTGCAGCTAAAGAATTCTACTTATCATTAGTGAAAACAATCATTACTTTGATAGTTTGATGATAAAATAGCCCTAGCCATATGGGCACAAAAATTTTACATGTACTTGCCACAATGGAAGTCTAATCCCATAACATGTGTGGTGCGTGAAATTCCAGGATAGTGTAATATCTTTGAGATCTAGAAATTTGCATTTTGAATTGCCTAGGACAATTACTACTTGCTATGGATTTCTACATCTCCAGAATGGGCTCCTCCATGATCGTAAGATGCTTCATAAACAACAGATGTTGGGCTCAGATTGTACGGCTTTGATGTGTCGAATGTATGGGATAGTACATTCCTAGAGAAGATTAAATTAAAATTATCATTTTTGAATCATTTGGAGTGCCCATCGCTTAAGGCTCTATATGCTGCAGTTATATTGCTATCATGAAAAATAAACAACTAAAATGCATCATAAGTCCTTTCATCAGGTTAAAAACTAGATCACCTAGGAGAAACTGGATAATTTTGCATTAGGAAGAAAAAATTGCACCCTAATTCAAGTCAAAGAGGAATTGAACCTACAAATGGGGCATAAAACACCAAATGGGTTAGGGTCCATGTCACTTAGTACTCAATTTAAACATCACTTTTACTGAATACGGAGTAGCATTTTCCAGTGCAATATCGTATGACTGTATGCGTGCAAATATTGGGAATGTAGAGTGAGAATGTTCCAAATTCTATCAACAACCATTCCACCTATGTAGTACTTTGGTAGCAGTACCATTACATACATATCAGAGCTACACATGGTATTCGTAAGTACCTTGGGTAATAGGCAAAAAAAAAATATTTGCAAACACTAAGCCAAAATAAAGAAAGGAAAGAGAGACAAAATTATGCAATGCAACCTCTGCTTTACCTCTCTAGATGTGATGATTACTACCCGTTCATCAGAACCAGCAATAATATCAGTAAGCCTAACATCAACACCAACATCTGCCTGTAGCATCTCTATGATTCCATCACGCGTTGAAAGTAAAATGCTAGCCTTGTCATTTGGGCAAAGAATTCGAAATACGATATCACCATACAGAATATCTGGATGTTCAATGACCTTGCCACCATTTGAATCAAACTCATATCCTGGTGCTTCCATGATAATGTTGTTCCTAATCTGATCAGAACGTCCGTAAGTTTCTTCATATACAGGCATCTGCTGAACACCACCCAGGTATTCATCTTCCTGAGAAATTCGAGGCTCTGGTGAATTCATTCGCCCTCGGAAAGGACCACGATCACGGTGTAAGCTTTCCTTTAGGCGATCAGTGATTATTGCTACAGCCTTCCTAACACAATTTCCATCTCCAACAACCTGAAACATCATGAGGCACACCATAGAATAAGAGAGTTACAGTGAAAGAGATGTTCAAATTAAAAAGATTGTTTTTTTTTTCATTTTTATGCATATATATATACTATAATGCTAAGAGACATAGATTCACCAGATGGAATGTGCAAATACAGAGCACAGGCCAAATCATTTTATTTAGTACACCCTCTATACGAAATTATAGGTCATTTTAGCTTTTCTAAGTGCATAGCTTTTGTAATGTACTTAGATATACACCATGTCTAGATACATACATAAAACTATGTATCTAAATTATAAATATACCAAAACGACCTACAATTTAGAACAGTGGGAGTACTCACTAGCACAACTGATATCCTACCATGTAACTTCTCATACAAGAGCACTCGCGAACCTGGGTCCCAAAGGTGGATCCAGCCATAAAAACAATGCAGACATGTAAATTGACTCAACAAATAAATAAACACACTAAAATACCCATTTTTTTCAAACATTCTATCTTCATGGGCTACTGTGGAGCATCCAAGTCCAACCATATCAAAAAAAAAGGTTCAGAAGTGGGCATAGATTAATCTCCTTGTCTCCTCAGTAATAGTGGGCGCTAACTCAGGCACTCAGGTCAACAGGGGTTTTCGGGCAACGGCGTGCATTTCCATCATAAAGATGGCCAGGAACCGCCATCAGTTAGCACTGACCTCAACTTCAGAGTATATTACTCAAAATTAGTCAAATCAAGCCCATATCACAAGAATTGTGCAAACGGTAAATGAGCAGCATCACGACCAGTTTGCTTTGATGCGTCATTACAAGGTACATGCACTCTTGCAGAGTATAATGGGAATCAGGGTGTTCCTAGTAATTAAATCTTGAGGTAGAGATAATGCATTTGTTTCCTGACTTGTGCTGATGCATTCATGGATCTTTTTTGAAATGATTAATTTTTTTTTTAAAACGAATGCATTCATGGATCTTAAATAGGAGTGGCAGGGGAACTATTTCTGTGTACCCAATTTTTCTTTTAGCTTCTAATTTTCTTGCTCATTGATGATATAGTTTAACTTAATTAATCTCTGCTCTCACACCTATGATAGTTTGCATCTTTGAACATTCATATGTGTTCTTACCATCCTCATATGAACCAAAATGGAAAATCACAGGCACATTATTGTAGCACAAGCAAATGTCATACCTGTACAACCTCCTCAGACAAGGACACACAGCGCGGCGTGTGCTGGTCGCGCGGCAGAATCCTGATGTGCGTTTTGGTCTCCATCCTCATCTGTTCAATGATCTTGCCCCCCTTGCCAAGCAGGCATCCAACGTGCAGTTTGGGCACGATGAGGCGCGTGGTGGTCTTACCCCTGTCCCGCGGGTCCTTCCCCCTGGGGCCGTACTCGCCGTCCTCATCGCCATCCTCGGCTTCAGTCTCGAGGATCCGGCGGTGCACCATGAGGAGCGCCTCCTGCGCCGGGGAGTACATGGGCGGGCGGCCGTCGGCCTCCCGCCGCGCGCCATCGACAGTCTCGATAATCCGGACGTAGTCGCCCGCGAAGGGCGGGTGCACAGTGACGAGCGCGCCGCTGTCGTCGCGGACCTTGCCGATGAAGCCGGGTGGGAAGCCGTAGGCCTTACATTCGGGGCACAGGATGCGGAAGGAGGTGGTGGTGGACGCGGCGCCCGGCGCCCCAGCAGCAGCCGACGGCGGGGGCGGCGGCGGAGGGGGCGGAGGCGGCGCGGCATCAGGGGGGAGAAACCCGCGGCGGTCGGAGCCGCCGCCGCCGCTGGGTGGCCCGCGGCGATGGTAGCCGGAGTTAGGGTTCTGGCCGCCGCCGCTGCGGCGGTCGAACCGCTGCTTGGAGCGGGGCGGCGGGGAGTCCTGGCCGTAGTGGTAGCCGCGCTTGGAGCGGGATCGATCCATCGCTGCCGGGTTCGGGAGCGGCTGCTTTGTTTTTCGTTCTTCTCGTTCGATTTGATTCGGATTCTGAGCCGAGGAGCGACCGATTTGGATGGCCCTGAATTGATTAGGGTTTACAGAGGTGGAGGAACCTGGGGAGGAACGGGAGTCGCCATGGCATTGCCATTGCAACAGGGGGTCGTCTCTGCGTCTCTGTGCCGGTCCGGTAGGGTTTTCTACAGTTCCCATCGGTTTATCATTGCTTTATTAAAAAGTTTGTTTTTAAAAACGGTATTGCTGTAAAATAATGGATTAACATTACAATAGTTATGTGTACCAGATACGTCATTACGATTCATTACAATTTCACAAGTCTGAGAGATATACTACTTACTCATTCGATTTGTTTATAATTTTTTGGACTAAAATGCCCTCATCTTCTTCCTCACCCTTCTCACACCTTGCTCCATTGTCGCCTGCTCACGCCCACGCCTGCATCCATCAGTCGCGCCGCCGCTCACGCCCACGCCGCCATCGTCGCCCACTTGCATCCGCCAGACGCCATCGTCATCCTTTAATTTCGCATTGGCTCTGCCTTTGCTCTCTCATTCACTCGGCCTCCGCTTTCTCGATTCCCGGCACCGCCCTTCTGCTCGGTTGTCTGGCGTGGCTGCTCTTCCCACTGGGGACCGATCTGAGCCTCTCCACCGCGAAGGCCGCTTGAAATCATCTAGGCCCCTAGTTTAGTGTTTTGGTAATTAATGACAACAGTTTATGGACTCACAATTTCATTGAGTATATGAGTTAAGGTTAGTCACAAAGATGAGTGAAGCAAACCATGAAGATGATGTTGATAGAGCTTTTGAGAAAAGAAAATGTTGTGAGACCGTGCTATACATGATGACATCAAATGTTGGAATACTCAAGGCAAAGGTATATGTTAGGATCTTTTAATTTTGCTAGTCAAGAGATGAATATAGAAGAAAATTGACTAGATTAATAGGCTAGATAGTCGTCTTGTCAATAGGGTCAATTTTACTTGCTTGACGAGTCTATAGTGCCACTTTGCTCAAAATTTAGGATGAGAGATTTTGAATAGTTGAAAAATCCTATCTAACAAGTGGTTTGGAAAGTAACTTGTTTCAGTAGACGAAAATTAACGGTGGACGGTCTGGTCCCACTAGGTGGACGGTCCGCCTTTGACTTAAAAGTTGGACAGAGGCTCGGGACTTCTCTAGTGGAAATCAATGTCAACGGCGGACGATCTGGCCTTGAAGGAAAATTGGGTAGAGGCTCGGGAGCTCTTTAGTGGATTTAATCGATAACGGTCCGGCCTTGGGGATCAGCCGACTATTCTATGTAAGTTTGGTTTGAACAGTGGACCGTCCGACCTTTGTGAGGCAGGTAATCCGCGAATTTGAAAACGGGCGTCTCTGACACGATGTGATGTGACACATAGTCGTGGAACCTGAAAGGCGGACCGTCCGATCTTATAGAGGCAGACGGTTCGGTAGTTCGCAGAAAACTTGATTTTCAAACATAACAGTTGGATTTTGGGGTACAAATATGATACCCCCGGCCATGGGGAGGCTCTCTTGGCTGGTGGAAACACTTGAAACACACTTTTGAGATCTCCCCTCACTCCCTCTCACTCACATGACTTGAGGTTACCTTGTGATATTGAGAGGCTTCTAGTGCATTGCATTCATAGTTTGAGCATTGGGGCACTAGAAATTATTCAAGCAAGGTTGATTGGCTTGTTACTCTTGTAGGTTGCTGCCTCCTAGACGGCCTAGAGAGCGGCTTTCATTGACTCTTCAAGAAGATTGTGAGGAAACCTTTGATTGATTGTTGTGAGAGGTTCTTGAGCTTTTTCTAACCGGAGTGATGAAAAGCATGTGTCGCTGACCATTCCAGGCCTTCTATCTGGACATTCATTTGACAACTATCTAGCCACCCTTTTATCTTACTTAAAATTAGTGAGTGATCATTACTATAAAGGATATTCACTCATTTCTTCAATATTCTTTAACCATATAACTTCATGCTTGTGTTTCTTAACTCTTACTAATCCGCAAGCGCATGGAAATACCGATGTAGCACTTCACCCGGAAGTATTCAGGGTATCGAAATCCACATGGAACAGAAAGCCTGCGTTTCTTGTGTTATGCCTTCTCTTTAAGTGAGAAACGAAACAATGTCCACTTAACGTGTTTTGTGCTATGCATGGAATGCACACGCATGAGCACAACTTCTCCAATTCATGCAAATGATGATATGAATTTTACAATTCTAGACCAGAGAAGTGTTGTTCTCGAACCATGGCAATAAAGCCAGGGCGGGGCTGATAGCCATCAGACTGGATTGATTTTGAAGATCTTGGTGGATCTAAAAGCTTGCCCTTTAGAGCCGAAAAATATCTAATAAATTCGGTCTCCATTTATTAAAAAAATCGAAAGGTGTGTACAAGGATAACCTTCCTGGGTAGCTAGGATGAAGATAGAATTAAGAAAGATAGAATGGCAGTAGAGACAATCACTTGGCAACTCGGCTCAAAAATAACTATGACAACCGTTCCCCAGCAACGGCACCAGAAATACTTGTTGGTGTTTCTTAACTCTTACTAATCCACAAGCGCACGAAAATACCGATGTAGCACTTTACCCAAAAATATTCAGGGTATCAAAATCCACAGAGAACATAATATAATTATTTCCTTGCTAAATTACCCCTAGGAGCTAGGAAAGAAAGATCGAATCTTAGGATAGTGTTGTTCTTTTCTCTAATGAAAATTCTCAAGGTGGGAAATTTCTATCTATCTCTTGCTTGCTTCGGTGATCTAATATGATGTTTTATCCAAAAGACTCTTAAGGTGTAAAACCATTATTATAAAGCCTCCGTAGAGAGGGAAGAAGTAAAGGTTATATGTCAAAGCTGTCACCTTTGACACCTTCCTCTTTTTACCTGCAAGACACTCTGCAAATGAATGGAATTTTTAAGTCTAGACATCACGTCTACACCCGAAATACTTATCCACAGTTGTAGGATCGAGTATTATCGACTAGAGGGGGTAAAATAGGATGTTTAAAACTAAAATCACAACACTAGAGAAATCTAATTAGAAACACAAGACAAGTCTTACTCCTAGTAATTCTAGCCTATGTCAAGGTTTGCAACCTAGGATGACAAGATACAAAACAATCTCTAGGAAATAAATTGCTCAAGGCAAATTGTTTGTAATTAATTGAGTGAAATAAATAACCGAAGACACGAGCAATTTTTCCCGTGGTATCGATGACTTGCCGGTCACCCCTAATCCATGTTGAGGTGGATTCAAAGCTTCTAGTTGCTTCTCTACCAAGAATACACTTAGTGTATGAGAAAATCTCGGAATCAATTAACCTCTTCAGACCTCTTCTTCACTAAAGATGCTTTTCACCACTCCTGTGAGGCAAAGCTCAAGTACTTTTCCCAAAATCAATCAAAGGCTTCTTCACAATCTTCTTGAAGAGCTCAATGGAATACAATCTCCAAGTCAAAAAGAATAGTATTAAGGTGGATGAATGGGAAGTACTATTGCAAATGGAAAGTACTATTGAAGATTGGACTACCTTTATGATAGTAAAAAAGAAAATTATAAGATTCTTTTCCAAAGTCAAAAAGAGGAATGATAGTACAAAAAAGAAGTAAAAAAGAATATCATCAAGATGTCATCCACCTCGAGATAGTCAAAAAGAAGAATAATGAAGAATAATATCAATCAAGGGTCAAAAGGCACCATCATTTTCACCATGAAGATTACTCTTACCACCCCTATATAAGGAGATGAGGGGGCATGAAGGAGGAAACCACTTCACACCTCTCCACCGCAGCCATCACCATTCTTAAGTGTTGTAGTATCAAGTGTGCTATGTACTAAATAAAAGACTCGCATCCGAGTCAGTGTGAGTGTTAGTAAGTGTCTAATGAGAGTCTTGTAAATCAAGTCCATGTACGTATGTATCAAGAGCCTGGTGTACTACTCAGAAAATTCATCCTTCTGACTATCAAGGTACCTAATATAAACAAGGACTTTGTTATGTTAAATTCTTCATACTTCTTCTATGATTAAAAACCCAAAAATATTTATATTTATCCTTAGTTTATCTTATGTTCTTTACTATCTATATTGATTTTTAGTCTTGTTCATGTTACTACTAGTTTGTTTGTGTATCACCGTACTTGTGTTGCATGCCATCTAGATCTTCCATACCATATCCACCTCATAATCCGCCCAGTTTTTACACCTAGGTCCCTACATTCACAACTCATCCCAAACTTGTGGAATTCATTAGTATTAAGTTGTTTTATGCATGGAACATAGTGTGATTTCTTCATTTTATTCCCGAGATGTTGACAATAAATTATACCAAATCGACCATCAACAACAATGCATTCTTCTATATTTAGGTACAAGAAGATGCCTTCTTTGGTCACTTACTGTTTAAGAATATGTTCAAACATCAAACCATAGACTTTGCCTACCTGCTTTCACAACCTGTCATGATAGGATTAGTAGACAGCTTCGAGGCTATTGGATTAAAACATTTTCTTGAGCATAGATGTGATTGGAATGAAACTCTATTTAGGCCATTTTATGCACCTGCTGAATTTCTTATTGAAGATATGAAAGGCTTGAGTGGATGTCTGGCACTAGGAAGTATGAGGTCTCTTTTGCTGAATTTGTTGTGGTAAATCACCTTGATTATGCCTTCTTGTCCGATGAAACTAGTCTCAACATTGTGCATGAACATCCTCTAACTGACAATGAGATTAGTCAATTTTATGAGCCTGCTAGATTTGAGTTTGCAATAGCTCTAGGCAAGGTTAAAGGGCTTAGGCATCATCCAACTGTAATAACAAGATTGTTAGAGTGACAGTGCTTCCCAAAAGTGGCTATAATGATGGTTTTGCGCAAGAACTCATAAAATTTGTAAATCATTTGATGACTGGGAGAAAGATTAATGTGGTTGTCTTGATGATCCATCAAATGTCTCAAAAGAAAGTCAACCTTGAGATCAATATTTATTTTGCTCCCTACATCATGTCACTAATCAGGGCAAAGACAGGATTTCAATGTCCTTGTGAGGTTGCCCATCTTCCTTTCAGGCCATACTGCAATGACAAAAAGATTTCTTGAGAGAGCACTAACTCCTTTTTCGGATATTGAAGGAGCAAATGAAGAGAATGTTCTTCACATGGCTGATCCTCCACTTTAGGGATGAAAACAGATCGGATACGGACGGATATGACCGAATACGA
The DNA here is from genome assembly GCA_015342445.1 of Digitaria exilis. NCBI lineage: Eukaryota > Viridiplantae > Streptophyta > Magnoliopsida > Poales > Poaceae > Digitaria > Digitaria exilis. The sequence goes on from JACEFO010002292.1 coordinate 1,849,507, forward strand.
ATACATATATTTATCTTTTTGCCGGATCGGATTCGGATACGGACAATACAAAATATGTCGGATATGTATCGGATATTGATATACATTACATATCTGCAATAGATATTCAACTTTTGTTATGCGGATACGGATACGGTCGGATATTGATTTTCCGGTTCCGGATACGTACTGTACCATTTAAGGTCTGAGGGCCTTCGGTCGGTCTGCCGGACGGGAAATATCCATACCACTTTCATCCCTGCTCCACTTGATGTAGATGTTCAGGCTATGCCTCCACCTATCCCCCAACATGCCACCTATGCCCAACATGCCACCTATGCCTCACATGCCTCCTCCTCCACCCATGCAACAACAGTGGGTGCCTCCTGCAGGATTCTTTGACTCTTATTTTGCACAGTAGGGGCTCAGTGAGCAATTTGGGCAACACATCGATAAACCGATTTAATAATATAACACAAGGGCTTAGTGATCAGGTTGGACAACATACGAGTAACATGCACACCTCTGTTTATGAGCTATAAAGACAAGGTTGCAGAATATTCAGGATGTCCTTCACCATGATATCGTGGCTCTCATTGTCAGATTTCAAAGATTGTCCACTAGTGAGCAACAACAACAGATCCTTCACAGGCAGCAAAGGCAGCTTTGGCTCCTTCTCCGATCACTTCTACTCAGTGTATCCTGCTCCTATGCCTCCTCCATCATTCTATCATTTGCCACCTTACTATCCTCATCCACCGCCGCCTCAGGATGATTAAATCCTCCTTTTGGTCCTTGATGACAAAGGGGGAGAGTTTTGTGAGGAGTGATGATGGGGAGTGTTGAATAGAGTGTTAAATGACTTTATTGAAGATCTTTGGAAGATTGGTGGAGATAAGGGAGATTCATGGACTTAGGGGGAGCTTATCTAAGACTTAATATTTCATATTGCATTTGCATTGCATTTATGTATTTGAACTTATTATCCTTTTATGCATGGACTTGTGGCTCGTAATAACTTATATATACTCTATGTCTGTGTGAGATGCTAGAACTTTATTTGTGATGAACTCATGTTATGGACTAATGTTGGGTTGAATACGGAGAAGGTATTGGATTAACCTGCATATATAAAACAAGAAACAAGACCAAAATATAAAAAAACTAAGGGCAATAGATACATCAACTAAACTGAAAACAAAATATGAAGAAAAAACTTAGATTTGACAGGGAAAGGGTGGCATGGATGCCGTGGGTGGAAGGTGGGCGACAAAGATTAGGGGTCCAATGCCTCAACCTCACAGGCTCAACCGGAGTACGAGCGCCGCCATTTCTATCGGTTCTTACACTCAAGTCAACAAGGGGCACATGCCATCGCGTGGATATGGAGGAGGGTCGCCTGGCCGTCGGCCCGTCGCCTCCTTGCATTCGATAGTTAATGAGAGAGAAAGGAGAAAGAAGATGTGCAGTTGTTGGGGTCAGAACATCTAGGCATGAGGAAGTTGTGTAGTTGTTGAAATAAAGATATGAATATGAAGTTATATTTAAAAAAAAAATATCGAGTTCGTTGTTAGACACAAAAATTCGACTTAAAAAACGAGGCACCTATCTCAGCAAGATCCGATTGCTTTAATTTGACAGATTTTTTGAGTAAAATCTCTTGACAGATATATATTTAGCAAAAGTCATAAAAAATAGCAGGCTATGGGAGAAAGAAAAAGGAAAAAGTCCATTTTTAGCCATCCAACTCTTACCTCAGTTTGGTTTTGGCCATCGAACTCCAAAACCTGGTATCTTTGACCATCCAACTATCAAAACCGTTCAAATTTGGCCATCGGGCTGTTTTGACGAGTAGTTTTAATTTTTTTATTTACAATTTAGTCCTTAGATCTTAAAATGACTATAACTTTTTGCTCATACCTTCGATTTAGGTGATTCTTGTGGTCACGTGCTCACGGTGAGCACTATATTTTAAAGTGATCTTTATACTATTTTATCACTATATTTTTTTGTCACTTCCCAATCCCTTCCTCCTCCAGCCGCGGACGCTTCCCCGCCTCCGCTCATCCCTCGAGCAGCCCCCCATGGCCTTCTCCGCCGAGTCGGCATCGGGGGAAGAGAGGGCGGAAACGGAGGAATCCCTCCTTGCCACCACAGGGGCCGGCCGCGGCGCCGGTAATGGGGGCGAGGTGAGCCATGAGGAGTGGCAGCGCTGGGGCATGTCCTCGCCACTCCCGTCCTCGGTGGCTGCCGTCATCCGCGAGCTGCTCAAGATGGAAGCCGCCACCGGGGAGAAGATGCGCTTCGGCGGCGTCGGCTCCAAGTTAAAGGTGACGTCATCATCCGTTTTGTTTTGCATAACCCCTGGCAGATTTCGGGAGTTCTTCTGTGCGAGCAATGCAGGAGCCACTCATGGCTCCCGCGGTCTGATTTATCTGGTCTTTGCAGGGTGATTTCAAGGATATGGAGGATAAGAAGCACAGGGCTGTCTACGAGACGCTTCGCGACTCCGACCAGAAGCTGCAGTATTTCTCGGCGCGGCAGATTGGTTGCCGTTTGCTAGGGAGCAGAGGTTATCTGTGCCAGAAGGTAATGTTATGTTCGATCTCTATTACCTAAGCAGCACTGGTACAACAAGTCAACAATGCAGCATCTGATATAACAAGTCAACAATGCAGCATCTGAGTTGATAGCCATAGGCAGGGTTTGATAGCCATAAGCCCATAGCACTGAACATTAATTTGTTATAGTTTTACATCTTTGTCCTCTTTCTTGATTCGGCGACTGCTCTCTTGTCAAAGAGTCTGTGTATCTGAGTGACTGATCCATTTACTTATGAAATGCAGTGCTGGCTGCCGACTGAAGATTGTATGTGCGCAAATGTTGTTACTTGCAATCTTTGGAGGGGGATGAAGTTCTGGTTATATATGCACCCGAAGGTCTTGTCCGCAGAGGGTTGTGCAGTTTTTACTTATGTATTATCTTATCAAGTATAATCATCGCTGTTTTTTCAGGATTTTTTACGCCAAAATAACACTGGCAAGTTACTCTGGCAAGTGTTTGGCATCCAAGCTGCACAGCTATGCCTCTTTGGTATCCAGGAGCATGAAGATATCATGTGGGATGCATTTCAGCGTTCAGGTCTTCTTGAAACCATACTTATTTGTCACTTGTTGAGTAATATTATTTCAAGAGCTTGCTAGACCTTTATCTGATCAATGTTCGGTAGTTTAGATTACCTTTCACTTGATGCTATGGATCCTTCTTAGAGTTGTAAATTCCTTTTTAGGTGTCCGAAACATTCTTTTGTCAACCAAGCTCAACTGATATACTTACACCTACCAAGTAGACGCATGAACATGCTTTTAGATTTGTAATGTCTCTGTTTATATTGTTATTCCTTGCTGCTGAAAAACGAAGTACCTTGGTGTGGTTTCCAGTGGAATGGGGAGAACTGATGCCTGGTGTTGATGGCTTCAGAAATTAATTTTAGTTCAGTAGGTCAATAGCTGCAAATCACCGTGTGAGGATACAGTGAGCCTTGTTAGTGAATTTGCTGTTGCGCCCACCTTTGTATGATGCACATATATGTTATAGATTTTGAAATCTGAAAAGAAAAAAAAGAGATAATAGTTTCAGACTTCAGAGATTCTCTTGTATTGTTTTGGTCACTTGGCACTTAATCAATTTAATTCGGTTCGTTTTCGAAGTTACATTAGTAGTGATGGACAATATATCCTCATTATCTTAAATTCAGTTCGTTTTCCGAAGTTGCAGTAGTACGGATGAGCAACATGTCCTCATTTAAAACTAAAGCCAGTAGATGATGTTTTTGCTGAACCTGACTGTTTACTTATCGACTTTTATTCTTAACTCATATTCCATATATATTTATGTTTAGTTAAACTGCTTCCCAGGCTATTTGTCCTCATTTAAATATCTATGACATGGTGATATCATAGTTTTATGGAAGCATAGAATAAGATGCTAATTTGCGATATTGATGATCGTTTAAATGAGTGTGTTCCTCATCTAACTTTTTTTTTTTGCATTGTGTCAACACGTTTTAAGAGAAATATAGCCTGTAACCATCCATGTTTACTGACATCCAGGACTTTATGGATTCAAACTCTGTGCCTAGCTGGGTTTTCATTTCTGTTTGAATTTGTTTCTTTCTATTCTGATCATCATGAACGGTTCTACAGATGCTAAAAAAAGATGCATTCTGTGCTTGACCTGGTCCTTGCAGCATTAAATTGTATGCTTAGATGCATTGATTGTCTATGGTATGGGTTGATATTTCGCACAAGCAAGTGCAGAGTGCATCTATATCTGTACTGATCACTACAAATGTAATACTAACGTGGTGTTTGGATATGGGTAAGGAAAGGGGATGGGAAATGAGATGGGATAAGGAAGGAAGGCAGGGTTAGGGAAATGGATAGATCCTTTAAATGATTCCCATGTTTGGTACGATATGGGATAGGGAATAGAAATAAAATTTCATTGCCAATAATACCCTTGTAGATGACATAAAACACAGAACTGTAGTTTCACTGTTATGCTTAACATGCTCACATGTGCAGAAAAAACACAACATTGGAAAATAATTCTTCAAGCATGTTTTGATGTATATTGCATACGAGACTACATACTGTACATATTCATATTTCAGTGACAAAATAAATTAAACCACGCCGCCAAGTGATAAGAACTCACAACTGTCTCTGACAACACATGGCAACAAAAGAAACATTTGGCCCTATTGAAAAGGCAGTTCACTGACTGTTTCAGCCTGGTTGTCGAGTACCTAGCACCTGAGTATCATGGCAACACTTATACTACACAAAAGGACCACAGAAGCTCTACATAAAGTATTTAGAAATTTTCTTAGACCTTTTCAACACTTGATGAACAAACTCAGCTTTCAACTCATCAGGCGTGGTAAAGAACAGATTCAGCCATTTCTCATTCTAATCATCACTAGAGCAGCCTTCACGATCTGATCACTACTGAACCCAGATAATTTTTTAAGCACACTGAACAATTGCTCCCTCCTTTCATTGGTCTTCTTCTGGGCCTCAAGTTCCTGGGTAAATGCACATTGCATTGCATTCATAGCCGCTGTGTTTGCTGTTTCAGCTTCCACTAAGAGTGTTCAGTGCTCTTGAAATATTTGAAAACTCTGAGACAAAGACACTATCATCCAAAAACACCCTCTTACTGTTACATATATGAGAAGAGAGAAGAACTGAATATGTTGACCAGCCCCAAATAGGGATATATAGTACAAGAGAGCACCCAAACCCTAGAATAGGAAAAGACTATACTACCCTTGACTCATATTACTCTTATACCCTTAAACCCCCTCCCAAATGCAACGTGAATGCAATGTTGTTGCATTTGGAGAGTTGAAACTAAGCATTAGACTCAATAAAAAAAGAAAAAGATACATCCAAAGTCTGAAATTGAAGATGTCATCAAGGCGTGCAATTCTTGAACTTGTCGATGTAGATAATCTCCTCCACAAGAGGGTATTATCTTCACTATCGTACTTCAGCAAATAGCCCAAATCTTCACAAACCAGTACGTCGACCCCTCAAAGATGATGCTTGTTTTGGAGACAAGAACTTGACAAGAACATTGAGATGTCAACCAGCCAAAAGGAGAATAGATAGGTCACTGCTGCAAGATGGCAAGCAGGAGGATGTGTGGTGACGACGATGAATAAATGGCCATTGATCATGCCGTGGAGCAAAACAGCTCTGAAAGGGACCAAGAGGGCAGAGGTCGCATCAACCACGATGATGGGGTTAGCTGAATCGAAAGGATTCAACTAACCATAAAACAAAGAAGAAGAAATTGGCTGACTGACAACGAATTTGTGGACACACACAGCTTTGACGAACTGAATGAATATATGTGGACTTGGATTAACACTGACGTGGATGAACTCAACAGAAGCAAAGACAGAACAAGAATACTAGTAGGCAGACAGACAGCAGCAGCGACAGAGTATGGAGATGAGCAAGCAACAGTTAGCAATGGCATGATGGAAGATAAATGATTGTGCAAGATTGCAAGAAGTTAGAGCATATTGCAACCGCACAGATACAGAGAGGCAGGCCAACCAGCAGGAAACAAGAAGCTTGGAGATGATGCAGTGATTGCACAGGCCGACAGCTGCTGCTCCACATGTGCCTGGGAAGCCCCCGCGAGAGTGCAAAGGGATTGGCCAGGAGCACCAGCGAGCTCAGCAACGGGACTGCTGGTGGACTGCTGGCCGCAGCACGCATGGACGGAGGGCCGCAGCACGCACGCACGGAGGGCCACACCACTGGGCGGCGAAGAAGGCTGCGACGGGGTGGATCCGCAGTAGGCGGACGGGCCAGCAACGAAACTGCGACAGGCAGCAACACCCGCAACAGGTGGCAGAGGGAGGACACCGCGACGGGCCGCAGACGGCACGGACGGGCGCTGCGCGACGGGAGCGGCGGCAGATCCAGGACGGGAAGGGGCTGCTGCTCCCCTCCTGAGAGCAGACGGCGGTGGGCGGCGAACGGAGATGGGTGTGGATGGGGGAGGCTGCTGCTGATGACTACGACTCAACTACGGATTTTTTTTTTTGGGTTTTGGGTAGCAGTGGGGATTGCCGCCCCTGGAGGGAAGATCGATCCTCCTAGGGGAGACGCAACGGGATTGATTGGGTTTACAGGATCTGAAACTCTAACCTAGGCTCTGATATCATGTTACATATATAGAAGAGAGAAGAACTGAATATGTTGACCAGCTCCAAATAGGGATATATATAGTACAAGAGAGCACCCAAACCCTAGAACAGGAAAAGACTATACTACCCTTGACTCATATTACTCTTATACCCTTAACACTTACGGCCAGCTAAAGATTTAACTCCACTTGATGAATTGCTACCTTGTCATGGTGGTTGTGAGTGAGCCAACTGCACTGTTAATTTGTTGGGTTGATTCAGTCACATCTGCGGAGGATAATTCTTCATGCACTTCAAACTGATCTCCAGGTCCTTTAGCCTTTGCTCCTTTTGCCAAATCATTAGCATATATCTCAAATAACTTATCAAAATACAGAAAAGGTTTCCCATACAAAGCTGCTGCTCCTGGCTGGCTCTGCATACATATAAGGTTGTCATTATCAAAAAGAAATTAGAACAATACGAAGTATAATGCATTGCGTGACAAACTATACCTTTACCCAGTCCATGAATTGATCTTTGTCTCCAATAACCATTTTTCTCTCATCATCCCAGCCAAAGCCACTTCTGTATTGCTGAATATCCAAGACATCAGACAATAGCTTCTTCAATGTCTTCACTTTAGATTGAATATGAGGGTCAGCTTTGATATAAGCATTCGGTAGTCTCTTAGCAAGCTCCTTTTTAATGAAGGAAAGGTATCCAGACTTATGGCCTGTGTCCACCTTCCATCCAGAGCCATTCATTTCATATAGTATATCAGTCAGCACCTTTTCCTCTTCTGCAGTCCAGTGCCTCTTGTCTCTCCTCTTCCTCAAAGGAGACAGACAGAATTTACATCAGAAAAATAAAAAATGAGATATAAAGATGGAATCAGCAGTGTCAGAAGGTACTTCAACCAAAACAGAGTAGCCTTATAGGTTTTCTTCCCTTGTTTGTCTATTTTATACCAACAAATTAAGTAAAATACATAGATGAATACAAGTGATTATTTAATTAACCAAAAACCAACATTAGTAGTTCAGTACAGCCATTGAAAGTATATAAAGCACTACATTACAATATATATGTTGATACAAAAGTCACGACACTTAGTTCAGAGCACCATTGCATAATTAAACGAGCATAATAAAACAGAAAGCTACAAAAGGCAAGCTACATGTAGATGTACGCTAAAACAAAGCTATCACCGATGTTTTGCTTTCCATGCGCCCCACATCTTACTTGCTAGACCATCTCTAAGTTCTGCCCACTCCGTTGATGATTCAGTACGGTCAATCACATCTACACTGCTGCCTTACTACAAGAAAGCATCCACTTGTGCCTCAAATGGATCAACACTCATTTGTTGTCGTATGAGATTGTGCAGGTAGCAGCAAGCTAGGATTATACCAATTTGGGTATCTATAGGGTAATAGGACCCATTTCTAATAATATTCCAACATAGTTTCAGTAGACAAAATGTTCTTTCAATCACATTTCTTGCTGATGAGTGCCTCAAGTTAAATAATTCCTCCTTTTTGGTGGGTGGGTTACTCCATTCTTTTAGGTGGTAGCGCTGTCCTCTATATGGAGCAAGAAATCCATCACAATTCTTGTACCCAGCATCCACGAGATAGTAGCAGCCTATGTTGCACAAAGAACACAATTTATTTTCTAATAATCAGTTTGTGTATTTTGACAATACTTTGCTCTTAGCTAATATTGCTCACCACGAGGAACCTTAAGACCATTTGGCCTTGCCAAGGCATCTCGGAGCACCCTTGCGTCCGCAGCTGACCCTTCCCAACCTACCAGTACATATGTGAATTGCATGACAGGTGCACAAGCAGCTAGGTCATTTGTGGCAATTTCATTCTTCCTCGAACGCTACCTTGGTTTATCAACTGCTGGGACTAACATTTATGTAAGTACCATCTAGAGCACGTAAACAATTATGCTATAACAAAAATATCTTGTTAGTATGTGGAGGAAAAATTCTAGTACCGTACATTGTACTTAATCTAGTTTTACCTTAAACCATTCCCACCTTTCTTCCTCGTAGTTGTCTGTGATTGGCTGAGGGCTCTTAAGCAGCACCCCCCAAAGCTTTAGCACTGCTCCTAGCACATTATTAAAGTGACGACTTATGGTCTCTTGAGATCGCTGATAATCTGTCCTCATGGAGCGAATTCTCTCGTCGAAAGCTAGGACATGTAGGAACATTGCAACCATTTCCTCGACATTGACATTTCTAGTATCCCTTAATCCCCCAATATCTGTGACCAAAGAACGCAAAGTCCAAAAGCAGCGCCTATCCATCCGTAGTTGCTCGACGCACAAGATATCACTTTCGTAGATTATGTCATTTAAATTCTTTGATCGAATTTGTGGGTCATACCTACAAGGCTCCCTAATAAGCCTAAGCTGGAGCTTTCGAATCAATAAGAGGCAGTGCAGTACTAGAACATGTAGTGTCATCAAATGCTTTATTCTACACCGTCTCGTTTCTTGGCATAAGACTAGGATGTCTATCTTGGCTGGACGATGGGCCATTTTCAGAGAAATAAATTTTGATAAGTTAAATTGACAAACATTTTTTGATAGTATGACATTTCGTCCTTGTCAATTTTTTTTGAAAAATAGTAATATCACCTCCTTCATAAGTTAGTTCATCTTGATTTGAAAAAGCACCCCCATGGTGCATCAAGATATTGACACACCCTGGAGCCATAATCTGTGTATCCCTGGAGTTATTGTTAGCAATGCATAATTGTTTGTTTAACAAAATACTGGATAATGATGCTAGATATTTAAACAAAGGAAGGTAGTTAGCCTAAGTAATCACTGAACTAAGCAAACCAAGGAAGATTTAATTCAGCACAGAAATTCTCAATCAATCAGGGACTAAACCAAGGAAGATTTAATTCTTGACCTGATGCTCCTGTACACGATATCAGCTGATTCGTGAAAAGGTGGAAGGCACATGAAACGTCAGTTTGCAGCAGGTTGAGGAATTTTTTATTTCTTCTCCACAAAATAAACATCACGACATACAGGGAGAAGCAAGAACCATGTGCACTCAAATATCCGTGAGTTGTGGTAAACGAAACTATGAATCAGCACACCACGAAGCTAGTTGGAGAAAAAAAAGAAGAAAGTGACCTGGCCGGGCCTGTTGCAATCGTCAGCCAGCGGTCACCATGACAGCGTGCGCGTAGTCACTCGCTCTGCTCCCTGCAGATGAGTAGAGGGATGAGAACTGGAGGGCCAATGAGGGGAAGAACTTATATGATTGGAAAGGCAAAAGAGTAATTTCGCATATGTTGTAGCTGTAACCCGCTCAAACCCACCCCCGCTAGTGGGTTTTGAAAGTGGGAAAACAGCGCATCTCTATCCCTATCCAGAAGCTGCTCACCCCAATCCAAATTTCCAGACAAAGGATTAATTTATGCCTCTTAATTTCCCTTTCCCACCCCATGCATCCCTATATCCAAACGGTACGTAAGTGGACTACATTTACTTTTGTTGTTGAAAGTGCCAAGCTACCCACAGGCAAAGCAATCTCAAATAACTGTAGCATGAATGACATTGCATAATTTTATTAGAGAGAGTAAGCTCATGGATAAGGACTTCGATCGTTGCGACCGTGTTGAGCATTATGTTCCAATTGAGGCATCAATGTCACAACCACATAGACGGGACACAGGAGGATTGGATGAAGATCGCAACATGAATACATTTCGAGATCATCTAGCCAATGCTTTGTAACATAGATAAACTTCAGATGCTCAATTTTATGTACTTTGTTTGGAACTGCATGAACTTTGGATGAATAATTGTATGCACTTTAGTTTGGACTGTATAAACTTTGGATTATCAACTATATGCACTTTGGTTTGGACTGTTAATTGTGTTTAAAATGTTTGTTTGGATGAATACTGTGTGAAATGGTGGGAGAGAGGTGGCGAAAGAGAGCTGGCAGGAGATGGGTGGTGGGAAAGGGGATAGGAGATGGAGAAACAGGGTTTAAATGGGCTTTTGCCGAAATTTTTGCCACTGGATCCAAACACCCATAATGGCAAAACATTTTCCATCAAGAGAGGGCAAAAGTTCTGCTCTTGCCATTTGGATCCAAACACACCATTAGTATGCCCTGTGCCAGATCATATTTTTAATCTTTAGCTAGGACATGTGCTTTTCGTTGTTAAATATCTCAGTTTCCGTTCTGTTGTGGTTCTCCAGGAAATGGGAAGATCTCGGTTCTATATCCAAATAAGAGTGCCATTCCTAAGTCAGTGAAAGACCTCAAATTCAATGGTTCGTCCTTGACTTCTGATGTTCATGAGGTGGTACGCATTATGTTCTTTAGCTGGCGTTTCATGTTTGTACCATAGCACAGTAAGCTGTGCTCCCTTCTTATATTCATATTCCTTGTGGATTTTTCCCCATGAGCACCTTTTATTCGTCATGTTAAGTATTAAATAATCCTGTTTTTCTCTTGAATAATTCAGTTTATAGGGCGGTCTTGGGATGGACCCAACATATTAACTTGACATTTCGATACATGTTAAAACTTATGCAATGCAGAGTTCACAGGATGAACCTTTCAACTTCATCTTGCTTGATGGTACCTGGAGTAATTCTGCTGCATTGTACAGAAGGTTGAAGGTACAATTCAATGCATTTCTCAGCTGACCCATGCATTCCATTGTTATGTTGTTTAGACTACCAGTAAACACAAGTGCACACGCTTTTTCTGCTGGCTGGTGTCTCGGACATGTTGATTACATAGAGGCTTGTCCCACCTGTTGAATTCCTTCACATTTAACCAAATTATTGGATGCGTACTATGTTAGACATTTCTCCAAGACTCCATGGTACCTATAGCCTCGTTAACTTCAATTTTAAAGGTGTAGCGCCTTGGCTATTATGCCAAATACTTTAATTCATACCTGAATACAGCGTGGTAGTTTTTTAGGTTTCATATACTTTTTTTTACTACTTTAAATTATTTACTTTTAGATTGTATAATTTCTTGATGATTCTTGATTAGATCATGCAATTTGTACTTCCAAACTCAATCAACAATCCATGAGCAGACTACAGGTGGATTGATGTAGAATAGGGTTGGCTTGCAACGTACTTTGACATTGTCCAGTTTCAATGTTTGAATTTGGAATCCCCATGCGAGATAAAACTAGCTATATGACCTCAAATTTGTTACTATATACAGGAGAGATGGACTGTAATATCGGGAGATGAAGATATTCCTTGTATCTCACTATCTACGCTTACTGCCTCAGTGATGCATAAACTACGGTGACAAAAAGCTTTTCTTGTTCTTATCTGTTACTCCATTTTCGGTTACCTTATCCCCTTGTCAGATGCTTAGGATGTTATGCCTTTTCATACGAACAGACCTCAGCCAGCATGGGATCGGACCTGCACTGCGGCAGCTGCTGCTGGACTCCTCTGGGAGTTGAACTTGCGGCCGGAGCTCAGGACATATGAGTTTGAAAAGCAAGCTGAGGCAGTGGAGTGCTCGTTAGATATCTTGCTGGATGCCCTCACCACCCGACGGGTTCGTCTGGGCCGATCGATAACCCGAAAACAGAGACATAATAGGAACTGCCTATTATAGGGAAAGCTCACAGTAGCAGAGGAAGCATATGCCTTGAAGTATAAGTCTGATTTCATCCCCCCCCCCTCCTTTTTTTTGTAGAATTGAAGAACTGATCAGCTACTCACATATTATCTCCTTCCATTTTTGGTCGTCAAATCTTCAGTGCTGTAGGTTTTTTTTTTTTTGGTAACCATAGCTGAGATGTTACTGCTAAGGATGGTGAAGAATTATTTTTGAAGCGAACTTGTATGGAAACCAGATCTGCATGTATGTATAAGTTCTGATACGTTAGACTGAAAAATTGCATGTACGGTACTCAAAGACTCAAAGTTGTGCAAGTTCTCTTGGTTTTTCATGCATCACCTATTGTTTTTGCTAGTCAAGTCTTGGTATCATTCAGATTGAGCATTCGATCTTGGTAACTTTTGACCAAAAATCGGTTACAATACCTGCGGTCACGCGAGAGTGAGTTTTTATGTGAAGAGAGCTGCAGTCATGTAACTGGCCCGTCTGGTAAGCCCCTAGCTCCACCGCTGTTTTGGTACTTGTTGGCCAAAGGTTCAGTCTTAATTCAAGGCTAGAATGGGATTACAGATAGCTTAACCAAACACCCTCGGTGTACGTCCAGTTTCAGAATGGAACTGGATACCCAGCTCCAAAAATTCTTGAGCTGGAACTTCGCTAGAAGACACTTAAATACTTCCACTTTCTGATCGGGTGTTACGTAGCGTATGTTAACTAACATTTATTGAAGAATAGTTCAACAATGCACCAGAGGAAAAACATTGGGGTATCAAAAGAAAAGGTTCGTACATAGCAAAGCTCAAACAGCGAAAAGTCCAAACATGGACTCAACCCCAGAATTTGCAAACACTACTTGCAGTGATCCATCCTTAACGTTCCTGTAATCGAGTTCTAAATCTCAACCTTACAGTCTGTTCAAATGAAGACATGGGGATTCCAGTCAGACCCAAATACCATGCTTTTCCAGGTCTCCAACAGCAAAACGTTCGTTATCTCTGATTCAGGGACAAGACAAATCATGGAAAAATACAATAATTTTGTTAGATTCAAGAATACCCAGATTTGATGTGTAAACATTCAATTAGTTTCAACCCATATAACAGTGTGGCAAAACATTGTGGTAATCGTTTAACATCCTGAGTACTAAAGAGGGAGGGCGTGCATTTTATCTCACAGGGCTTACAACTTCATGAGCACAAGGATATGGATACACAGAGCACCTATATATACACTTTACTTTTTCTCCAACATGGCTTAATATCTACAAATACAGTAACATTATTACATGGCCCACTACAAGAAAACAAAATCACTCCACGCAAAAAAAGAAAACAAAATCACCAGCGGCGCTTGCTTAAGCGCCATGAGTTTGGCTCACTGTATCTATCGTACAGGGGTACGATCCTCTCTTGGTGCTTCCGCTTATTGATCTTTGTCGGGTCCACCGATCTGTAGAACCTTGGTGCCAACTCTACTAGCCACCTCGGGTCAACAGCCGTGACCTCCCTCATGTACTCCTTTGTTGTCATGACGATTTCATGGTAGATCACCCACTGTGGCTGCTGGTGAAAGAGGGCACTGCTTGGGTGGATATACACCTGTTGATGATCAGCAAGGGTCCGGTATCCTCCATTGGGATCCTTCCTTGCAGCGTGGAAGAAGAATCCAGCAGCAAGGGCTTTTCCTATTTTGACTGGATTGTTCCCGGCTGAGCCAACATCAAGCTTATATTTATCCATGATCTCAAGAAGCTGTTTCCGCACGTCCTGTGCCCTCCTTAGTGAGTTTACCTGGACAAAATTCTCGACACACCATGGTCCTGAAAACCCCTTTGCCTTCCATGTTTCATACACGGTGAGTAGGGTGAGATGATCACCTTCAGGCTGGAAAAAGTTTGACCTCTTCCGATCTGCTTGAGCTTGCTTCTCTCTTGGCCGATGGAATATGTTCCCAGTTTGTATCATTGCAATGATCGTCAGTATTTCATCACTGCATCCAAGGTCTACACTAGCAAGGAGCATCTTCGAAAGAGGCGGCTCTTGTGGAAATTCAGCCATCTTTCTCCCTAGCTTGGTAAGAAGACCCTCTCCATCTAAGGCACCAAGACTGTACAGTTGTTCCGTAGCAGAGATAAGTGCTTGACGTGCTGGTGGGTCCATGAAGTCAAATGTCAGCAGGTCATTTATTCCCATTGCCTTCATATTAAGTACCATCCACCCTAAGTTAGCCCTCTGGATTTCTGGAGTTGTTGTGGGGGACATTTCATTGCAATAGGCACTCTCAGTGTATAGGCGGTAACACTTGCCCGGGCCTGTACGTCCAGCACGCCCTGCTCTTTGTTTAGCTGATGCTTGAGATATTGGAGTGATGACCAGCGAATCCAGCCCAAGTTTTGGGTTATAGACATTAAGCTTTGCAAAGCCTGGGTCAACAACATAGTAAATTCCATCTATGGTAATAGATGCCTCTGCTATGTTGGTGGCCACGACCACCTTCCTCTTACCAGGAGGAGCAGGTTCAAAGATCTTTGACTGAACTTCAATAGGAAGAGCACTGAACACAGGACAAATTATCAGCTCTGGTATGTCCCCACCAAATGCCTTCATCCTCTCATGGAGTTTCTCACAAGCATGTTCAATCTCTTCCTGGCCAGTTAGGAACAAGAGAATATCTCCTTCAGGTTCAGTCAAATGAATCTGCAAAACTGTAATCAGTGCGGCATCCATGTAGTCACTCTCTGGCTGTTTCGTGTGCAGTATCTCAACTGGAAACGTTCTTCCAGGAACCGTGAAGATATTGCAATCAAAGAAACAACCAGAGAACTTCTCGGCATCAAGAGTGGCAGAAGTGACTATTAACTTGAGATCATTTCTCTGCCTAATTAGCTTCTTTAGTAAGCCAAAGAGAATATCTGTGTAGATAGTTCTCTCATGTGCCTCATCAAGCATAACTACGGAATAAGACGACAAATCTCCATCCATCAAAATCTCCCGTAGGAGCATACCATCTGTCATATACTTGATAACAGTTTCAGGTCCAGTGCGGTCATCAAAGCGTATAGAATATCCAACTTCTTCCCCTAATCGACAGCCAAACTCCTCTGCTACTCGCTTTGCAATCGACTCTGCAGCAACCCTCCGAGGCTGAGTACACACAATTTTACCTGTTGTAGTATACCCTGCCTCAGCAAGGTATTGCGTAACCTGGGTCGTTTTACCTGAGCCAGTCTCACCGATAACCACCAAAACTTGGTTGTCATGAACAGCATTAATCAGCTCCTTCTTGAGCCTGAATATTGGAAGGCTCTCTCTCTGCTCCTGAATTGAAAGCCTTGACCTCTGCCCATATGTTCCGTCCTTCCCATATGTCACCTTCCACTCTGGCACACTCTGTGCCGTTAGTCCCGTGCCCGTAAGTTCGTGCATCAGATACCGTCCACCTGACATGGGGTCCTCCCACGACCGTTTAAGGTCCTTGGGTATTGCATCAACCATTCCTCTTTGCTCCTGGGTGCGGATATCATGCCTCTCCTTAACAAGTGCAGACTGCAGTGCTGCCGCACGGCTCATCAACCCCTCAGGATTCTTTGAAATCCTCACGGGAGACAAATCAGCCTTGGACCGCCCCTCTCCCCACAAGAATGTAGGCTCATCCTCATTGAGCTCGATATCCAGTTCATCCTCTGCTTCCTCCTGGTAAAGCATCTCGTCATCATCATCATCAAAACAAGGGTAGTCCTTCGCATCCAACACCCCCGCTGCAATCAGCTGCTTCATCTCCCACCTCTCTGGTGTGCTCATCCGCCTCGTTGGCCGGCGTGGTGCAGAGCCCACATCATCATCGGGAATGAAAATCCCCGAAACCCCCTTCCTCTTCCTGGCGGCTCTGCCGCGATCAGCCGGTGGATTGGCCCTCGGCTCATCGTCTTCCTCGGAGCGTCGACGAAACGGGAGGAGATCCCTCCCCGTATCCTGATCGACGTCTCGCATCGACAGCCCCAGCTTGGCGCCGTCCAACGAGACGACCTTGACGAATACCTCCTGCCCGCGCGTGACGTCAACGCGGCGGGCGGGCATCTGGGAGACGTGCACGAGCCCCTCGCGGCCGCGCGCGCCGCCGAGGCGGACCAAGCACCCGGCGTCCGCCACGCGGGTGACCCTCCCGCGGCGCACCTGGTACAGCTCCGGCTCCTCCGCATCCGTCTCATCCCCCGCCCCGCCCCCGCGTCCCCCTCTACCACCACGGGAGGTGGGGATTCGGGGCGCGGACGCGGGGGCGTGGTCGGGGATGGCAGTGATGACGCCGTGGAGGGAGCGGACGAGGTAGTCCGGGAGCTCCGCGCCGTGATCCCTGAGCGCGTCGGCGAAGTCGGCGGCGGAGGCGGAGGCCCGGCCGAGGTCGACGACGAACTCGGCGAGGACGCGGTCGGCGACGCCCAGGTGCGCCTCGAGCTCCGAGCAGACCTTCGAGACGAGCGAGAGCTGCGTGAGCCGCCGCATCCCCTCACCAACTGTGCCGGCGCCGGTCGTCGCCGCGGCCGCCGCCATGGCCGCGCGCGTGGCGGCGGGGTGTGGCCGTGTCCGGTCTGGCTGGGTGCGCGCTGGTGCCGTGTCGAGCGGGAGCGAATGACCGGAACGGTGAAAGGAAAGGAAGGCGGTGCGGGCGTATAAAGCAAATATACAAATATTTGCTCATTTGATATTTTTTCGGCAAATACAAAGAAAATGCACAATTCTATGTATGGATATTTGAATGCATTTGTGGTCATTTTTTCAAACCTCCTAGCTTATCGCCCAAACCAACCGGCTTACCGTTTCAAACCGATGCACTAGCCATTTGAATTTGGAATTTGAATTTGTTCGGTTTATACCTGTCCTGATCAAACCGGTCCGGTTAGCCGCTACCGCTGGCCGGCGGTAGCCGCTACCGGACCGGTAAAAAGAACCCTGATCGGTGCACATACCATGAAAGGAAGGGAGATGCGGATCCGTAATTTTTGCATTCTGAAACAGGTGATTCAGAGGGTGTTTGGCTCGTGACCAAATGTTGCCTAGCCATAACGGTGGCACACATATAAATTTAAGCTAGTGTTTGGTTAGAAGCCAAATCTTCGGCACCTCACAACATGCATGCCTATCATTGCTAGTTTATTTTTGGTGCTTAAGTTTGCCTAAGGTGTGGCGTCTAGATTGTTCGTCTAACTTTTGGCACGCCTAAAGTGTGGTGCGGCATCTTTAGTAACGATCCAAACATGCCCTTAGACCAACTCTGCCGGTGTATGGGCACAATCGGAGGGGGAAGCCGATGAATTCGAATGATCATGAAACTAAGGGCATCTTTAGTGGTGATCCGGTTTGTACTAGAAAAAAGAGCCACATAGAATACTGAATCGATCTCCTCTACTGATATCGAGTCATTGACCTAGGTCCATAAAAAAAAATTCTCTCACCACCAACAGATCGGGCGTTATTTTGCTCTGCAACTGTTGTTGGGCTTTTACTGTATACATATATTATTTTATGGCCATGCATGTGATCTGTTTTACCTAGTTCATGAAACTATAGAAAGATTCGTTGGTCTGCAGTGGAAACGAATCGATTCGTTCTAGTCCACGTGTGCCTTTGCACCGCTTTGGATACCCCCACAACAGAATCCCTAATGGTAGAAGAAGGGGATGTGTATGCTTTAAGAGACGATGAAGAGGATGACGAGATCTCGACGGTGGAGTGGACCCTAGTTGGCAACGTTCTTTCGCAGGCAACGGTGCATATCACTGTGGGCGGGCATTATTTACCGACTTTATCACTAATTTTTCACCAACTTTTCTAGTAAAATAACATTCTGCATGAACTAAAATACAATAAACACTTTATGCTAAAAAGTTCCATGAGTTTTGGTGTTTATTTGAGTATAGGAGGAGAATGAATGGAAAAGAGCATAAATGGGCCCAATGCGTGGCCGGCCCTAGGCCTAGCCGGTCGGCATCTGACTTTTGCGGTATGCCACGTCATTGATCTAGTGCGTGAGAAACACAGTTTCCAGTAATCCTACGCATGAGTTTAGTGGCGGTTCATCCAATGGACCCGAAAGGACCATGCCATGGATAGGAGGGCCCACCTTTAGGATAAGACTGACTCGGCTTGGGCAACCTAATTAACTACCGGCGCTAGGAAGTCATTTGGAGCGTTGACGAGTGAGGCGGTGGGCATCAAGGAAGATGGGCGTCCAGCCGACCTAGAGCCGTCCGGCCGGCCTGTCCTTGCAGCCGTTTAGGTCAAGTTTCCACATGCGGTTACCTAGGGCGGTTGCTCCACCGACTTTCGCAACCGCCCTCGTGGAGCTATAAAAGGAGACACCCTCTTCACTTCCAAGAACACACCACTTCCAAGGAGAAGAAGAGCCACTTGGGTTGGTATTAGTTGCTGTTGTAGAATTAGGAAAGTGTGGGGTGAGGTCTCGGGTGTGAGCCAGGCTTTGGAGAGGAATATGGGGGAATTAGGTTTGTCTCAGTCTTCCTCCTGTTGACACCGGTTTCTAACACAGGTTTGCCTCGGTGTCAAGATAAAGAGAAAGCTAGCAGGGGTCGGAATCGGAGCCTGAATGGGAATTGGATACGACGTGATTTGAGTAAATCGGAATCCGATGAGAAATAAAAAATGGCCTAAGAGGGTTGATGATGTTAATAAACCAGGGCGGAGAAGATTGCCGGTCAAGCTAGAGATGGACCGAGATTTGGAGTCGGTTGTTATAGATAGTATTATAGTCCGGGTCGTAAAAGGTTGTAAAGAGTATTTTCTTTCGCGTCAAGTTATGTTTGCCATAATCGGCTAGGAGTCGTAGTTTTCAGGGTTTTCTCTGGTGTCAAGTTATGTTTGCCGTAATCGGCTAGGAGTCGTGCAATTTCATACATTGTTGACGACTTCGTCTTTTCCTTTTCACGATCTTCTGGGCACATCGAGGGTGATCTCGATCTCAAGGCTTGCCTATAAGTCCCATCTTACTGAGTAAGATCTAAACTTTAGCAAACCAGCACATCGTTGTTGCTTCATTTGGAGTTATTCGACAGTCATCGAATAGATATTGAGGCTTTAGTAACTGGAGTATCGCTATTACTTCGTTTAGATTTTATTCTATCTTTATCCAACTTAGAACCAATTTTATTCAGCTTTTATCTGTTCTTTATCATTGGATCTGTTATAGCTGCTTAGATTTGTTCTAGGTGTTTCCCTGCTTAGTTCGTTAAGTTACATTTTAGTAATCTTACTCTGCTTCGCATCGGATCGGTTGATCTAGCCGTTTCATTATCACAGATCGGAATTCACTGCCGATTTGTATTCACATCGCTAATTGGAATCCCAACAGATTTTGTCTTGTTATCTAACTCTTGATCTCCTTGTCAATCAATAGGTCGTATTGACTGGCACGCCCTGCATCCACGGTCACAACTGATTTTGTGTGCTAGTACGTGATGGTCACTTCCCGATTTTTGCGTCAACACACTTTTGGAACACCCAGTGGGACCCGACAGCTTCAACCATGACAAAGAAAGATGATCGTGCTGAGATAGGAGGTTAGAGCATCATTGAAACTGTTGAAGATGATCTCAATGATGAGCAGAAGGGTGACTTGGCAAGAGCAATGGAAGACTATAAGCTATGATGCCTTAAGTCATTCACTACTACCAAAAGAGGTCAAGCTATAAAGAAGACTGACTTCCCTGTACCTTGTCAAATTACAATAACTAAAGCACTTGGCAAGATGCAAGAGATGGTCAATGAAGTAGTTCATAAAGCCTTTGTAAACCATGCCAAGATAATGAGCAATGATGTTCATAACAAAGTTGTTCATATACTTCGTGAAGGAGATCTAAATTACAGATGTCCAACATATCAGCATCCTCCACCTATGGATGATACTGCTTCTTTGGGAGCTACAACATCTACTGCAAACGTTGCTTCTTCTCACGCCTTCTCCATTGGCATCTCAGCCGATCAGACCATTACAATCAGCACCAGCCCCGATTGAGTATGAAGGATGCACAACACCACCACAGTTCAAGATACAACCAGTTCAAGCTCCAATGCAGAATCCTGTCATAATCACATCTGTATCGCCGTTGGCATTGTTGCAAAAAGGAGCAAATTTCTTTAGTGGATTAATCCTGCTACTAGACTAGGCATGCCGCCTAAATAATTTATTCTTTCTCCTAAGCTTGTCCAGCATGTGCAAACTGATTATTCTAAAATGACTTGGATGCCCCACGCTGACGGGATTAATTGGTCATTGGTGTTGACAGTCCTTAGCCTAACGAATTACTCCGCAAGCGCACAAAGGATGTTGTAGCTTTTTACTAGAGGAGTAAAACCTGGATGTCAAATCTAATAACGGTAGACGCGATTAAGCCTAGAATTCTTCAACCGGACCCACCATAGGAGAAAAGGTATGAGGGTAGAGGGCCTAACTTCAGTTAACCAACTTGTTACCCAGACATCTTACTACCTACTAACATGATCTGCTTCGACAGTGTGACATCCTTGATGTTTAGAACCTTAAGAATACACTAAAAACAGGGATAAAGGGGCAACAATGGTCTTAGCACACTTAAGTTGTTTTTTAAATTCGAGTTTGAATTTTAATAAGGCTAAATCGACACCCAACTGAGATCTCAAAATTTCGTACTAAACTTGAAAATCTCCAAAAATAAAAGTTGTTTGTCATCACAAATAAAGACTAGTTACTGTTGGGGACTTTTCCAAATTTTGCAGTTAAGCCCCTCAAAACCCCTAAAAACCATGCAGAACACCTTTCCAAATATGGCTTGTTTGAGCTTGAAAAATTTGTAATTTCAGGTTCACCCCAAAAAGAAAGTTGTATCCCACCTTTTAAACTCCAACTTTTGTGTTTGCACTTTTTGAAGTGTAGTTCAAATTTTTGGAGATATACACATTTGAACCAGGGAGCTCCACGGGCATCCCGACAGATAGCTCGGCCAGCTCTGCCCGAGGCCGGCAGCGGTCGCCACGTGGCCGGTGAGCGGCGGCGACCCCGGCTGACCGGCCAATCCCTCGGCAGCTGTGTCCCGACCTCTCACGCACGTGTCTGAAACCCTGAGCTGTCCCATCGCGCACCGCACAAGCCACCTCGCCGCGGCGAGCGGGCACGCCATCATGGCGAGCCGCTCCGCCGCTCACCGTCGACGAGCCGCGCCGCTTCACCTCCGTCCACGAGACCTACCCCAACCGACTCGTGGTGAGCCCCTCGTCATTTCCCCCACTTCCCCCGCACTGGTTCACCGTCTCCTCGCCGGAGTCCGGTCGCCGGCGAGCCAAGGACCTAGATGCATTCCCCATTTTAGTTCTAGGGTCCTCCGTGTAAGTTTTAGGGACTTGTTTGCAAGGTTTTACAAGATCTAGGGTTTCTCGGCGTAAAAAGATTCTTTAAACCTAGATCCATTTTCTGAGATCTTGTAAAATCCACTAAAAATCATAGAAAAATCAGAAAAATGCACAAAAATACTCCCTGGACTCGTGAGATTGTAAACTCCAATCTCATATTTGCATGTATACACTTTTGATGAACGGTTTTTGAATTAAAATTCAAACTTAGTTTTTAGAGTTTTGTGCAACATTTCAAATCCTGAACTCCTTCTTGTGAGGTCTGTAGAAGCTTTGTGTCCAAAGGATACCTAAAAATATGGCATGTAACTTCAGTTATGATTTATTTTGTGATTTCTGTTCTAGCTCAGTTCTGCATTTATTAAAAATATTTCATTCTGTAAAAAATCACCAACTTTCACCAGAGGCCTAGAAACTTGTTGGCACATGTTGGAAAAATGCTAAACTTAATTTTAGACCCTATTTAGGCTAGCAAATAAATAGGTGTTGGTTTTCGGATAGAAAATTATTGAGGGCTGTGCAAGTGTTATTTTTAGCCACCACTTAGTCAGAGCCTTTCTTTTACTCATGTTTAGCTCTGGTAGAGAAATCTTCTGTTTTAGAAGTAGTTTTGATTTTATATGAATTAATCTTGTTTCTTTGAGCAGCAACTTGCACTATTTTTAATAATTTCTGTGTAGCTCTGTTTTAGCTAAATTTTGGAGTGAGCCTAGCTCTTATGCTCCAGTAGCTGTCACAAAGTTTGTGGATAAGAACAATGAACAGAAACAGAGAAACAAAAATGAGAAGGAACTAGAGTGATGTGAGTTTTATAAAAAGAAATAGATCACTTTTGATAATTGAAATAGGGTGCATGTGAAGTTGAAATTCCAGAACTGCACACTTGCATAGAAATAATGGTTTGAATTATTTTATATATGTACACAATCACCATCATAAAGGCATAAAACTTGCACCACACACTTCCCTAATTTGTGAAGAAAATAATAGCTCACTAGTATGTCTAGGTGAATATGGCCTTCAAGGCCTTGCCTTTAGATCACATTGGGCAGCCACATTGAAGTTGTGCATCTCATGTAGAAGGCGCTCTCGCTGATGGCACGTACAATCTCGTCCCCGCCAACGAACAAGAAGCTCCCGAAGGTGGTGCCGACGTCATCGTGATTGACCCGGAGCCTGAGACTGGCGTAGCTCAAGAAGGCAAGCCCCAGAGCATAACCTAACTTTTAAATTGTGCAACTATGAATTATTTATGCTTGTGCATTTACGTTCAAGGAGTTGTTTGAATACCCTAGTTGCATGATTCTAGTACCATGACTTGAAATACTAGTATGATAGGGTCGGTAGAGCAATGCCTTTAGGACCGTTACAAGTCGAGTGATTTCCTGTCACTCGCGAGATATAGGAGTTGCTTGTCTTTACTTATGTTGGAATCATAAGGATGGACGGGTGGGATGGTATGTGTAGATCTCCCATCCGTGTATGATAATTGGATTAAGGTCGAAACGTGTGGTTCTGTGTGTCAAGTTTTTGAACGTACCACGAACATGCCGATCTATGGGAATCGGTAAACCCGGTACCAGATTGATACAGCTAGGACCGATAGCCATCTCTCCTTGGAAATATTTTGTTTCCCTTGCCGTACACATGTGGGTATATGCGTGATGCCGTGAGTGAAGTGGTAAACCTTTATCCTAAGGGAGTGGACCCGGCGCCGAATTGTGGATTGATGGGAAAGGTTGGGAAGTGCTTGTACCTTTTATAGCAAGCATTATCCGTGTGTGTTGGGTTTCCTTGGCCAGGTAGTGAATTTCGGTTGGAACTGTCTGCTTCTCGTGGTTAATGAGACTGCTTGACCGCTGTGCTGCATTGAGTAACAAGTGGAACTATGAGGATGATGAACTTGTTGTATGTACTAAATTGTATTGCATCACTTGTATGCTTAGAGAGGATGCTAATCTAGAATGTTTAATACTATTGGAATTTGATGCTAAAATTATAAAAATAAGGATACACTCTTAGTAGCTTTCTGGCAAAACAAACCCACCAGCCAAACGCCTCTCATGTCTAGAAGTTGGTGATGTAGTTTTCACCCGACGGGAGGAGTAGCACCATGGACGACTTCATTATGGTGTTGCTATGTTTCGTCGTTAGTTTATTTCTGCTGCATTGAACTCTCGCACTTTTATTTGAAATTCAGACTTGGTTTGTAATAACTTGATGAGACTATTTATGTAAGTTGAATTTGTGGAATGTTGTAATTTCTGGGACTCACCTTCGTGTGGGCGCGCGTGTTGTTTCGATCGTGAAAGTACGTGGTTAATCAGGTATAATCCGACGGCGCTCCAGCTTATTCTGGATTAAGTGCCTAACTACTTGATTAGTGGTCTGGGGGTACTTAACTTGGAATAATTTCGGAGGGGTCCGCCACAGACGGCTAGAGTGAGGGGACCCAGACTAGGATGAGAAGGGGGTCCCCGGTCTGAGCAAGCTACTGATATGAAAACACCCGAATGTGGTAGACTACAAAGGACGGATAAGGTTGTCACCACCTGCCGCCTACCACAACAGACCGTGGGGTGGAACACAACCCAAGGTAGCTATCAAGCACATGCACCATGCCTAAGCTATCAGCTACTGACCTCCACCCAACCGGAAGGGCTTATGAGGAAACCTCAAATGAGCAGTACAGTGCTCACGCAGATAAGGGATCCCACAGATTAATGATAGTAAATAAGTAAAATGCTGACGTAAATGAGAAGTGGTAGCGAGATATTGAAGAGAGACGAGGAACATACTGAAGATAAACTCCGAAGCTCTATTCCTCCGAGATGGCTACAATATCAGCTCATGCTAGGCTGGCCGGCTAGGCTCTAGCTCGTCTCGCTCCTCTGTTTCACCGACTTGCTCTTGGACGGGTGCATGTTGTCCATGTATAGGAATTTCCGGTGTATCGTGCCCATGTGTTGCATGCAAGTGGGCCTCACCCAGGGCTTTAGGCCTTTCGGCAGTCGGATGCACCGACTGAGCAAATTACAGTTGGGATGATCTATACTTGTGTTTCCTTGCATGTTGGTGAAGTTTGGGCTTGAACGACCTCGGTGGCCAGCCGGCCGGCCACACAGCCAGGCTACGCCGGTGATCTTACGGGTGGCATAACTTTTCCATCCGGACTCTAAATTGGGTAATCCAAGTGTCCATTTCGATCATCTCGGAGAGCCTTCAACATGGTGCTGGCAAATATGTCATTTGGGTAACTCTTGCACCATGTCCAAGTGTCCTTTTTCTCGACATGTTCAGAATGAACATTCATTTGTATGGTGATGAGGACATCCCCAATGAACGACCTTGTGCTGAACAAGATAGTAAGATCAACAAAGGACCAATGACTCGGGCGAGAATGCAATGGATGCAACATAAGGTGAATTCATTTCTTGTTGATTATGAAGTTGCAACTACAAAGAATTATTTACTACCTAATAGCAGTGCATTACTTGTTCTCAGTTTTGAAAAGGATATGCAAGGTACGAGTAGGCTCCTCAACGCTCAGAGAAGAGCAACTTGAAGATGGCTTGTTGCTGTCTAGATTTTGACTTGCAAGCTTTTGGTGAATTTTGTACCAATCTAAGAAGATTCACCAGGGGTGTTCTACACCGTTGGAAGCATCTTGAAGTCTACTTTCCAATGCAACTAACGGATCATCTTTTGGAGTTATGTAGCAAGAGCTATGGATAATTTAGTATAGGTTATTCTGGGAGTGCAGTTCGGACTGGGTAACTGGTAACAAGTAACGTGCAGATCCTCCAGGTCCGAACTGATCGGCTAAGTAACGGGAAACAAGTAACGTGCAGATCCTCCATGTTCGAACTGATCAGCTGAAGTAACATGTAGATCTGAGTAACGGGTAACAAGTAACATGCAGATCCTCTAGGTCTGAACTAATCAGCTGAGTAACGTGCCGATCTGAGTAACGGGTAACAAGCAACGTATAGATCCTCCATGTCCGAACTGTTCAGCTGAGGAGCGTGCAGATCTGAGTAATGGGTAATGGGCAGATCCTCTTTGTTTGAACTAGTCTAGTCGTAAATTTATCCAGATAGTTATTATTTTGAACTGGGCTTGTGTGTAAGGTACTCAGCCCAACTAGGAGGGATGTTCCTAGTATAAATAGTACTTGTATGCCTGGTGGAAACCCTAACCACTAATTTGATATAAGAAAATAGAGAAGCCAATTGCTCTTGTTCTTAGGGTTATGCCATTGTAGCCCCTTTGAGGATTGGGAGTGTTCTCTACCATCTATTCTTGTGTTTTCCTTAGAATTTGCAAGAGCATCGCCTCTACCTTTGCGTGGTTCAGGTAAGGCAATGACCAAAACATGTGGTTGGGCGAATCCTTGTCACAGGTGGTTGTTCGAGCAGCTGTTGGTGCCTCGGTTCGTCAGGTTGCATGGGTCAAGTTATCCCTCCCGCGATCCTACACGAGAAGATCGGGCAAGCCCCCGCATCATATGGCCTCAACTTATGCTTCACCAATAATTTTATTTGTACACCATATTACATATAGTTCCTGCAAAACATGTTGGGACACAAAACTCGTGGAACTCGTTAGTTTAAATAAAATATTATATTTGCATCACTCAAGTTCCATCATTATTTACAAAGGTTGGCTACCAAAAGTGGCATATAGTGGCTGCCAACAATTGGTAAATGATAAAGGAGTAGTTCAATGAGTCTGGTCTTCCAAACTAGGATCGACAAGTATAGTTCCTAATGCATCTATGCCGATTCAATCAGAAACGCAAGGAACATGTACATCAGTTGGCACAAATACTGCTATTGAGTTGTTTCAGAATCCCCAATCACATGCGCAACAAGGGAGGTTCATACCAAATCAATATGCTACTCCAGTGCAGTCAAGAGTTCCTCATCCTCATATCCAAGGGCAGTTGATGAATCAAAATCTGACATCAAGCCATGGAGCAGTACGTGCGTATGAGATTGAACAACTAGCTCAAGCAAAGCAAGGAGTAGAGACGACCGTTCAGACAGATCAAGAGAAAGAACAACCATTTCAGGTGAATCAGGGATTAAAGCAGCCAGCTCAGTCAAGTCAAGAGGCAGAACATTCAGCTCAACCAGTTCGAAGAGTTGAGCAAATAATCCAAGGAGCTTCTCAAACTGATTGGGCTTCCCAGATAGCTGATGTGATTTAAAATCAATTCGGTTTAAAGCCTAAAGTCTAGAAAGTGATGTACATGACGCTGTATCCTCCAACTTATGATTCACTGGCATATCCTCATCGTTATAAGGTTCTAGATTTTACTAAATTTTCTGGACATGATGATACTTCTATCGTGGATCATGTCAATTTGTTCCTGGTACAATGTGGGGAGGCTTCAACAAATGATCCGTTAAGAGTTCTACAGTTCTCCAATTCACTATCTGGGTCGACCTTTGGTTGGTTTATGACGCTTCCAGCAAATTCTATTATCACTTGGTCCGATCTGGAAAAGCAGTTTCATCAGTACTTCTTTTCTAGTATTCATGAGAAGAAGATTACCGATTTAACAAGCATGAGGCAGAGAAACGATGAATCGGTAACAAGCTTTATTCAAAGAATCAGGGAGACCAGAAATAAATGCTATAGTTTGAAACAAATGCTCAATTGACATAGATAGAGTTTGAAGGGCTACTTCCACATCTAGAAGTATGATTCTAAGGAATTTGAAAGCCTGAGTCGTATTGTGCAGAGAGTATCTAAGCAGGAGAATCAGTCATATGAACAAAAAAGGACTTATCATAAAAAGGTGAATTATGTTGAGTATCATTCTGATTCTGATTTCGATAGCGATAATGAAATTGGCATAGTTGAATGGGTTGAGAATAAGAAGCTGATTTTTTGCCCTTTTGGTAAGAAGGAGCCAGAAAGATTTGGGTTTGACATTTCCAAAGCCGACAAGATCTTTGATTTGTTACTTAAAGAAGGGATGATCAAGTTGTCGGCTAATCATAGTCTTCCATCAGCAGATGAGCTCAAGAAGATGGTATATTGCAAATAACACAATGCTACTTCTCATAATACCAATGATTGCAAGGTCTTCCGGTAACAAATTTTAGTCGCAATAGAGCAAGGAAGATTAAAGTTTGAAATTCCTTCCAAACCTGCAAGACCAATGTAGATAGATGGGTATCCTTTCCCTGTAAGCATGGTAGAGCCAACTAAAGGGAGTGCCTTGCGAATTAAGGTCTTGACATCAGAATCATCAAAAGAAAAAGGGAAGTTGACCCTATAGTACAATTTTCCGCTATCGATTTGAAAGGGAAAAGTCAGTGGGAAAAAGGTGAGAATTCCAGAAATACCCAGAGGTGTGTGTGTCTTCACAAGTATTGATTAATAAATATCATCATCAATAAGAAAGGTCAAGGCACCAGGAGGAGATGATGTATCATCATGAAGATCATTGGAGGTTTCCTTTCTTCATCTACTGCTGGGAAGAAGGAATTGAGTTGTCATGTCTAGATAATTGCCCAGAATGCAATAGATGCTATCGGGAAGACAGATCATTCAAAAGGCCTTGTTTTGATAGCAGGGAGCTTTGTTCGATTATTCAAGAGACAGATGATGAATGTCAGCATACTCTAGGTCATGAAAGGCTTGGAGACAGGCATAATGTGCATAATCGGCTAGGGTCCAGACCGATTATGAGCAGACAGTTGGAAGAGCGTGCTAATAATCTTGTAACTGATGAAGAACCATTGCCGAATCTTGATCGGCAACCGTATCATAAAGTTAAGGAGCCTTAGCCTAGATGGTGTTCAGAAGGAATTAGAAAGTCTCAGAGGAGGAGGAGGTTGTAAAGACCACTTCAGGAAGAAATGCAAGAGGAAGAAGCTCAACGTATGCTGAAAAGGAAGGTGCTAGTGGTTCTGCAGCCGATGTCAATATGGTATTCATATTACCAAGAGAGTTCATGGCATCGACTAGTAATGAAGAAGGTTCTGATTTTGAGGAAGCAATGACTCTGTTGGCTTTAGAACCAATGCAGACTACCTTTGAGAAACCAGAAGAAGAGAAGCGTAAGCCTTTATTCCTGAAAGGGCATGTTGATGGAAGGCCAATGACTAAGATGATGGTTGATGGTGGTGCTGCTGTTAATCTGATGCCTTATGCCATTTTTCATAAAATCGGCAAGAACGAAGAGGATTTGATCAAGACCGACATGATGCTCAAGGATTATGAAGGGAAGATTTCTCCAGCACGGGGGGCACTCTGCATCGACCTGACAATCGAAAGTAAGAATTTGCCCACTAGTTTCTTTATTGTTAATGGCAAATGCTCGTATAATCTATTGCTGGGGAGAGATTGGATCCATGCCAATTGCTGCAGTCCATCAACTATGCATCAATGTTTGATCCACTGTATTGAAGACATGGTGGAAATTGTCAAAGTAGACGCACCTTTCAGTATTGCCATTGCAAAAGCATGACCATGGAATTATGAACAAGTGACATGCATATCAGGCAAGACTTTGGATACCGATTTCCTCAAGGTGGTCAATTTCGGTCTATAGTCGATCCAAGCAGTCGGCTCGGAAAAAGCGTCCTAATGGATGAGTTCCTTGAAGACGATGAAGGAAAGTTAGGATTTGACTTTACGTCAGCCGATGTATTTGAAGGAATAGATTTAGGTGATGGTTGTAAACCAAGGCCGATGTTTATTAGTGCAAAATTAGATCCTAAGTATAAAAAAGAATTGATTTCTTTGTTGAGAGAATTCAATGATTGTTTTGCTTGGGAATATTGTGAATGCCTGGTCTACACCGATCCATTGTTGAACATCGGTTACCTATCAAGCCAGGATATCGGCCACATCAAGAAGATCCACGTTGATGTAATCCAAATGTTCTACCTCATATTAAGGCCAAAATTACTAAATTGATTGAAGCTAAATTGATTAGGTAATGTCGAAATGCTGAGTGGATTTCTAATGTGGTTCTTCTATATAAAAAGAATGGGAAACTTTGTGTATGCATTGATTTTTAGGAATCTCAACAAGATGACTGCAATGGATGGGTATCCGATGCCCGTTGCCGATTTGCTAGTTGATGCTGCAGCATGACATAAAGTCATCAGCTTCATGGATGGTAACGCTGGTTATAATCATATTTTTATGGCTGAAGAAGATATTCATAAAACTGCTTTTCATTGTCCTAGGCATATCGGCTTATATGAATGACTAGTTATGACTTTTGGCTTGAAAAATGCTGGAGTTACCTATCAACATGCTATGAATTATATTTTCTATGAGCTTATTGGTAAGATTGTTGAAATTTGTATTAATGATGTTGTGGTGAAATCCAAATGTTATAGACAACACTTAGCCGATTTACGTAAGACATTGGAATGTACAAGGAAACATGGTTGAAGATGAATCCATTGAAATGTGCATTTGGTGTATCTGCTGGTCAGTTCTTGGGATGTATGGTTCATGAAAGAGGAATTGAAGTCAGCCAGAAACTCATTGGATTTATCAATAAAATTGTTGCTCCAGAGAATAAGACAAAACTTCAGTCACTAATTGGCAAGATAAATTTTTTAGAAGATTTATATCTAATCTCTCTGGTAATAACACTGCCCATTTTCTAATCATAACGGGCACACTTAAAAACATTATTACAGTGCATCATTGCTGATGTTATTGATGGAAGTGTTATTGTTGTGGCCATTCCAATAATGGCCATCAATGACATCATCATAACGAGTGTTATTAGAAATGGAGGCGACACAATAATAACAAAGAGCGCTGACATCATCCATGGCCGTTATTGGAAATTGTATATTTAATAACGACTACATGCTGACATCATCCATTGCCGTTTTTAGAAATAGTTCTTTAATATCAGCTG
This sequence comes from Digitaria exilis, assembly GCA_015342445.1. Taxonomy (NCBI): domain Eukaryota; kingdom Viridiplantae; phylum Streptophyta; class Magnoliopsida; order Poales; family Poaceae; genus Digitaria; species Digitaria exilis. Next base: position 1,880,145 of record JACEFO010002292.1, read on the forward strand.
CCGCCGAGGTCATCCATGGTCGTTATTAGAAATAATATCTTTAATAACGACAACTGACATAATCATTGGCAATTATTAAAAATAGCGGCTAGGGCAAACAACCATATGTGACATCACCTACCCGTTACTAAAAATGCACCAATTGGAGATGACATCATGCGTCCGTTATTACAAACTATTTTCAATAATGGTGAGACGATGACATCACGATGCCCGTTGTTAAAAATTAAGCACTGGATTTATCAAATTTAAAATTTGAATTTTTCCAAACGACCTCGGATGGAGAATGAGCGACAATAAGAGTTGTAAATCTTGAAAAGTTATGAAATTTTTATTTGAAATCATCTAGTTGACAAAAATTAAGTTTGAAAGAGTTCAAATTTCAAATTCAAATTTTGCAAATGACCTCGGATGGAGAAAATTTCAAAATAAAAGTTGTTTATTTCAAAAAGTTATGAAATTTTGTAGTTGTTAAGTTTTCATTTTGAATTTGTTTAGAGCCCTAAATAAACTATTTACACTCGGGTTAGTATAATATGTGGGGAAAGAAAATGGATAGTAGACACTAGTGAGCGTGTGGTGTAGTGGTAGAGGGGGTTGTGCGTGTAGGAGAGGTCGTGAGGTCAAATCTCACTACTGCTAAGTGTTGGAATTTCCAAAAAAGACCACCACTGATGGGGCAGGGGTAATTGTAACACCCCAGGCACCACATAGCCTAAGATGTCACTAAACATCCATCCCACAAACTAGAATATAAAAACTCAACCGCTTAACCCCGTGTAACACCCAGTATATACAAAAGGGTAAAATACGTGTCTTATCAAGAAAAGCGTAAAATTATAGGAGTTGACCATACATAGAAGAGGGAGAAAAATTGACTTTTAGATCCGATGCTTGTACGGATAATCGGAGACCATTGATGCGTAGAGCTCATTGAATACATTCCGTTTGACTACTCATACGTGTTATTCGGAGTTTGGATCGCGAAGTAATCAGTGGTGGAAGATTGAACCATTGGATGAACAGTAAATGGGGTTATCGTAAAGAGCTGTCATATTTTCAGTCTATGGTTAACCTGAAGATTATCCTATGTTAATGATGTTATCTTTGTTTGAGTACAATTACAAAGATGCGTTATTTGAAGTTAATTTCATCAGGTAGAAGATGATAATTTTTTGTGGTCAGAATTAATGTGTACAAAAAAGATAAGTAACAGTGCTGCTGTTTTAACTAGAATTGTGTGTGTTAATGTGAGGACGTTGGGTTCGGGCGTAGGAACGCTTTGATTCATGTACTTGTTTTATATATATGTTTGTGTAGTGATGAAATATATTTATGAACAGGTGGTACACCTTCGGATCGTGCTTAGCTCGCTTTCATTTGATCTTCATCGAAGGCAAGTGAATGTAGCGGTGGTTTGCTACCGTTTTGGCTTGCTATGTTTATCACCTAAACTTTGATATTCAGAACCATACCACTTTAATTATAATCTGAATACTTGTATTAAATGAAGGATATTTATGTTATTGTTCCTTATGTACTCACTCGAGGTTTGTTGTCGTATCTCCATTATAATTGAAGCTGAGGTTGTTGTTGTAACCGAAGTTGAGGTTGTGGTTATAGTTGAAGTTGAGGTCGTGGAGGTTTTATTTCTCATTATGAGACATATGAGGCATATCATGAGCATAGCATCTCATTCGCATTGAAGTTTGTTGCAAACCTGTGGTTGCAATTGTACCGGTACACATCGTGAGTTGCCTGAGGAGGGGTGCGATGTAAAAGTGGTCATGACATTGCATACATATGCATTTCTTTGCGTGGAAGTCAATAACATGATATGTTATATTGGAGGTTAAGTGGTTTTATATGCACCAGTGATTGTGTTGTATCTCTTAATTATTATCGCAGTGGTTTTGTGAAGTCTTACTCTTGATATTTTAAATTGATGCTTAATTGAACTTGTGGTCTAAATGGCTTGTCAAAACAAATTTGCTTGCTGAGATTTTTATCTCACCCTTGCATTACTCTTTCCAGGTCCTTGATGTTTGCTAGAAGGGAAAGAGGGATTAGCTGCACATCACACTTCATCATTTACAGAACCCCTTTGTTTAATCTTAGGAATGTTTTGTTATTGGAGGCTTGTGGTTTATGCTTAAAATGTAGTGTGGTTGTTAAACTCTTATTCTAGATGAATCTTATTATCTAGGATGTTAATTATGTTAGTTTGGTGTTTTTATAATTTATACCCTTGATATTGCTTCCGCGTCGCTTATATATACAAAGGAGGTGTTGCTGAATTTTCCATTTATTGAAGTTCAGCTACTGTTGGTGTGTTTTAGTAGCATCCCAAGGTGTTGGTGGATTTTGGGGTGTTACAGTTGGTAATTAGAGCCTTGGTTATAGATTCTAGTTCAAAAGAAGTTGAAATTGACACACTTGCACTTATAGGATGGGTATGGGTTTGCATATGTAATATGCTTGTGGTGCCTATTAGTCTATACTCTATACTAGATGTTTATTATTGTTATTATTACACCATCATGAGGTCATTTATTATGGATGTGAGAATTGTTTTGGGGACATATGTGTATGCCTTGGAACTTTATGGTAGCTGTACGTACATGTATATTTCGTAGCAGGACTTGTTTGACTTTCCACCATTGTTTTTATGAATCAATACTCTCTGGGTGTTTTAATTGTTATGATCGAAGGTTGTTGATTTTTTTTTCTGTGAACTTAGAAGATTTATGACAACAATAGTTGGGCAATGCAGGCAGAGTAAGTGGAGGGCCCCCACATTGCTTTTGACTTGTATTGGCTAGTGAAGGTTCTCGAGTGTTATACGTATGCCCCAACTATTGATATTCGAAGCATATCATTGAGTGATGGATGGATTGGCCACCATACCATACACCCTAACTATGTGCTCTCGACATATTGGATTGGTGGGGTCATTGTATGCCTTGTCCTATTGTAATGAAGATGTCTTAAATTAACTTTAGACATGATTTTAGTTTTCCCTGAAAGATAACCTCATATGAATAATGGTACAAATGATGACTTGAATGGATCTTTTGTTTGGGTTATTATAATGGGCTTGTGGCACTATTGTGGAGAATTGTTTGTTGATTGTTTATGATCATATACTCTCCAGGCTCTAGAGCTTGTGTTTTGAATTAGTTGTCTGTATTTTCTTGAACCTAGAAGTTTTCTACTCCTTTTGAGATTCTAATTTTTAATTCTATTGCTTTGAAAAATGTATTTTGGCTCTATGTTGTTTGGAGTGACAAATTGGAATAGTTACTAGTTGAATAGTTGAGATGTGGTGGCATCTTTTGTCAGTGTAGTGCTAGTAGTCCTAATATTAGTTAGGTTATTATTTTTCATTCCTATGAGCCATAGATATATTTATTATGTTGCCCTAGGAAGTGCCTTGTGCTCCTCCATCATTCTAGTTTAAACTACATAGCTACTATAATGGAGGATTCAAGGTTATATTCTGCCAATGAGTTAGCAATGTTATTTAGAGACAATTTCATTTGAAGAATAATTATGTTTGTTGCATTGTGGCTGTAGTACAAGTTCTCTTTCCGCCGTGGGTGGTGTCATTGATGGAATGAGCCTATGTAGGTACAAAATCAAAATATATTTTTTCACATTGTAGTTCTTGCCATTGCTAGAATGTTTTCTTTGTTGTTGTTGAGGTTTCGTTTGCAGCTTCCTTATGGGTTGCAATGATCGTTTCTTTCCTTTAGTATATATTTATATAGTTCTTTGCTTCTGCTTCACCTAGTGGTCTTATATATTGGTTGACATGAGGTGACGTGTCGTGTTCATTGATTGAATTGTGGTCTTTGTGTCATGCTTGATATCCTTAACTCTATGTTAGGGAATATGTTTTCTTTTCTTCTTTAAATTGACCTAAATTGGTATATGCTTCAATGATGTGCTCTTATTCATGAAGTTCTAGTATGCATATGTCAAGTAATATAATAGTTTTCTTTTCTTGTTGTGTGAAGCAAAGTAGACTGTTTTGTTATCTTATACTTGATGCCAGAGATCGATATCTATGAGGCGTAATATGAGTTTAGTCCTAATAGTTTAGGATGATTTAATGAACTTTACTTTTCTTTTATCGTGTCATGTGCCAAGTACCATTTTTGTGGACCAGGTTTGTTCCTACTAGTTTATTGATTTTTAGTGTGTTCCAGCTTTTCCTAGCTACCATAATAAAATAAATTGATAAAACATTGACCTATTAGAATTCGGAGAGCAAAATTAGATATCATCTTCCTTGATCTAGACTTTTCCTGTGTCTTAGATTTGCAAACAAGAATTGTTCAATCTTCTGTGATAGTTTTCTGTCGCGAGGTTTATGAGCGCAATTGGATAGTATTTGTGTACTGAAGTTTCACATTTTTTTTGTTTTGTTTTCTAATTTCTATTATGTGAGCTCCTGAATAGAGTATCGAAAGAGGTTTTCCTGTTATTCGAATGCTTAGTTAAGATATATATATATATTTTAAATTCCTAAAAAAAGATATTGATGTGTGCTTATGAGGTACATTTGCTTTTATTGCTTTAGTCGTAGTAATTCTTATGGGGAATTGTGAGAGATATTCTTTTTATAGTGGTGTGGATTATTGAATTTGCCTTCATGAGAAGACTGTTGAAATAGTGTTTGTTGTGTAGTATTGAACACTTTATATTTATGAGTTTTTATTTATTTATTGATCCCAAAACCTATTGGTGGTAAATACAGTAGCAGATGCCTTTTAGGAACTATATTCCTAAGTTTAATAGTCTACAATTGCCAATTTGGATTGTATGGATGTTTTTGTGTTGTGTAAGCTCTACTACTGAGAAAACATAGACAACTATTAAGTGTCTCTGTCTTGTGGCTGTCTGATGCACAATAATACAATCTTGAATTCAAGTTGTGCACAAGAGAATTTCCAATGGTAAACTTTCAAAGTATAGTTTTTTCCCTGGAATGAAGAGTTTAATTTTAGAGGCGTCTTTACATTATGTAGAAATCTTAGATTAAGATTAATATAATAGAGATGTTCATTGAACTTGGTGCATAGTGAGACAAAGAGGTATATGGATTTGAATAGTATCCAAGTTTGATGGATATTTTTTAAAATATGTCAACTTTAAGTGTGTGCTACTTCGTGAAGGATGAGTCTAGGAGGCCTGTAGGTTTATTAAAGCCTTTAGTAGTTCCTGAGTGAAAGTATGAGCATATCACTATGTGTTTTGTGGTTGGATTTACCTTATTCTTCTTAGGGTATAGACGCTATATTGGTTGTGGTTGATTGATTCTCTTAGTCGATGCGTATCATTCATATGTGGAGGTTGTGTGGCATTAGGTGTGCCTTAGTTACTATTAATATATAGAGATCAAGTTTGTTAACATATTTAGCAATGTTTTGCTAGTGTCTTATATACAAAACCTTCTATTAGAGTTGTTCTCAACCCTTAGACCAAAGATCAATCTTAGTGTACTATGTTTAGTACAAAAGTTCTGTTTCTCTTTTCAGTTCAGTATCCTTTGACACCGTTGTTGTGAGGGTCATCTATTCTTGGCAACATTTGCATTTAACGGATATAGAAGTTCAGGAAGCTTTACATGACAGGTTGAGTATCTTCCCATTACGTTGGGAAAATTCGGAAGAGAGGTCCTTGGTTGGTCCGGAATGGATTCAAGAGACAACTCGGAAGATATAATGAATACGACAGAATATTTTGACTTCTTAGAGCCACTAGAAGAGCTTGCTAGTAGGAGGAGGCGAAACCTAGGGTTCTCTGTAGGTGATCAAGTTCTACTCAAAGTATCACCTACTAAAGGCGTTGTCATAGCCCGGAATTATTGTGCCTTTGCATATCATAGCCCGAGTAAGTAGTTGGGCTTATTGGTTGTTGTTTCCCGAGTCCATGAAGGGGGTACATAATATCTTCCATCTCTATGTTCCGAAAATAATTGTGGGATCCATAGTAGAAGGACGGGTTAGATCCAATCACGGTGCAACAAGACTTGACCATGGAGTGTCACCCTATGTGTATCTTAGAATCATCGAAGCATGTTATGAGGAGAAAGACTATTAAGTATGTGAGGGTTCTATGGACTAATCAGTGTAAGCGAGATGCTACTTGAGAGCTTGAGGATAAGATGCGCAAGACACAACCATATCTTTTCGAGGCTGATGAGTTTTATGTACGTTACATCTTTCAAATTATGTCGTAGAAACAACAGAATTCGAGGATGAATTCTTTTAAAGGGGGTAGAATGTAACACCCAGTATATACAAAAGGGTAAAATACGTGTCTTATCAAGAAAAGCGTAAAATTATAGGAGTTGACCATACATAGAAGAGGGGGAAAAATTGACTTTTAGATCCGATGCTTGTACGGATAATCGGAGACCACTGATGCATAGAGCTCATTGAATACATTCCGTTTGACTACTCATACGTGTTATTTGGAGTTTGGATCGCGAAATAATCAGCGGTGGAAGATTGAACCATTGGATGAACAGTAAACGGGGTTACTGTAGCGTCGCGCTACAGTACCCTTGCCGACACCCACATCCGTGACTTCTCCCCCCTGCGTCGCCCCTCCGTGACTTCTGCCTCCCTCCTGCGTCGCCCCCTTCTCCCTTCTGTCCGTGAGCCTCTCCCCCATGTGTCGCCCTTGATCTGAATGGAGGAGAAGGGAGAAGGGAAAGAGAAGAGAGGACAGGAGAACTAGGGTTCGCCGCCGCTGCCGATTGCCGCCGTGATAGGAATCTTTGATGTTGCCCTATTATTTTCGAAGGGGAAACCCTAGGTAAGCCATGCCCCTGATCTAATCATGTTTCCCCTAAGACTTCGGATGTTTTAGCACTTTCGTTGAATGGTGCTCGTCGCTGTTGAGGGCTAGGTTTGAGGTTCTACCCACGTCGCTATTCTCAGCACGTTGTTATTCTGTACAGTTTTTAGTTTTGGCCGTTTTACGTGATCTTGGTGGCCTCAAAAAAAATAAAAAGTCTGTATATGAATTGTAGGAGATTTGGAGCCCGTTCCATAGCCGTAAAGAGCTGTCATATTTTCAGTCTAAGGTTAACCTGAAGATTAGCCTATGTTAATGATGTTATCTTTGTTTGAGTACAATTACAAAGATGCATTATTTGAAGTTAATTTTCATCTGGTAGAGGACGATAATTTTTTGTGGTCAGAATTAATGTGTACAAAAAAGATAAGTAAAAATGCCGCTGTTTTGACTAGAATTGTGTGTGTTAATGTGAGGACGTTGGGTTCGTGTGTAGGAACGCTTTGATTCATGTATTTGTTTTATATATATATTTGTGTAGTGATGAAATATATTTATGAACAGCTGGTACACCTTCGGATCGTGCTTAGCTCGCTTTCATTTGATCTTCATCGAAGGCAAGTGAATGTAGCGGTGGTTTGCTACCGTTTTGGCTTGCTATTTTTATCACCTAAACTTTCATATTCAGAACCATACCACTTTAATTATAATCTGAATACTTGTATTAAATGGAGTATATTTATGTTATTGTTCCTTATGTACTCACTTGAGGTTTGTTGTCATATCTCCATTATAATTGAAGCTGAGGTTGTGGTTATAGTTGAAGTTGAGGTCGTGGAGGTTTTATTTCTCACTATGAGACATATGAGGGATATCATGAGCATAGCATCTCATTCGCGTTGAAGTTTATTGCAATCCTATGGTTGCAATTATATCGGTACACATCGTGCATTGCCCGAGGAGGGGTGCGATGTAAAAGTGGTCATGACATTGCATACATATGCATTTCTTTGCATGGAAGTGAATAACATGATATGTTATATTGGAGGTTAAGTGGTTTTATATGCACCAGTGATTGTGTTCTATCTCTTAATTATTATCGCAGTGGTTTTGTGAAGTCTTACTCTTGATATTTTAAATTGATGCTTAATTGAACTTGTGGTCTAAATGGCTTGTCAAAACAAATTTGCTTGCTGAGATTTTTGATCTCACCCTTGCATTACTCTTTCCAGGTTCTTGATGTTTGCTAGAAGAAAAAGAGGGATTAGCTGCACATCACACTTCATCATTTACAGGACCCCTTTGTTTTAATATTAGGAATATTTTGTTATTGGAGGCTTGTGGTTTATGCTTAAAGTGTAATGTGGTTGTTAAACTCTTATTCTAGATGAATCTTATTATCTAGGTTGTTAATTATGTTTGTTTGGTGTTTTTATAATTTATACCGTTGATATTGCTTCCGCGTCGCTCATATATACAAAGGAGGTGTTGCTGAATTTTCCATTTATTTAAGTTCAGCTACTATTGGTGTGTTTTAGTAGCATCCCAATGTGTTGGTGGATTTTGGGGTGTTACACCCCAGTAATAGAGTAGGTGCGGAAGCAATAACATAAATGACATATAAAGATGACCATATAAAACCATCTCCAATAGATATAAATATTAAATAACATCCTCACATTTGTATAAAAACCGCAGAGTGGAAGACAATAGGGTTTACTAAACAAAAAGCATTGCAGCAATGACGTGCAGTTAATCCGATCCCTTCCAGCAAAGTATCCACTCAAGCATCTGAAAAAGATAATGGGATGAGAATAAATCTCAGCAAGCAAACTGCTTTAACAAGTTATTTAATCCACAAGTTCATTAGACAACAATATAATCAGAGACATAAAAGATCTAATTAATCCACCTCATATGAATACGAATATGAAATAATAAATAAACCACAACGACTTCTGAAATATAAAAGCTCATACCCACCAAGAATATCTCAACCACAATGAATGCAAGTGCAATGCACATGCCATGTCCACTGCCTTCACACCCAACAAGGTATGAAGCTACATCATACCCCTCCTCGGGCAACATATGATGTTGTACCGGTACGGTCGCATCCATAGGTACTACGACAAACACCAAGAGCACTCCGGAATAGCTATATAACTTTCTCATCGACCTGGCATAAGCACTCCAGAATAGTTATATGACTTCCTCACCGACCTGACTCAAATGCATTAGAAATGAGTGCATATGAATGATGATAATACCACAAAACATCCAACCTTCATCATACACATATATCATGATGCCACACACCAAAACTCAACCATAAATGCTTTACAACATTACTTACCCTCACATGTAAATATAGCCACATATCATCTCTTCACAACCATCACGTATAACAATTCTATGAAAGAACTTCCAATATATTAAATCAGTTTCTCCAACTTCCAAGTTGAGATAATTAGAGTGTGATTCTGAATATTAAATTAGATGGAGGTAGAATAAATAGTAAGTCAAGTTGTAGCAAAACCACCACTACGTTTACTTGTCTTCGACGAAGATCACAAGAAAGCAAGCTAAGCACGATCCGAAGGTGCGCCACCTGCTCATAAATGCATCTCAGCACCACACAAACACACTTATAAAATAAATACATTAATTAAAGCATTATTGCGCCTGAACCCAATGTCCTCACGCTAAGCACACACAATTCTAATCAGTACAGTAGCACTATTAATTCTCTATTTTTTGTATACATTGACTCCGACCACAAAAAAATAGCATCTTCTACTATCTCAAAGTTAAATTTAAGTAATGCATCTTCATAATTGTCTACAAACACAGAAAACATCATTAACATGGGCTAATCTCCAGATGAACCTTAATCTGAAAATCCAACAACCACTGTAGAATATCCCCAATCAAACAGATATAACTAGAGCTCCAAAATTCGTATGAAAGTAATCTTTACCAATCTGGAAACCTTATAAAATTTCTGATAACATTAATTTAGATACAAAATACGAATTACGTTTAAGTTTCCGAATCTTCAAGGGAATACAAACTGCACAGAATTACGGGACTGAAAAAGTGCCTGAATAAAACATCGATATCTCTCTGACCATAAATCCAATAGTGGAGTTATTTATGGCTATGGAACATGCTCTAAATCCGCTACAACTCATATAAAGTCTTTTTATTTTTTTAGGCGACTAAGATCACGTAAAACAGCCATTAACGAAAGCTGCACGGATCAACAACGTGCTGAGAACAACGACGTGGGTAAATCTTTAACCCTAGCCCTTCATGGCAACTAAAAACGGTACAATAAGGAGCTAACATATCCAAAACCTTAGGGGAAACATGATTAGGACAGGGGCAACTCTCGCCTATGGTTTCCCCTTTGCAAGGAATAAATTCAATGTCGACGGCGACGATCCCCACCACGATTTCTCACCGGTTTGCTAGCGGCCAGGGTCACGGCAACCGCCGATTACCTCTGAGCTGCACCACCAATGGAGGCACCACCATGAACAGCGAGGGAAGGATCAAAACTCAAGGAAAAAGGGGGAGGGGAGAGGAAGCCCAACCTATTTTGGACAGGAGCGGCGGAGACGGATGGAAAGGAACCCTAGTTGTCCTCCCTTCTCCCTCCTTCTCCTTCTCTCTGGTTCATGGGAATTGGAGGGGCGGAAGAAAAGGCACGATGGGATTTAGGGGAGGGGAGGGGTCGGCCAAACAAAGGTCGGGTTACTGTAGCATGTGAGTAGTCAAACGGAGTGTATTCAACGAGCCCTACGCATTCATGGTCTCTGATCGACCACCAGAGTGATATATCTAAAAGTCAACTTTTTTCCTCTCTTTAATGTTTGGTCAACGTTCTCCAATTTTTTTTACTTTTTTTATAAAACACAAATTTTTATCTACACGTATTCAAGGTTTTACAGTAATGGGGTGGCTGACCCTTTGGGGGCTTCCCCCAATTATTATTATTTTTTGCAATTTTTTGGAGCATTTTGGTGTTATTGAAAATGAGCACTAAAATAACGGGCATGATGACATCATCCGCCCGTTATTACAGTGTCCATTTGTAATAACGGGCACGATGATGTCATCAGTTCGTTATTGCAGTGACATTTCTAATAACGAACACATTGGTCGTTATTATAGTGATGCCACTGCAATGAGATAAACATAATAACAAACGGGGCGCCCATTATTACAATGCTATTTTGGCTGTTATTATAGTGCCCATTGTAGTAGTGATTAAGCCGTTTACTTCTTTGCTGACACTGGAAGCCGATCAGAAATTTGTATGGAGAAAAGAGCAGGAAGAAGCCATGGAGAGAATCAAACAATATTTAGTGTCTCCTTCTATGTTGATTCTTCAATCGGATCAACCCATATTCAAGAATTTGAAGGAAAAGAGCGTGTTATATATTTCGTAAGCAGAAGACTTCTAGATGCAGAAACAAGGTATTCTCCTGTGGAAAAGTTATGCTTATGTTTATATTTGTCTTGTACTAAGCTCAGACATTATCTACTATTGGCTGAATGTCGTTAGCCATGATGTTGGTATAAAGTATATGTTGTCATTGCCGGTTTTGAATGGAAGAATCATAAAATGGATTTTGTCTTTATCAGAATTTGATTTGCGCTTCGAATCGGCTAAAGCAGTTAAAGGACAGGTCCTAGCAGATTTTGTTACCCATCATTGTGGCCCAAATAACAACTTTGTAGAGCCGACTTCATGGACTCTTTTCTTTGATGGATGTTCATGTGGAGTCGGTTCAGGTATTGGCATTGTGCTTATCTCGCCTCGGGGTGGTGTTGGTGGTTGATATTTCACATGTTTACCACCAACATTTCATGCATTTCATATCTCATATATGTCTTTCGATAATAAAATATTTATTACTAATGAGTTCCACAAGTTTTGATGAATTTGTGAGGGAAGGAGCATACATGAGAAAATAGAAGGCAAAAGACCACAAGGCGAGGCCGTTCGGCCCAATGATGGCCGATCGGCCTCCTACCAGGCCCAATTGTCATGTCACTTATCTAGGAGACAGGAAACACACCCTCCATCGATCCTAACCGTGAGTTCCAAGTCGGATTGATCCAAGGACCCCGAAAGGCTTCACTTGGATTGAAGGGCCCACTTGCATGCGCCACAAAGCTAATTTCACCAGAAATCCTACACAACCGACGTCCAGAGGTGATCAAGACCGCACACGAGGAAGGCGGTGCCAGATGGCACCAACCCCAGGCCGATCGGCCTAGGGGTGGCCGATCTGCCTCCCACCTGCACGTCTAGCGCCCTGCTTTCTCGTGCATGCAACTCCTAGGATGCCAAGCCTGGTTAAGTCGGTATCTCACCGACCATGGAAGCTATAAAAGGGACCCCCTACACTCCATTCAAGACACACCATTTTGGAGAGAAGAGCCACTAGTGCCAAGTTATTCAATTCTTAGAGTAGAGAGGAAGAGAGAGCGGAGTGAGGTCTTGGGTGACAGCCAAGCCTAAGAGGGAGAGTTCGGGGACTGTCTCGAGCTCCTCTCGCCTTTGTAGCTACTCCGGGGAAATAAAGCTTCAAGAGTTATCTAAGTAAGTTTCACGTATTTCCTTAGTATCTCGCTAGTATTTCTCTTTACTTTCAGCACTTTACTTTTATCTAGTAGTGATCTACGGGATCCCTTGTCTGCGTGAGTGACACACACTCATTTGGGGTTTCCTCATAAGCCTCTCGCGTTAGGTGGAGGTCAATAGCTGATAACTTAGACGTGGTGTCTGTGCTTGATAGTTACCTTGGGTTGTGTTCCACCCCACGGAACCGTAGTGGTAGACGGCAAGTGGTGACAGCCTTGTCCGTCCTTTGTAGTCCACCACGTTCGGGTGTTTTCGTAACAGTAGTTGTTGAGTTTGGAGGAACCCCTTCTCACCCCACTTTGAGTTCCTCCCACTCTAGCCGTCGAAGTAGATAAGATTAGATAGTCATAGATTGTCTGAGTATCGAGGAAGCTAACTAAGGTTAGACCTCTTTCCGTTTACATGTAGCTCCCTGGTGGGTCCGGTCAGAGATTTTAGGTTAGTCGCGTATATCGTTCCTTTCATTTGACATCTAGGTTCTTACTCCCCTGATGAAGGGCTACAACGGTCTCTATGCGCTTGTGGAGTAATTTGTTAGCCTAAGGAGTGCCAACAAGCTTTTCTGGTGCCATTGCCGGGGAACGGTAGCAACACTAGTCTAGAACTTTCTAGCTGTACGCTTTTTCACCTTTCCATATGGAGTCCTCTACTAGTTATCCGGCAGTTCCATCTCGTGGGTATTTGGAACCGCCACCATCATGCCACCCCATATATTGCAATGGTTACGTGATCCGTCCCAGTCTCATAGCCATGGTTCGTGCACAATCCTTCTTCGGGAAGAAGGACGAAAATCCCTATACTCATCTACAGGAATTCGAGAGAAATTGCTCGATTCTCAACATTCCCGGAATGAACAAAGACACCTTGAGGTGGAAGCTTTTTCCGTTCTCTCTAGTGGAGGAAGCGAAATTTTGGTACAACCGGAGAGCAGGCGAAGTTGGAGGAGATTGGGTCAAGCTTAAGGATGAATTCTGTCAGCTTTTCTATCCTGTCTCCAAAGTGAGAGAACTCAGAGTCAAATTGCTGACATTCGAGCAAGGAGATGAATCACTTGGAGGAACGTGGGAAAGATTTATGTAGATGACAAACTCGGGGGTACCTCACGGTATTCCAGAGGAGATGTTGATGCAACATTTCGTTGGTGGACTAAAACCGTCAAGTGCATTCTTTATGGATGTCACATCCGCGGGATCAGTGCTATACAAGACCGTGGCTGAGGTTCAGGATATCCTTGAAAGAGTCCTGTCAAACACTCAGAGCATGGGAGTATTCGACGATCCAAGTCCGTCAGAGCCAACAGTATCACCCACAGCTGAGCAACAAGTTCACACCCTTACAGCTGCATCTGATCCCCATCCACCAATCATAGAGGAGATCACCGAACATAAGTCCTTGGACCAAGAGCCACTCATCGAAGATTTGCCGCTTTATATACCTGAGATCTTCACAGAGGAAGAATTCTTAAAGATTGGCAATGTTTCCAACATGCCGATTGAATCAAAGTGCGCATGCTTGAACTCCACGACATTCATTCCTGACGTCGCGCCGCAGATTGAGGGTCTTTCTGTGATATTGAGTAAGGAATCGACTGAAGAGGCTAAGGAAAGTAGTTGGGTCATCCAACCCTCCTACGAGTATAGAGTTCTCTTCTGTGCTATTGGGGACGCTGCACCACAAGAAGCGGCCTACGATCCGAAGGTCGGGGTGAACATCATATCCAGTGCATTAGCTATGCGAATTGCACCAGACGAGCCCCTGTCCTTCACGCGTAAGCACCTGAAATGGATCAACGGCCAAATACTAGAAAGAAAGGGTATTCTCCGTGTTGTGCCCCTTCAAACAGGTCGCAACAAGGTTTTCCTGGATTTCTATGTCTTTGATATCCATGAAGGTGAAAAGTTCTTCTTGATTGGACAGCCAATAGAGCATCTTGTCAATCCTAACTACGATAGAGCTACTGTCCAACTCCGGGTTGGCAAAGAATACATTCCGATCAGCCTGGTCTGATCATTAAACATGATGGCAGAGGCTAGATCAAAACAAGACCTAGTGGAAGAAGTATTGAGCATTATTTAGAAAGAGAACACTCAACCTATATCGGCTGATGATGCTCATCATTTCGTTCAGGAGACAGAACCGGGCGGTTATGTGAATCTCAACAAGGAGGAGTTACCGCAGCCTCCTCCACCCGAGTTGAAACCGCTGCCTTCTGGATTGAAGTACTCTTTCCTTCACAACAACCACAATATGCCAGTCATCATCAGTGATCAACTGACAGAGAATGAGGATCAGCGTCTTGTGACAGTCCTAGAGAAGTATCGGTCTGTTCTGGGGTACTCTCTGAAGGACTTGAAAGGGATTAGTCCCAATTTATGCACCCATCGCATTCCTATGGAACCGGACCATAAGCCGTCTAGAGAGCATCAACGATGGCTGAATGATGCGATGAGGGCGGTAGTCAAGAAAGAAGTGTTAAAGCTACTGCACGCTGGTATTATCTACCCCGTGCAAGATAGTGAATGGGTCAGCCCCGTTCAAGCGGTTCCTAAGAATGGTGGCATGACAGTGGTCCAGAATGAGAGAAATGAGCTCATACCTCAGTGGACCATCATAGGTTGGAGAATGTGCATTGGTTAACGGAAGCTCAACAAGGCGACCTGTAAAGATCACTTTCCACTCTCCTTCATTGATGAAATGCTTGAAAGGTTGGCAAAGCACTCATACTTTTGCTTCCTTGACGGATATTCTGGTTATCATCAAATTCCATCCCGATGACCAAAGTAAGACTACCTTCACCTGCCCCCTATGGAACGTTCGCCTATCGGCGAATGTCTTTTGGACTTTGCAATGCACCGGCATCCTTTCAACGGTGTATGATGGCTATTTTCTCTTACCTAATCGAGAAAATCATGGAGGTATTCATGGATGATTTCTTAGTCTACGGAACATCTTTTGAACATTGCCTTGAGAATTTGGATAGAGTTCTCAAGCGATGTCAAGAGCATGACCTTATCCTGAATTTGGAGAAGTGGTGGTCAGAGAAGGTATAGTGCTTGGACATATGGTGTCAGCAAAAGGGATAGAAGTAGATCGGGCAAAGATCCAGGTGATTGAACAGTTACCACCCCCTACAAATGTTACGGGAGTGAGAAGTTTTCTTGGTCACGCTGGCTTCTATAGGAGGTTCATCAAATATTTCTCCCATACAGCCAGACCTGTGACAAGTCATCTTGCCAAAGAGACACCGTTCCATTTCGATGAAGATTGTTTCCTCGCCTTCTACACCCTTAAGAAGGCACTGGTCTCAGCCCCAATCATACAACCTCCCGACTGGAATTTGCCTTTCCAGATTATGTGTGATGCCAGTGATTATGCAGTCGGGACAGTGCTCGGTCAGTGCAAGAATAAGCAGCATTATGCTATATCATATGCCAGTAAGACACTGACCGGAGCTCAATTGAATTATGCCACAATGGAGAAGGAATTTCTGGCTATTGTATTTGCCATGGATAAGTTCAGATCTTACTTAGCGGGTGCTAAGGTGATGGTATACACAGACCATGCTACATTAAAGTACCTTCACACTAAGAAAGATGCAAAGCCACGACTCATTCGTTGGATTCGGCTCCTTCAAAATTTGACTTAGAAATCAAGGATAAGAAGGGGACAGAAAATTGTGTGGCAGATCACCTCTCAAGAATGCAAGTCAAAGACTCAGATTCTCCGATTAATGGCTATCTGAGAGACGATACTCTCTTGGCGGTCACTACATCCAGCCCATGGTATGCAAATTTGGCAAACCATATGGTGACTAGATATATACCTCCTGGAGAAGATAAAAAGAAGTTGATACACCTCAGCAGATTTCACCTTTGGGATGACCCCTATCTTTTCAAGATCTATGCTGATGGTTTGCTACGTTGTTGCGTGCCACAGCAAGAGACACACATCATTCTCGACCGTTGTCACTCATCTCCCTATGGTGGACACTATGGAGTGTTCCGAACACATGCTAAAGTCTGGTAGAGTAGATTCTTCTGGCCGACTATGTACAATGATGCTAGAGAGTTTGTGCGGCGGTGCCCAAGATGCGAAAAGCAAGGGAATATCAATGCCCGTGATGCAATGCCACTGCAAAGTAATCTCCAACTGGAAATCTTTGACGTATGGGGGATAGACTTCATGGGTCCTTTCCCTATATCTGAGCAGTGTGAGTATATCTTGGTGGCAGTCGATTACGTGTCCAAGTGGGTGGAAGCACTTCCTTGTGTTGCGGCCGATTCAAAGAGCTCCAAAAGAATGTTTCAGGAAAAATCATATTTCCTCGCTTTGGAGTTCCAAGGGTCGTGATTAGCGATGGAGGATCACACTTCATCGACAAAACTTTTAGGAAGTGCTTAAGTGAATTAGGAGTGAACCACCGGGTAGCTACACCCTAGCATCCTCAAACCAGTGGGCAAGCAGAAACTTCAAACAAGCAAATCAAAAATATTCTGCAAAAAATAGTTAATGCCATGGGAAAAGGATGGAAGAGCCGACTACCCGAGGCACTATGGGCCTATAGAACTGCTTACAAGACACCTATAGGGATGATGGTCTATGACAAAACTTGTCATTTGCCAGTGGAACTTGAATTCAAATCCCATTGGGCAATCAAGGGGTGGAATATGGATCTTCAGCCAGCAGGAGTCAAAAGGCAAATGCAATTAACTGAGCTGGATGAATGGAGGGAGAAGGCCTATCGCAGCTCCAAACTCCATAAGGAGCGAACCAAGCGATGGCATCACAAGCATATCAAGATCAAGCATTTCAAAGAGGGAGACAAGGTACTCCTCTTTAACTCTCGCATTCATTTGTTTGGTCATGGTAAGCTTAGAAGTAAATGGGAAGGCCCTTTTAAAGTCTTAAATGCCACCGATCATGGAGCGTTACCCTCCAAGACGATGACGGAAATGTTTTCAAGGCCAATGCCCAACGATTGAAAATATTTATCGAGCCCGAATTACCGGAACTCAGAGAGATGGACGTCTATGAGTTAACCGAGATAGAATTACAGTCCAAGTCTTAGCAGGACTTTAAAAATGCTTGTATCTTAGGATAGATGTAGCCTTATCTTTTCTTTCCTTCTTTTCTTCTAGCCTTGCGATAAAAACCAAAAGCCCATGAGAGAGAAGAGTGAGCCTGAAAAAGCCCACGCTGAAAGGCTGCAACGGGAGGCCGAGCGACACCCCTAGGGCCGAACGGCCTGGCCAGTGGCCATTTTGACTCAGCCTGAGTTGGGGCAACGTTCATCTGATCCCCTCCATGAATTTGTGTGAATTCGAAGGAGGAGCGTCCTTTTTAACCCGAAAGGCGCCCCCTTCTTCTTCCCAGACTCATGAGCCATTCCTCTCCTCCAATCACCTTGCAACCTTATGATATTTTGGGCCATGGCGAGCCAGGGAAACGCATCCACTACAAAATCTACCACCAAACCCCCTGCCTCTCCATTTTCACCGTCAAAACCTGATTCCAGCCGCCCAAATTTGTGGCGGACCACTCCGAAATTATTCCAAGTTAAGTACCCCGGGACCACTAATCAAGTAGTCAGGCACTTAATCCGGAATAAACTGGAGCGCCGTCGGATTAAACCCGATTTAACCACGTACTTTTCTCGATCGAAACAACAGGCACGCCCACACGAAGGTGAGTTCCAGAGATTACAACATTCCACAATTTCAACATAAATAGAAACTCACAGTTATTACAAACCGAGTTTGAAATTTAAATCAGAGTATCAAGTTCATTGCAGCGGAAATAAATAGTTCATTACAGCGGAAAGATAAACTAACGACGATACAATGTAACACCATGATGAAGCCTGCCATGGTGCTACTCCTTCCGTTCCTCGGCAGAGGATGGAACCCACTCGATGTGCCATCCAGGGGGAACCTGGGTAGGCCAAGTCATGGCATCGACTGCCACATCCAACACTGTACCTGTAATAAAAGCCACAAGCAAGGCTGAGTATACTAATACTCAGCAAGGCTTACCCGTCGGGTGAAAACTACATCACCGACATCTAGACATGAGAGGCTTTTGGCTGGTGGGTTTGTTTGCCAAAAAGCAACTAAGAGTAGATCCTTGCTTTCATAGTTTTAGCATCATTTTCTAGTAGATTTAACCATTCTAGATTAGCATCCTCTCTAAGCATACAAGTGGTGCAATACAATTTAATTCATACAACAAGTTCATCATTCTCATAGTTCCACTTGTTACTCAATGCAGCAAGGCGGTCAAGCAGTCTCATTAACCGCGAGAAGCCGACAGTTCGAACCGAATTTTGCTACCTGGCCAGGGGAAACCCAACACACACGGATAATGCTTGCTATAAAAGGTACAAGCACTTCCCAACCTTTCCCATCGATCCACAATTCGGATCCAAATCCACCTTCCTTAGGATAGAGGTTTACTGCTTCACTCACAGTCTCACACATATATCCACAAGTGTACGGCAGGGGAAACAAAAGTTTCCAAGGAGAGATGGCTATCGGCCCTAGCTGCTTCAATCTGGTACCGGGCTTACCGATTCCTATATATCGGCATGCATGTGGTACGTTCAAAAACTTGAC
Organism: Digitaria exilis; assembly: GCA_015342445.1. NCBI lineage: Eukaryota > Viridiplantae > Streptophyta > Magnoliopsida > Poales > Poaceae > Digitaria > Digitaria exilis. The sequence goes on from JACEFO010002292.1 coordinate 1,899,225, forward strand.
ACACTCAACCACACGTTTCGACCTTAAATCCATTATCATACACGGACGGGAGATCTACATCTACCATCCCGCTCGTCAATCCTTATGATTCCAACATAAGTAAAGACAAGCAACTCCTATGTCTCGCGAGCGACAGGAAATCACTCGACTTGTAACGGACCTAAAGCAATGCCCTATCGATCCTTTCAAACTAGTGTTGCAAGTCATAGGTACTAGAAATGTGCAGCTAAGGTATTCAGTCAACTCCTTGAAACGTAAATGCACAAGCATAGGGAATTCATAGATGCATAAACTTTAAAGGTTAGGTTATGCTCCAGGGCTTGCCTTCTTGCGCTAGCTGGGGGTTAACCTCCGGGTCGATTGTTCCTTCGCCGGGACCGTTCTCCGGGGTGCCTTCTCCGTCGGCGGGGATGAGGTGGTAGAAGCCGTCCGGAATAGTGCCTTCTACATGAGATGCATAACTTTATAGTGGCTGCCTAGTGATTCCAAATCTAAGGCCTTGAAGGCCATATTCACCTAGACATGCTAAAGTACTACTTTCTCCTTCACAAAATTAGAGGAGGGGTGTGGGAAATTTTTACGCATCTTTGATGGTGATTGTGTACATATATAAAAGAATTTATATTTATTATTTTGTAGATTGGGTGCTGTTCTGGAATTTTGGACTTTCCTCATTTTATTTTAACTAATTATCAAAAAGGTCTATTCTTTTATATAACTCAATTCCACCTTAATTTCTTCTCATTTTTGTTTCTCAGTTTCTGTTCATCCTTTTTATCTATAAACTTTATGACAGCTACTGGAGTATAAGAGTTAGGCTCACTCCAAAATTTAGCTAAAATTGAGCTACACAGAATTTAATAAAAATAGTACAAACTGCTGCCTAAAGAAACAAGATAAATTCATATAAAATCGAAAATACATCCAAAACAGGAAATTTTCCTACCAGAGCTAGTCATGAGTGCAAGGAGGGCTCTGGCCAAGTGGTGGCTCAAGATAACCCTTGGACAGTCCTCAACAAATTTCTATCCTAAAACACTTATCTATTTATTTGCTTGTCCAAACAGAGCAAAAATTAAGTTTTGCATTTTTAACAGATGTATTAACAAGTTCCTAGGATTCTAGAGAAAAATGGTGATTTTTAGCTGCACAGATTATTTTTAATAATTTCAGGACTGCAAAAAGACAGGAAAAACAATTTAATTCATGCTACAGTCCATATTTTTAGGTCCCCTTTGGATACAAAGTTTCAAAGTCACTGCAAACGATATATCCTAAGCTCAGCCCTAGCGGAGCTCTGGATTTGAAATGGTGCACAAGTTTCTAAATTCACAATTTGAATTTTAATTCAAAAATGGTTCACCAAAAGTATATACATGCTTAAATGAGATTGAATTTTACAATCTCACGAGTCCAGGGAGTATTTTTGTGCATTTTTCTGATTTTTGTATGATTTTTGGTGGATTTTACAAGATTCGGGAAAAAAATAGATCTAGGTTTAATAATCTTTTTACGCTGGAGACCCTAGAACTTTTAAAAACCTTTCAAACCAGTCCCTGACTTTTACACTGGGAACCTTGGAAAAACGAAGACGATGAACATATGCCCTCGGCTCGTCGCCGGAGTTGCGCCGGCCAAACGACGGCGAGCTAGGGTCGGGGAAGTGGGGGAAAAGAACCAGTGGCTCACCACGAGTCGATTGGTGGCGGTTGGGAGGCCGGGGGAAGCTCGGAAGACGGCCGGCGGCGATGCAGTGGTGGCGCGGCCGCCGCGGCTTCTACCCCGGTGAGGTCGGTGGTGCTCTCCGAGGTTGAAGGGGCTTTAGAGCATCAGTGGAACTCGGGGAAGCTGTTGGCGTGCTTGGTTGACCTCGGGGATGGCTTGAAGTAGGGGCTCAACGTGAGGGTGCTCCGGCGGCCGAAAAATGGAGATTTGGGGGAATTCTCGATTTCTCGCCGGAGAATTGATGATAGCTCGAGAGGAGTGGGGGAATGGGAGGCTAGTGAAGGGGTCTAGCTCCGTGCGCAAGGAATTTGGAAATGGTGGAGAGCGTAGGGCGAATTTTGCTTCGAAGCTCGGCTCGGACCGGGCGGCTAGAGGTTGAAGACGACGGGAGCGGACGCGGGGAGAGGGAGAAGGACTGGGCACTAGCTGGGGGAAGGAATGAGGGTGCTCAGGGAAGTGTTTGGGTGCGCTAGCGAGCACCGAGGTGCCTCGGAAGCGTGCGCACGCGCGCTCGGGCTGTCGAGGTCGCCATTGATGGCGCGGTGAGCTCAGGCAGAGCGCGCGCACGGGATTGGGGGTCGGAGATCGTCGCGTGAGGGAGTGGAAGATCCTCTACAGGGCTTCTTGGCACGGAGCGGGACGGAATCTGTCGCGGAGCGGCTTGCGCGACGCGCGCGCGCGGTCACAGCGGCGCTCCGACCGCCATGATGGCGTTCGCGCGGCGCGAGGAGAGGCGGCCTGTCGACAGCGATGTGAAGGCTCGGGAGGGGCTGGACAAACGCGTGATGACAAGCGCCACCCGACGCCGCGGCTCGGCCAGCTCGGCGCGGTCTCCGCCGCTCGCCGGCCACGTGGCGGCCGAGCTCCGGCCAGGCGCAGAGCGCGCCAGGGCCGAGCTGGCAGCTCCGTGGAGCTCCTTTGCCCCTTTTGAATTTTCTCCAAAAATTTGAACTGAACATGAAGAAGTGTAAAAATAAAAGTTGGATTTTGAGAGGTGGGACACAACTTTCTTTTTGGGGTGAACCTGAAATTTCAAATTTTTCGAGCTCAAACAACCCAAATTCAGAAAGGTGTCCAGATTGGTTTTTCGAGTTTTTGAGGGGCTAAAATGCAAAATTTTAAAAGTTCCAAACAGTGACTAGGACTTATTTGTGATGACAAACAACTTTTATTTTTGGAGATTTTCATGTTTAGTACAAAATTTTCGAGATTTCAGTTGGGTGTCAAACAACCTTTGCTTTTGAATTTAAATTTGAATTTTGATGAATTTTTGAATTCCTTCATCACTTTTTCCCTTTTTAATCTGTTTCAAAGGTGTTTTCTTCATTTTTACATCAGAGATGTCACGGCCTATCCCCCTTAAAAGGAATCTCGTCCCGAGATTCGATTAAACTAAGGAACAAGGTGGAAAAACGGTACCTTTGGCTTAAGCAAGGATGTCGGGGAAATTCTTCTTAAGATAGTCTTCGGTTTCCCACGTGGCTTCGTCTTCGGAGTGATGACTCCACTGAATTTTGTACATTTTAACTCCTTTCCTTTGTGTTTGCCTCTCTTTCTCATCGAGGATTTTAACGGGATGCTCGTCATAGGAGAGATCCGGTTCAACCGAGAGTTCCTCTTGTTCAACAACTTCGGTCAGAACACGAAGACACCTCTTGAGTTCAGAAACGTGGAATACGTCATGCACGGCTGAGAGCTTCTCGGGGAGCTTCACACGGTAGGCTACCGGTCCATATTGTTGAGTAATTTCATATGGGCCGATGTAGCGAGGTGCAAGTTTTCCTTTTAATCCAAATCTTTGCACACCCTTGGTCGGGGAGATCTTGAGATACACATGATCGCCGACTTCGAATTGAAGTGGCTTCCGCCGTTGATCAAAGTAACTCTTTTGCCGTGACTGGGCGGTTCTCAAATTTTTACGGATGATCCTAACCTTTTCTTCCGCTTTCTTTACAAGGTCAGGGCCATAGGTATACCTCTCGCCTGCCTGGGACCAACACAACGGGGTCCGACATCTTCTACCATATAAGGCTTCGACAGGTGCCATTTTAAGACTCGCTTGGTAGCTGTTGTTATAGGAGAATTCGGCCAGAGATAAACATTTCTCCCAATTCTTCCCATAATGGATAACACAAGCTCGAAGCATATCCTCAAGTATTTGATTTACCCTTTCCGTCTGCCCATCGGTTTGAGGGTGATATGCTGAACTACGGATCAGTTTTGTGCCTAGGGACAGTTGCAGTTGTTCCCAAAAGCGTGCTACGAATTGAGTACCACGATCTGAAATTATCGTCTTGGGTACCCCATGTAGACAAACGATCCGTTCCAAATAAATCTCAGCGTAACTCTTAGCGGTAAAAATGGTATTGGCCGGAATAAAATGTGCGGTGTTTGTAAGGCGGTCCACAATTACCCAAATGGAGTCATGCCCCTGACGGGTTCTGGGAAGTCCAACAATGAAGTCCATGCTTATATCTTCCCACTTTCATGAGGGAATAGGTAGAGGTTGAAGCGTGCCTGCTACCTTCAAGTGGCTAGCCTTAACCCGCTGACACGTGTCACATTCCGACACATACGAGGCAATTTCTCGCTTCATCCAAGTCCACCAAAAATTTTGTTTCAAATCTTGGTACATTTTGGTGCTACAGGGATGGATAGAAAATTTAGAGAGATGGGCCTCATCCATAATCTTCCTCCGGAGTTCCGTGTTTTTGGGCACCACAATGCGATGTCCAAACCACATCACTCCCAGCCCATCTAGCCGGAAACACTTGTATTTTTCCTTCACCTTCTCTTTTGACAATTTCCTTTTAAGGATCTCAATCTTTGCGTCATTTAATTGGGCTTCAACAATCTGATCGTGCAAGGTTGGTTCAATTGAAATATGGTTGAAGTACCCGTGTGGAACAATCTCTAAGTTGAGCTTTGCCATTTCATGGCACAAGGTGTCAGCGTAGGACTCCACGGAAAGACAATGACAATGAGCCTTGCGGCTTAGTGCATCCGCAACCACATTAGCCTTTCCGGGGTGATAATGCACACTAAGGTCATAGTCCTTTGCTAACTCCAACCATCATCGCTGCCTCATATTCAAATGGGCCTGAGTGAAGACATATTTGAGGCTCTTGTGGTCGGTGTATATGTTGCATGGAACACCCATCAGATAGTGTCGCCACATCTTGAGAGCATGAATAACCGCTGCTAACTCAAGATCATGCGTGGGGTAGTTTTGCTCATGAGGTCGAAGTGCTCGAGAAGCATAAGCGATGACTCGGTTCTCTTGCATGAGGACACAGCCAAGTCCGATGCCTGAAGCATCGCAATAGACATCATAGGGCTTGGTGCAATCGGGTTGAGCTAAAACTGGGGCTGAAGTTAAATGTTTTCGCAAAGTGTGGAAAGCTTCATCACATTTGTCATTCCACTCAAATTTGACTCCCTTCTTTAAGAGTTCGGTCATGGGTTTCGCAATCCGAGAGAAGTCCGGAATAAAACGACGATAATAACCGGCTAAACCCAGAAAACTCCGAATCTCATGGACAGAGGTAGGTGGTTGCCAATCCAGCACCTCTTGCACTTTGGTTGGATCTACGGATATACCATCCTTGGAAACTGTGTGTCCTAAGAATTTCACACTCTCTAGCCAGAATTCACATTTGGAGAACTTGGCGTAGAGCTGATGGTCTCTCAATCTTTGAAGAACTATGCGAAGGTGCTCGACATGCTCTTCCTCACTCTTGGAATATATAAGGATGTCGTCAATGAAAACCACCACGAACTTGTCTAGTTCTGACATGAAAACCGAATTCATGAGGTACATGAAGTAGGCTGGGGCATTTGTGAGTCCAAAAGACATGACCAAGAATTCATAAAGCCCGTAACGAGTAGAAAAGGCAGTCTTTGGAATGTCACAAGGTCGGATTTTTATTTGGTGATAGCCAGAGCGAAGGTCAATCTTAGAGAACACTCTGGCGCCAGCTAGTTGGTCAAACAGGACGTCAATACGGGGGAGTGGGTACATGTTTTTAATAGTCACTGCATTGAGAGGCCGGTAATCGATACACAACCTCAAAGAATGGTCCTTCTTCTTCACAAAGATAGCGGGACATCCCCAAGGTGACACGCTAGGACGAATGAAACCCTTGTCTAGCAGGTCTTGGAGTTGAATTTTTAATTCAGCCAATTCATTGGGTGGCATTCTATATGGTCTCTTTGATATAGGTGCTGTGCCAGGTTGGAGTTCAATCACAAATTCGATGTCCCTATCCGGCGGCATCCCAGGTAAGTCATCCGGAAAAACATCGGCATACTCACATACCACCGGAATGTCCTTCAGTTGCGTTTCTACCATTGTATAAGCACAAGCATTGACACAATTCCATTGTGGCAGATATAGCACACTAGGGCCATGTGTAGGCGAGTTTATTTCAACAACTCGTTCTGCAACATCTAGCACAACCTTATGTTGATTCATCCAATTGGCTCCCAAAACAATGTCAATCCCTTCCACACCAAGCAGAATTAAATCAGTAGGAAATGTTTTACTTCCCAGCCTGATTGGAACTCTTCGGGAGACTTGGTTGGATGCTATTTTACCTCCCGCAGTTGATATCACATATGATGATTTGGTATGGTAAGATTTTAACCCACATTTTGCATGAATCTTGTGCTTATAAAGCTATGTGTTGCCCCGGAATCAAACAATATCACAGCAGGTTGAGTGTGGATAGGAAAGGTACCAGTCATATCTGGGGCTCCCTCGGGTAGGTCGGCCAAGGTGGTGTAGTTAAGCCTTCCTTGTCGGACCTGCACACGCTGCTGCTATTTGCCCTTGCTTTGCTGATTTCCCGGGCGCTGGTTCTGTTGCTTGTTCTGCGGGCAGTCCTTGATAAAGTGACTGCTGCTGCCACACTTGAAGCACTGATAGCCGGCTCCAGGGCGAGCTGGCTGTTGGGCGTTCTGCCTTGACGCCGGTTGCTGCTGCGGCGGTGGAGGGAAACGGGGCGCATTAGGCTGTGGTGGCCTAGCAACCCATCCACCTCCCTGAGGTGCCCTGGACTGTCCTTGCGGTGCAGCTGGAGGAACCAAGCGGAATCTCTGCGGCTGCGCGCTCGAGGGTCCAGCGGGAGCTTTCCTCTTCTTCTCCGCCTTGTGCACCACCGTTAGCGTCTTCCTGGGCGATGGCGAGGTTCACAAGATCGCCATATGTGGCAGCACGGGTGGTGGCCAATTGAGCTTTCAACTTGGTATTGAGGCCACGTCGGAACCTCTCCAACTTCTTCCCGTCAGAGTTGGCGTGATGACCCGCGTACGGGCACAGACCATTGAAGGCCTGGGCGTATTGGAGTACCGTGCGGGTAGCCTGGGTCAGAGCCAGAAATTCATTGAACTTCCGCTCTACCAAGCCGGCAGGAATATGATGAGCCTTCAACGCAGTCTTGAACTCATCCCACTCAATCACATGACCCTCCTGCTGCAGGGCCAAGTAATTCTCCCACCATAGAAGAGCTGGGCCGCGGAGCTGCTGCGCCGCGAACACTACCTTGCGGTTGGAAGTGCAAGGCGTGGCCAAGATGGTGAACTTGGATTCGATGGCTCGAATCCACGTATCGGCCTCCAAGGGCTCATCGGCTCTTGAGAATATCGACGGGTGGGTTGCCAGGAAATCCTCATATCAGGCCACTTGAGGCTGAGGAGCCCGTTGACCTCCCTGCTGTAGCATCTGTTGTTGCATCATTTGTTGCTGATGCTGCAGGTTCCGTAGGATCTCCGTTTGCGTAGCATATAACTGCTGCCACGTCGGAGGTTGCTGCGGTGGCGGAGGTGGTGGCGGCTGTTGCTGCCCCTCTGGCCCTTGCTGGTTAGCATTGGAGCCACTAGCGTCATGACCGCTGCGGGTCATTGCCATCTGCAGTTGGTACTTGTATTAGCCACATTTCATAAGCTTGCATAATGATGACAAGATAGAACGTGACAATATACAGAAGTTTACTGCGTAGGAATGACATATCAACAAGCTGTTCGGAAGAAAAATCATATCTCCCGACGGAAGCAAGTCAAATGCTCCAATTCGGTCAGTAGCTCGAAAATTTCATGCTCTACAACTTTCATGTTTGGCTCAGAATCAAATTCGGACTGGAACTAAGCCGAAAAATTCAATCTTTAGCTCTCTACGTTTGCTGTTTTACAGCAGGCCGAGCTGTAGTGTTTTGGTTGCCGTTTTTATTTCGCTTAACCAATGGGGTTGAAATTTGGTGAACATTTCGTTTGACAAATTCCAAACAACTTTGTAGTTCACATCACAGCCCAGAAATGAATGGAAAACCCATCAGTAATTAAAACAAGTTAGCGGCAGAATGTTTTCCACACAGCCATTACAACCTTCATCAAGTTTTGGATCACACAACCACACCATTAAATTGCATTGTCCCAAAAGATTTAAAAGGAAGCTCAACTCCATCTAGCCTATTACAACATGAAGCCAAAATTTAGGCTAAGCGGAGGAGTAATCTTGCTACTACCACTTCTAAAAGTCATCTAGGTTGTTAGCGGTAGCCTCGCTGCCCATAGGTGATGGTGGAGCTGGAAGGGGCGGCATGTCATCCTCGGTATCCATGTCGGAGTCGGGGGCCTCTCCATCCCCATGCTCTCCTTCTTGCTCAAGAAGGTGCTGAGCATCATGGGCGGCTAACATGGCATTGGCATGCTCCAAAGTACCGTGCACTTCCTCAAGCTCTTCTCTTGTTTGGGCTAGCTCATTTTGGACATTGTTGTGCGCGACGTGGAGGTCATTCAATTGCCTCTCCAAATCAGCAATCATGGCGTCTCTGGTGCTCACCTCAATGGATAATGAGGTCCCCTCAACCCCAATGTCACGGGCACGGGCGGACATGTCCATAGCAAGGTTGAGCATCTCGCTCTGCGACCGTCCTAAAAGTGCCTGCAAGCGGTGGTAAGCTCGGATCCACCTCATCATAAGTGCAGCTGCAGCGACGGGATTTTCCGCCATCCTCAAAGGGGAGCTAAGATACCGTCTCATCCAATGGGGATCATCCGGCTGAGTCGGTGGGAACAACCCAAGCAACTGGTGCTCCACCAATTCCTGGTGCTGAGCACAAAAAGAACTAATGCCATTCAAGACAGCTAGCTCACAAGTCGTCTCCATGTGGTGTCCATGAACTTCCACACTCCAAGTGGGGGAGCTAGGACATGGTGGATGGCGATATACCACCAAACGCACACGAGATCGGGTCACATCACGGTCTCGGATGAGAGTTCTCTCATATTGTGGCGGGGTAGGGTAATCGAGCGCCTGCAAAACTGACCACATAATGCTAGGGAAACCTTCCCATCCTAGGCAGTCTGAAAAGGAAACCTCATTGGGGTAGCTGGCCAAGTCAGCGTGAGCGTCCATTCTGAACCAAAAAGAAAGGGCATGGGTGAGAACCGGTTAGCGCCAAGAAAATAAAACAGATTCTAGACAGTGTAGTAAAAATTATAAAACTCGAAATCTACAAGCTCAAAAATTCCCAAATTTGGCCAGGACATTTTTTAAGTAATTCTAAACAAGGTTCATGTTGGAGGTTTGAGCAGAAACTGTTGTTAAGATGGTATAAAAATTCAATTTTTATCTCACTGTTCCCAGAAATTTCCAGCAGACAGGGGGTTACCATTTTAAGCATAACTCTAGTTCTACTGAACCATTTTTGTTGAAATTTCTACAGCATAAATTTCATAACATTTATGACAACTTTCATGTTGAACACTTTTTCGTTTGGAAACGTTTTCAGTTTCGAATTGAATGTGCAAACAGACTGGTTTCGGCAGAGTTTCGGTTGTGATTTGAATTTCGACGGCGGTTTCGATTGGTCACGTATTAAGGTTCAATATTATTTCAGTGAAATGCAACGCATGAGCGGCCTATTCGTTCTCACCAACACACATGCCAATAATTTTTGGCCTACGATGTTAGTGCCGGTGGCTAGGCAATATCCATCTCTCCCTATATTAACTAGCCGAACTTTTCTAACCGTTCATCATACGGAATCGTGGTTAGTGTACCTGCAGAAAATTCCATTCCAGAGCATATATAATCAACCTTTCGTGCCAGCACTCACGAAAGCGTCTCCATTCATTACCACCCTGTAACACCCAGATTTCCAAGAAATCCGAATGCTTCCATATGTGTGCCCAGGATGTCCACAGAACACATATAGATTACAAATATTGAATCACAGAGAACACAATGCTCGAATAAAAATAGTTTATAACAGAGTTTGGCACAAGACATAGTCTTAAACAAATAACACAGCGGAAGACTTAATACTATTAAACGTTTCAACTAGGTAGAGCCTCAAATCCACAGGGACACCGACTGGTTGAACACAGCTTAGAAGTACGGCAGATCCTCCGGAAACTCAGCAAGCGACTGATCATTCATTGCTCCATCTGTTACCCATCCGGGATTTTGTTGAATAGTTGCAAGTGTAAGTAAACCATCTTACTTAACAAGTATAACACGGGTTATGCAGGAACGAAAGGCTTGACACGGTTATACTGCATTAGCACTTTTAGCTGTTTTATTTTATTATCATTCAATTTACTACAAATGAGTAGAGCCCAGGTATAAACCCATTAATAAGGTATAAGTGATTATAGAACAAACCAATTTCAACCACTAAAATCATCTTCTAATCAAAAAGGATCCAGGCCGCTCGTTTCCGTGAGCACGGCTATCATGATAGATCAACACTCTGCAGAGGTTTCGCCCTTTACCCGCCGGTCACATAAATCCAAAAGAACTTATGTTACGAGGACTTTCACAAAACACCCTAACAAGCACAGTAGCCGTTTTGGTTCAACATAGGCAGCATAACCCGAGGCATCGAGATTGACGTACGCTCAGGGCGCAACGTGAGGGGGTCAATGGCGTCCAGAGCGAGAGCGCAATCATCGCAACGTGTAAAGCTGCCGTACATCGGGCGCTTACATCACGGGACTTTGCCTAACGGGGCATAGCCAACGGATAAAACCGTCCTCGATGGATCAAACTATACTCTCACCCATGCACCCCACATACGCCTTTCGGTAACCACTGGCGAGCTAGAGACGTACAAGCTAGTTATCCAAGACCAGAGCCATTATAGTTCCAACGGCGGCGAACAAGTTCCTGGGTTGCCGCTTTAAGAACCGGACCTTATGGAGAGACATTAGAACAAAGCACAAAGCACATGCTCTAATTCCCTAGATCAAACCTTACAGAGACACTAGAACAAAGCACACAGCACATGCTCTAGTTCCCCGAACCATGTTGCTAAAAAGCATCTTTTAACCATCATTGAAGTGAACCATTAGTTCAGTATTAACATAAAAATAAATGTTGGTTGCAGCGCGTAGCATAGACTAACCATAATGCATAAAACCCTGGGTAACAAGGAATAGGGTAAAGACTAGGAACATCCTTAGTGGCTAACAGTATTAGACACATGCATATGATTTATGTGATTAATCGGTGTATAGGTAACAAGGATGGTCCGTGTTATACTTGCCTTCCTCAGTGAACTGCTGCTGCACTTGAACTTCGAGAACGGGATCGTCGGCGAACTCGAACGGCTCAGCAACTACTCACATCGATCACCACACAAACATCCACACATACATGCAAACAAGATTATTTAATTAGAACAGTACACCAAACATAAACAAAAGATGAAAAGAAGGTTTTAGAGCTACTCTACGCTTCACTACGAACACGTGAGCGCGAAAATCACTCAAATCGGAGTTAAAACGGAGAAACTACGCTTAAAACGGGCTCTAGGGGCTTGCTGGTAAAGATTTTAGGCTTCCAGGGGTGTTTTTGAAAGAAACCAGGGACTTAAAACATAATTTTGTATAAAAACACGAGGGCTGCGGTGTAAAAACAACTTCTAGGACGGCGGGCATGATTTTTCAAAAGAACAGGGGCTAAAACGAAAGAAAAAGGACTTGGTTGTAAATACTTTTGAACTGCGCTGGACCGCGGGTTGATTTTCAAAAACTGCAGGGGCTCTTTTGCAAAACAGGCGCGGCGGCGGCTGGTTGCTGACGTGGGCTGACGTCATGGTCTACTGTGCCATGGACCGGCCGTAGACCGCGGTCCACGGGTCCACGGTGGACCGGGTTCGGATCGGATCTGAGCCGTCGGTTTTGGATCGAGCGGCTCAGAACGGATCGGGCTCGCAGCTCACCGGAGCACGGCGGCTCGCGGCGGCGCGCGGCGGCGACCTCGCCGGAGTTGGCTCGGCTGGGGGTTAGGGAGCTCGGTTTCTCGCCGTGATTGGCCCTAGAGATAGAGGAGACGACGGGGAACTCGATTTGGGGGTTGTGGACGAGGATTGAGCGGCGGTGGCGGCTGGCGACGCACGGCGGCGGAGCGGGAACTCCGACGAGCTCGAGCAAGCGCGGGAGAGCGAGAGGAAGGGGGGTTTTGGGCTCGGCGCGTTCCTTACCACACGGCGAAGCTCCGGGACAAACTCTCGGCGACAACGCGGCCTTGGAGCGAGCTCTAGTTGATAGCGGCGGCGCGGCTAGGGTTTCGCGGCGCTCGGAGCTTGGAGGCGGCGCTAGGGTTAAGGGTTCGAGGCCGAGGGGGTTGGCGGCGGCTTATATAGGGGCTAGGCGACCTCGGCGTGCGCTCCAAGCCGCGAGGAGTCCAAGCACGGCACGGCGGCGCGGCGGCGCGGATCGGGGAAGAGTCCCGACCGCGTACGGCGAGAGGTAGGGGACGGCTCTGACGCGTGGGCCCTGGCGGTCAGCGGCAGCGAGCGGAGGAAGGAAGGCGCCGACAGATGGGACCGGGATGTCAGCGACTCAGAGAGAGAGAGGCTGAGCGGGCTGGCGCGGGGATGGGCCGGCTGCGGTGCTGGGCCTGAGCTGCTGGGCCGCGCGAAAGAAAGGGAAAAGAGAAGGGGTGGGCCGCGGGAAAAGAAGAAAGAGAAGGAAGAAGGAGATGGGCTGCTGGGCTGAAAAGAGAGAGGGAAAAAGAGAGAAAAAGAAAAGGTTTTTCTTTTATTCAAACACTCACTTGAATTCAAATTCAAATTCAAATTTGAATTCAACAATCAAAAATAAATGCACCAGCATGAATGCAACAATAATGTTTCTATAACCTATATTTGCTTTTAATTATTCAAAAATTTATTTTCCTACATTATTTATGAGCACTCAAATAGGAAAACCAATTAATTACTAATTTTTTTTTAAATAGGCATTTTCAGGGTGTTACAAACCTACCCCCCTTAAGATGAATCTCGTCCCCGAGATTCGGACGTGGATTGGAAGAGATGTGGATATTCTGCCTTGAGATCATCCTCCCGTTCCCAGGTTGCCTCATCCTCTGTATGACGATTCCACTGAACCTTGCACATACGTATCACTTTGTTCCTGGTGACTCTCTCGGACTCCTCTAAGATCTTGACCGGATATTCCTCATAAGTAAGGTCCTCCTGCACATTCAATTCTTCTAACGGAATCTGTTCCTCTGGCACCCGTAAACACTTCTTTAGCTGGGACACATGGAACACATCATGCACTCCTGCCAATTTCTCTGGTAACTCCAACTGATAAGCCACTTCACCCATTCGTTCTAAGATCTTGAATGGTCCAATGTAGCGAGGTGCTAGCTTGCCTTTAACATTGAATCTCTTCACACCTCTCATTGGTGACACCTTAAGGTATACAAAGTCACCAATCTCGAAGCTGAGGTCTCGTCGCCTCACGTCTGCATAACTTTTCTGCCGTGACTGAGCTGTTCTCAAATTCTGCCTAATGACATGTACTTGTTCTTCTGCCTGCTTCAAGACCTCAGGTCCAAATACCTTACCTTCTCCGGTCTGATTCCAAAACAACGGTGTCCTGCACTTTCTTCCGTACAACACCTCAAATGGTGACATCCTGAGACTCTGCTGGTAGCTGTTGTTGTACGAAAACTCTGCATAGCACAAACTCTTATCCCAACTATTCCCATACTGCAATGCACATGCCCTCAACATGTCCTCCAGTATCTGATTTGTCCTCTCAGTCTGTCCGTCTGTCTGCGGATGGTAAGCGGAACTGAAGTGAAGCTTAGTATCCATGGACTCATGTAACTTGCGCCAAAAGTGCGACGTAAACTGACTGCCTCGATCTGACACTATCTTCTTTGGTACACCATGCAAACATACAATCCGCTCCATATACAACTCTGCAAGTTTGGCACCGGAATATGTAGTCTTCACCGGAATAAAGTGAGCCACCTTCGTCAATCGGTCCACTATCACCCATATAGAGTCATAACCTTTCTGCGTGCGGGGCAATCCTGTTATAAAATCCATACCCACTTCTTCCCATTTCCACTCTGGTATCTTCATAGGCTGAAGCAAACCTGCCGGCCTCTGATGTTCGGCCTTGACTCTCTGGCATACGTCACAAAGAGCTACATGTGCTGCAACATCGCGCTTCAAACCATACCACCAAAATCTTTCCTTGAGGTCCAAGTACATCTTGGTACTTCCTGGGTGAATGGAATATGCTGACTCGTGCGCTTCCCGTAAGATAATATCCTTGATATGCTGCTGATCTGGCACCACTATTCTGTTACCATACCACACTGTTCCTTGATTATCTAATCGGAATCCTGGCGCTTTTTCTGTCCCAACCTTCTTAATCAACTCCTTGATTTCCTCATCCTCCAATTGACCTTTTCGGATCTCCTGTTCAAGAGTTGGCTCCACTTCTAGCTCAGTCACGTTGGCTACCATACCCAGGTTCAAACGTTCAAATTCCCGACTAAGCTCTTCCGGCAAATCCTGTCTCGTCAGCACATTTGCATAACTCTTTCTACTCAAAGCATCGGCCACTAAGTTAGCCTTCCCTGGATGGTAGTGAATTTCTAGTTCAAAGTCATTGATCTTCTCAAGCCAACGACGTTGCCTCATATTCAACTCGGATTGCGTGAACACATACTTAAGGCTCTTGTGGTCGGTATAGATGTCGCACTTGTGTCCAATCAAATAATGCCTCCAGATCTTCAATGCGTGTACCACGGCTGCCAATTCCAGATCATGTGTCGGATAATTCAGCTCATGTCTCCTCAACTGCCTGGACGCATATGCCACAACTCTACCTTCCTGCATGAGTACACATCCCAATCCTTGACGAGACGCATCGCAATACACTGAGAAACTTTTAGTAACATCTGGCAGTACCAATACTGGTGCAGTGGTCAGCCTTTTCTTCAACTCCTCAAAGCTAGCTTGACACTGCGGTGTCCACACAAACTTGGCATTCTTTTCTAGCAATGATGTCAAAGGCTTGGCAATCTTGGAGAATCCCTCAATAAAACGCCGATAGTAACCTGCCATTCCAAGAAAACTCCTGATCTCACTGACATTCTGCGGTGGAATCCAGTTGAGAACATCCCTAACCTTCTTCGGATCAACTGCGACACCTCCATTTGACAACACATGGCCCAAGAATGATACCTCCTTCAGCCAGAATTCACATTTGCTTAACTTAGCATACAACTGATGTTCTCGGAGTCTCTGCATCACTAGCCTCAAGTGTTCCTCATGCTCTTCCTCATTCTTGGAGAAAACCAAAATATCATCGATGAACACCACGACGAACTTGTCAAGATAATCCATGAACACACTGTTCATCAAATACATGAAGTAGGCCGGTGCATTAGTCAATCCAAAGGACATAACTGTGAACTCATACAAACCATACCGGGTAGTGAAAGCTGTCTTAGGGATGTCTGTCACCCGGATTCTCATCTGATGATAGCCTGATCTTAGATCGATCTTCGAGAACACACAAGCTCCCCTCAATTGATCAAAAAGATCATCGATCCTTGGCAGTGGATACTTATTCTTGATGGTGACCTCATTGAGAGCTCGATAGTCTATGCACATCCTCTGTGTCCCGTCTTTCTTATCAACGAACAACACTGGAGCTCCCCAAGGCGAAGAACTAGGACGAATATACCCCTTAGCTAGTAAGGCCTTTAATTCTTCTTTAAGTTTCTTTAATTCTTTTACCCCCATTCTATATGGTCTTTTAGCTATGGGTGCTGTGCCAGGCATAAGTTCAATAACAAATTCAACTTCACGTTCTGGAGGCATACCTGGCAATTCATCTGGGAACACATCTGGATACTCGTTCACCACTCGAATGTCCTTCAACTCTGTGCCTTCAGCACGATTGACCTGACCGGGCTCTGTGGTTTTGGTTGCTTGATACTCAATCTTCTCCCCTGATGGAGCCACTAACTGAACTGCACGCTTGGAACATTGTATGACGGCATCGTACTTTGCTAGCCAGCTCATTCCCAAAATCAGATCCATCCCAATAGAATTTAGGACTATAGGGTGTACTAAAAAGTCTACCCCCCTTATGTTAACTGCTACATTAGGACAACGTAATGTGGCCCGAAGTTCTCCCCCCGGTGAGTTAACTAACATGGTGTTCCCCATAGGTTGCATAAGCATCAAGTTCTTTTTCACGAAATCAGCAGATATAAAAGCATGCGAAGCTCCAGAATCAAACAAAACTGTAGCAGGTTGTGAGTTGACCGAGAACGTACCGACTACCACATCTGTGGCTACTTCTGCAGTTTCTGCTCCCACATGGTTGAGCTTGCCCCTGGCGTAGTTCTGCTGGCCTCGGTTTCCCTGTGCCTGCTGCTGATTTCCATTCTGAGTTTGTTGTGGCCCTGCCTTCTGGTTGTTGTTCTGACCGGTGGAATTCTGGACCCTCCGGGGACAAAAGTTAGCATAATGTCCCTGTTCACCGCAGTGATAGCATACCCTTGGGCCGACAGGAGTGGTGTTAGCCTGGGTAGTGCGTGAAGCCTGAGTGTTCTGCTGCACGTTCTGGTAGCGCTGCTGTTGCTGCTGGGGTGGTGCATACTGGGGACGTTGCTGGTTCTGACCGCGGTTCTGAAGGCTTGATTGCCCCTGAGTGCGCTGCTGATTCACTTGCTGGGGGTTGTAGCGGGGGCGGATGTTGCTGCCAGATTGCTGGTTCATGAACTTTCTCTTCTTGTCCTCAATCTCACGACGCTTGTGCTCCACCATCAGGGCACCATCAACCAATGCACCGAAGGTTGGGAAGGTGATGCACATCAACTGTAGCTGCAAAACATCCTGGAATCCATTCCGGAAGCGAGTTTGCCTCTTCTCATCTGTCGACACCTCATCTGGTGCATAGCGGGCCAGCTCAAGGAACTTGTCACGATAGGCAGTGACGCTCATTCCCTCCTGCGTCAGGGCTAGGAACTCCCTCTTCTTTAGGACCGTCAGTCCCTCAGGCACATGGTGAGCACGGAAGGCATCACTGAACTGCTGCCAAGTGATCTGGTTGCGATCGGGTTGCGCATATTGGTATGCTACCCACCAGTCGAGAGCGGCTCCTTCAAATTGTCCAGAGGCGTAGAGCACCTTCTCCCTGTCATCACACTGAGCAATGTCGAGCTGTCTCTCCACCGCCTTGATCCAGTCTTCAGCTTCCATCGGGTCCTTGGCGCGGGAGAACTTTGGCGGGCGCCCCTTCAAGAACTCTCCCCTCCTGTCCCGGATGGGCTGGGGAGGTGGCTGAACAGGTGGATTCTGCAGGTTCTGCTGCATCAAAGCTATGGCCTGAGTCAACTGTTGCATCGTCTGTGTCTGCAAGCGGACTAGATCTTCCATGGTGGGCGGCTGGTTCTGGTTCTGATTCGGGTTCTGGTTCTGGTTCTGGTTGCCACCACCCATCGATCCTCTTGTCCCAACCATCTGTCATAAAACAAAACCCCAACATTCATAATCACTGTCATGTCTGACCCAGTGTCAAGAATTGAAGCAATCCATTGACAAGATAAGGTTCTCAGGCGATAGGAAAGATGATGGATGGTATGCAAAGGAGAGATTAGGAACCCATCTATCTATCCACTAAACACCTTATACCTTAGTCCAATACTAGATGATTGCAGACTCTCGTCCACGCTCATCACAACCATTACAAAGATCCAAATCACACATAAGCATAATGACAATTCATTCAAGCATTTAAAGTCAAGGTTCACACAAGACTCGGCACTATTCGACTAGTTTTGACTCAAAAACGTTCTATTTGATCTCTACTGGCATTTAGGGTCGATGGTGGTGCGGTAAGCTAGGGTGCTGTATCTAGTCCTTCTGTGGGGTGGCGACTGTGCACCGAACTCTGGGCTACGTAGCGCGGGTCCTTCCAGCCAGTGCTGCAACTCCTCATTCTTCTCTTGTTGTTATTCTAACTCCACGGTCTCGGTCTCTAGCTCCTCGGGGTTCCCTTCTTCGACCTACTGCCTAAGAAGCTCCTCGTGGGCATCCGGGTTGCGTGCCACCAACGGGTACTCATCGATGCGGGTGGAAGGTAGCCATCAGTGCTCTTGCGGACTATCTATCTCTGTCGAGCCATCTATGGAAGTGAAAACTAGAGGAGGGCCTTAGTTTTAAAGCTTAGAAAGTTTTCAAAAAGAACAGAGGTAGAATAGAACCCCATTTTCAACAGAAACTCAACTCTAGGATGTAAAGTAATTTTTAGAGCAAGAATTAAGCAGGTTCTAATCGACCGTTCTATCTAGGCTGTGAACCTACAGTCAGCACGGCTCTGATACCAACTTTGTAACACCCAGATTTCCAAGAAATCCGAATGCTTCCATATGTGTGCCCAGGATGTCCACAGAACACATATAGATTACAAATATTGAATCACAGAGAACACAATGCTCGAATAAAAATAGTTTATAACAGAGTTTGGCACAAGACATAGTCTTAAACAAATAACACAGCGGAAGACTTAATACTATTAAACGTTTCAACTAGGTAGAGCCTCAAATCCACAGGGACACCGACTGGTTGAACACAGCTTAGAAGTACGGCAGATCCTCCGGAAACTCAGCAAGCGACTGATCATTCATTGCTCCATCTGTTACCCATCCGGGATTTTGTTGAATAGTTGCAAGTGTAAGTAAACCATCTTACTTAACAAGTATAACACGGGTTATGCAGGAACGAAAGGCTTGACACGGTTATACTGCATTAGCACTTTTAGCTGTTTTATTTTATTATCATTCAATTTACTACAAATGAGTAGAGCCCAGGTATAAACCCATTAATAAGGTATAAGTGATTATAGAACAAACCAATTTCAACCACTAAAATCATCTTCTAATCAAAAAGGATCCAGGCCGCTCGTTTCCGTGAGCACGGCTATCATGATAGATCAACACTCTGCAGAGGTTTCGCCCTTTACCCGCCGGTCACATAAATCCAAAAGAACTTATGTTACGAGGACTTTCACAAAACACCCTAACAAGCACAGTAGCCGTTTTGGTTCAACATAGGCAGCATAACCCGAGGCATCGAGATTGACGTACGCTCAGGGCGCAACGTGAGGGGGTCAATGGCGTCCAGAGCGAGAGCGCAATCATCGCAACGTGTAAAGCTGCCGTACATCGGGCGCTTACATCACGGGACTTTGCCTAACGGGGCATAGCCAACGGATAAAACCGTCCTCGATGGATCAAACTATACTCTCACCCATGCACCCCACATACGCCTTTCGGTAACCACTGGCGAGCTAGAGACGTACAAGCTAGTTATCCAAGACCAGAGCCATTATAGTTCCAACGGCGGCGAACAAGTTCCTGGGTTGCCGCTTTAAGAACCGGACCTTATGGAGAGACATTAGAACAAAGCACAAAGCACATGCTCTAATTCCCTAGATCAAACCTTACAGAGACACTAGAACAAAGCACACAGCACATGCTCTAGTTCCCCGAACCATGTTGCTAAAAAGCATCTTTTAACCATCATTGAAGTGAACCATTAGTTCAGTATTAACATAAAAATAAATGTTGGTTGCAGCGCGTAGCATAGACTAACCATAATGCATAAAACCCTGGGTAACAAGGAATAGGGTAAAGACTAGGAACATCCTTAGTGGCTAACAGTATTAGACACATGCATATGATTTATGTGATTAATCGGTGTATAGGTAACAAGGATGGTCCGTGTTATACTTGCCTTCCTCAGTGAACTGCTGCTGCACTTGAACTTCGAGAACGGGATCGTCGGCGAACTCGAACGGCTCAGCAACTACTCACATCGATCACCACACAAACATCCACACATACATGCAAACAAGATTATTTAATTAGAACAGTACACCAAACATAAACAAAAGATGAAAAGAAGGTTTTAGAGCTACTCTACGCTTCACTACGAACACGTGAGCGCGAAAATCACTCAAATCGGAGTTAAAACGGAGAAACTACGCTTAAAACGGGCTCTAGGGGCTTGCTGGTAAAGATTTTAGGCTTCCAGGGGTGTTTTTGAAAGAAACCAGGGACTTAAAACATAATTTTGTATAAAAACACGAGGGCTGCGGTGTAAAAACAACTTCTAGGACGGCGGGCATGATTTTTCAAAAGAACAGGGGCTAAAACGAAAGAAAAAGGACTTGGTTGTAAATACTTTTGAACTGCGCTGGACCGCGGGTTGATTTTCAAAAACTGCAGGGGCTCTTTTGCAAAACAGGCGCGGCGGCGGCTGGTTGCTGACGTGGGCTGACGTCATGGTCTACTGTGCCATGGACCGGCCGTAGACCGCGGTCCACGGGTCCACGGTGGACCGGGTTCGGATCGGATCTGAGCCGTCGGTTTTGGATCGAGCGGCTCAGAACGGATCGGGCTCGCAGCTCACCGGAGCACGGCGGCTCGCGGCGGCGCGCGGCGGCGACCTCGCCGGAGTTGGCTCGGCTGGGGGTTAGGGAGCTCGGTTTCTCGCCGTGATTGGCCCTAGAGATAGAGGAGACGACGGGGAACTCGATTTGGGGGTTGTGGACGAGGATTGAGCGGCGGTGGCGGCTGGCGACGCACGGCGGCGGAGCGGGAACTCCGACGAGCTCGAGCAAGCGCGGGAGAGCGAGAGGAAGGGGGGTTTTGGGCTCGGCGCGTTCCTTACCACACGGCGAAGCTCCGGGACAAACTCTCGGCGACAACGCGGCCTTGGAGCGAGCTCTAGTTGATAGCGGCGGCGCGGCTAGGGTTTCGCGGCGCTCGGAGCTTGGAGGCGGCGCTAGGGTTAAGGGTTCGAGGCCGAGGGGGTTGGCGGCGGCTTATATAGGGGCTAGGCGACCTCGGCGTGCGCTCCAAGCCGCGAGGAGTCCAAGCACGGCACGGCGGCGCGGCGGCGCGGATCGGGGAAGAGTCCCGACCGCGTACGGCGAGAGGTAGGGGACGGCTCTGACGCGTGGGCCCTGGCGGTCAGCGGCAGCGAGCGGAGGAAGGAAGGCGCCGACAGATGGGACCGGGATGTCAGCGACTCAGAGAGAGAGAGGCTGAGCGGGCTGGCGCGGGGATGGGCCGGCTGCGGTGCTGGGCCTGAGCTGCTGGGCCGCGCGAAAGAAAGGGAAAAGAGAAGGGGTGGGCCGCGGGAAAAGAAGAAAGAGAAGGAAGAAGGAGATGGGCTGCTGGGCTGAAAAGAGAGAGGGAAAAAGAGAGAAAAAGAAAAGGTTTTTCTTTTATTCAAACACTCACTTGAATTCAAATTCAAATTCAAATTTGAATTCAACAATCAAAAATAAATGCACCAGCATGAATGCAACAATAATGTTTCTATAACCTATATTTGCTTTTAATTATTCAAAAATTTATTTTCCTACATTATTTATGAGCACTCAAATAGGAAAACCAATTAATTACTAATTTTTTTTTAAATAGGCATTTTCAGGGTGTTACACACCCACTATAGAGGTGGCACCCGAACGTTTAACATTGAACGGGCAATGTTCATATGTCACCAAGGCAACATATTGACAATTTCATACGCTCATGAGATGGCGTATTAACTTTGTGCCGCCATCATATTTGCATATGATGCCGTGGTACGCTACAGCAATCGCCGTACCTTGCGCCCACCATGCTATTCTATTTTCATACGCCATCACAGCGTATTGACTATGTGCCGCCACTATATTCTCATATAGTGCCGTGGTACGTTACAGCAATCGCCGTACCTTGCGCCCACCATTGCGTAAAGTAAATGACAGAATGAAATGTGCTGGAAGTCAGTATAATATATTATTAGCCACCTATCATGTCGTGATCCCTTAACCCACATAGGCTTCACGCTCTAGGTAACATCCTTAGCGGTCCTAAGAATAACCTTCCATCGCAAAGCGCGGCGGAAGTAAGAATTGGCAAGTTTTATTTCAAAAATGTTTAATTAAGGTTTGTTGCTCTCTCCGGTGCGCTGTTTCGGCTCTGATGCCAGCTGTGGTGGACCACTCCGAAATTATTCTAAGTTAAGTACCCCAGGACCACTAATCAAGTAGTCAGGCACTTAATCCGGAATAAACTGGAGCGCCGTCGGATTAAACCCGATTTAACCACGTAATTTTCTCGATCGAAACAACAGGCACGCCCACACGAAGGTGAGTTCCAGAGATTACAACATTCCACAATTTCAACATAAATAGAAACTCACAGTTATTACAAACCGAGTTTGAAATTTAAATCAGAGTATCAAGTTCATTGCAGCGGAAATAAATAGTTCATTACAACGGAAAAAGATAAACTAACGACGATACAACGTAACACCATGATGAAGCCTGCCACAGTGCTACTCCTTCCGTTCCTCGGCAGAGGACGGAACCCACTCGATGTGCCATCCAGGGGGAACCTGGGTAGGCCAAGTCATGGCATCGACTGCCACATCCAACACTGTACCTGTAATAAAAGCCACAAGCAAGGCTGAGTATACTAATACTCAACAAGGCTTACCCGTCGGGTGAAAACTACATCACCGACATCTAGACATGAGAGGCTTTTGGCTGGTGGGTTTGTTTGCCAAAAAGCAACTAAGAGTAGATCCTTGCTTTCATAGTTTTAGCATCATTTTCTAGTAGATTTAACCATTCTAGATTAGCATCCTCTCTAAGCATACAAGTGGTGCAATACAGTTTAATTCATACAACAAGTTCATCATTCTCATAGTTCCACTTGTTACTCAATGCAGCAAGGCGGTCAAGCAGTCTCATTAACCGCGAGAAGCCAACAGTTCGAACCGAATTTTGCTACCTAGCCAGGGGAAACCCAACACACATGGATAATGCTTGCTATAAAAGGTACAAGCACTTCCCAACCTTTCCCATCGATCCACAATTTGGATCCGAATCCACCTTCCTTAGGATAGAGGTTTACTGCTTCACTCACAGTCTCACGCATATATCCACAAGTGTACGGCAGGGGAAACAAAAGTTTCCAAGGAGAGATGGCTATCGGCCCTAGCTGCTTCAATCTGGTACCGGGCTTACCGATTCCCATATATCGGCATGCATGTGGTACGTTCAAAAACTTGACACACTCAACCACACGTTTCGAGATCTACATCTACCATCCCGCCCGTCAATCCTTATGATTCCAACATAAGTAAAGACAAGCAACTCCTATGTCTCGCGAGCGACAGGAAATCACTCGACTTGTAACGGACCTAAAGCAATGCCCTATCGATCCTTTCATACTAGTGTTGCAAGTCATAGGTACTAGAAATGTGCAGCTAAGGTATTCAATCAACTCCTTGAAACATAAATGCACAAGCATAGGGAATTCATAGATGCATAAACTTTAAAGGTTAGGTTATGCTCTGGGGCTTGCCTTCTTGCGCTAGCTGGGGGTTAACCTCCGGGTCAATTGTTCCTTCGTCGGGACCGTTCTCCGGGGTGCCTTCTCCGTCGGCGGGGATGAGGTGGTAGAAGCCGTCCGGAATAGCGCCTTCTACATGAGATGCATAACTTTATAGTGGGGGGTGTGGGAAATTTTTACGCATCTTTGATGGTGATTGTGTACATATATAAAAGAATTTCTATTTATTATTTTGTAGATTGGGTGCTGTTCTGGAATTTTGGACTTTCCTCATTTTATTTTAACTAATTATCAAAAAGGTCTATTCTTTTATATAACTCAATTCCACCTTAATTTCTTCTCATTTTTGTTTCTCAGTTTCTGTTCATTCTTTTTATCTATAAACTTTATGACAGCTACTGGAGTATAAGAGTTAGGCTCACTCCAAAATTTAGCTAAAACTGAGCTACACAGAATTTATAAAATAGTACAAACTGCTGCCTAAAGAAACAAGATAAATTCATATAAAATCGAAAATACATCCAAAACAGGAAATTTTCCTACCAGAGCTAGTCATGAGTGCAAGGAGGGCTCTGGCCAAGTGGTGGCTCAAAATAACTTTTGGACAGTCCTCAACAAATTTCTATCCGAAAACACTTATCTATTTATTTGCTTGTCCAAACAGAGCAAAAATTAAGTTTTGCATTTTTAACAGATGTGCTAACAAGTTCCTAGGCTTCTGGAGAAAAATGGTGATTTTTAGCTGCACAGATTATTTTTAATAATTTCAGGACTACAAAAAGATAGGAAACACAATTTAATTCATAACTGAAACTACAGTCCATATTTTTAGGTCCCCTTTGGACACAAGGTTTCCAAAGTCACTGCAAACAACATATCCAAAGCTCAGCCCTAGCGGAGCTCTGGATTTGAAATGGTGCACAAGTTTCTAAATTCACAATTTGAATTTTAATTCAAAAATAGTTCACCAAAAGTATATACATGCTTAAATGAGATTGGAGTTTACAATCTCACGAGTCGAGGGAGTATTTTTGTGCATTTTTCTGATTTTTGTATGGTTTTTGGTGGATTTTACAAGATTCGGGAAAAAAAATAGATCTAGGTTTAAGAATCTTTTTACGCTGGAGACCCTAGAACTTTTAAAAACCTTTCAAACCAGTCCCTGACTTTTACACTGGGAACCCTGGAAAAACGAAGACGATGAACATATGCCCTCGGCTCGTCGCCGGAGTTGCGCCGGCCAAACGACGGCGAGCTAGGGTCGGGGAAGTGGGGGAAAAGAACCAGTGGCTCACCACGAGTCGATTGGTGGCGGTTGGGAGGCCGGGGAAAGCTCGGAAGACGGCCGGCTGCGATGCAGTGGCGGCGCGGCCGCCGTGGCTTCTACGCCGGTGAGGTCGGTGGCGCTCTCCGAGGTTGAAGGGGCTTTAGAGCATCAGTGGAACTCGGGGAAGCTGTTGGCGTGCTCGGTTGATCTCGGGGATGGCTTGAAGTAGGGGCTCGACGTGAGGGTGCTCCGGCGGCCGAAAAATGGAGATTTGGGGGAAATCTCGATTTCTCGCCGGAGAATTGATGATAGCTTGAGAGGAGTGGGGGAATGGGAGGCTAGTGAAGGGGTCTAGCTCCGTGCGCAAGGAATTTGGGAATGGTGGAGACCGTAGGGCGAATTTCGCTTCGAAGCTCGGCTCGGACCGGGCGGCTGGAGGTTGAAGACGACGGGAGCGGACGCGGGGAGAGGGAGAAGGACTGGGCACTGGCTGGGGGAAGGAATGAGGGTGCTCAGGGGAAGTGTTTGGGTGCGCTAGCGAGCACCGAGGTGCCTCGGAAGCGTGCGCACGCGCGCTCGGGCTGTCGAGGTCGCCATTGATGGCGCGGTGAGCTCGGGCAGAGCGCGCGCACGGGATTGGGGGTCGGAGATCGTCGCGTGAGGGAGTGGAAGATCCTCTACAGGGCTTCTTGGACGCAAAATTTTTAAAAGTTCCAAACAGTGACTAGGCCTTATTTGTGATGACAAACAACTTTTATTTTTGGAGATTTTCATGTTTAGTACAAAATTTTCGAGATTTCAGTTGGGTGTCAAACAACCTTTGTTTTTGAATTTAAATTTGAATTTTGATGAATTTTTGAATTCCTTCATCACTTTTTCCCTTTTTAATCTGTTTCAAAGGTGTTTTCTTCATTTTTACATCAGAGATGTCACAAAATTCCAGGAACCTCTAGATCATCAAGCAAGCCGCATTCGTGGAAGCCGTCACCGCGCGACCGGAGGGCCAGAGGCGCCTGCATCAGGCCGGCCGGCCTACTAAGGGCCGATTTGCCTCCCCTGTCGCCGGTCGGCTCCGCCTCGCGCGAGCTCCCCTGTGCCAAGATCCCATGTGTAGCCCGATGGGAATCACCGCATAGTGACGCCCAAAAGGCCAACTGTGGGACTCCTGACTCCAAAGAAGGCCATCACCAAGTGTCCTCTGATCTTGCCATCTAGTGCCCCCACGGTGGACATCGACACCAAGCTGACATCGCCAAAATACTACCCACGCAGCTGCACTCCAACACCTCATCGTGGTCTGGGCATTAGGAAGGTCCTCATTCCCCCATTGAGGGCCATTCCAATGGAGTCCACTGACGCCGGATCATCATCCACGGGAGTGAGGCGTGGTGAACCGTGGTTCAGGGCCAGTCTACGGTCCGGTCCACGATGACGTCAGCATCTAGCCGCCGTCGTGCCTGTTTTGCAAAAGAGCCCCTCTGTTTTCTGAAAATCAACCCGCGGTCCACCTCTATTCAAAAGTATTTACAGTTTAGTCCTTTTTCTTTCGGTTTAGCCCCAGCTCTTTTGAAAAATAGTGGCCGCCATCCTGGAAGTCGTTTTTATGCCGCAGCCCTCGAGTTTTTATACGAAATTATGTCTTAGGTCCTTGGTTTCTTTCAAAAACACCCCTGCAAGCATAAAACCTTCACCAACAAGCCCCTAGAGCCCGTTTTAAGCGTAGTTTCCCCGTTTTAACTCCGATTTGAGTGATTTTCGCGCTCATGTGTTCGTAGTAAAGCGTACAGTAACTCCAAAGCCTTCTTTTCATCTTTTGTTTATGTTTGGTGTATTGTTCTAATTAAATGCCTTATTTGCATGTATGTGTGGATGCTTGTGTGGTGATCGATGTGAGTAGTTGACGAGCCGTTCGAGTTCGCCGATGATCCAGTTCCCAAAGAGCAGGAGCAGCAGCAGTTCGCTGAGGAAGGCAAGTATAACACGGACCATCCTTGTTACCTATACACCAATAATCACATAAATCATATGCATGTGTCTAATACTGTTAACCACTAAGGATGTTCCTAGTCTTTACCTTATTCCTTGTTTACTCGGTTTTATGCATTATGGTTAGACTATGCTACGCGCTGCAACCAACATTTATTTTTATGTTAATATTGAACTAAGGGTTCATTTCAATGATGATTAAAAGATGCTTTTTAGCAACATGGATCGGGGAACTAGAGCATGTGCTGTGTGCTTTGTTCTAGTGTCTCTATAAGGTTTGATCTAGGGAATTAGAGCATGTGCTTCGTGCTTTGTTCTAATGTCTCTCCATAAGGTCCGGTTTTTAAAGCGACAACCCAGGAACCTGTTTGCCACCGTTGGAACTATAATGGCTCTGGTCTTGGATAATTAGCTTGTACGTCTCTAGCTCGCCAGTGGTTACCGAAAGGCGTATGTGGGGAGCATGGGTGAGAGTATAGTTTGATCCATCGAGGATGGATTTTGTGACATTCCTAATGTAAAAATGTAGAAAACACCTTTAAAACAGGTTAAAAGGGGGAAAAGTGGTGTTAAAATTCAGAAATTCATCAAAACTCAAATTTAAATTCGAAAACAAAGGTCTTTTGACACCCAACTGAAATGTCAAGAATTTTGTACTAAACTTAAAAATCTCCAAAAATAAAAGTTGTTTTTCATCACAAATAAGGCCTAGTCACTGTTTGGAACTTTTAAAAATTTTGCAGTTTAGCCCCTCAAAAACTCGAAAAACAGTTCTGAACACCTTTTTGAATTTGGGTTGTTTGAGCTTGAAAAATTTGAAATTTCAGGTTCACCCCAAAAAGAAAGTTGTGTCCCACATCTCAAATTCTAACTTTTATTTTTACACTTTTCCATGTTCGGTTCAAATTTTTGGAGAAAATTCAAAAGGGGCAAAGGAGCTCCACGAGGGTGCCTGGCAGGCCCTGGCGCGCTCTGCGCCTGGCCGGAGTCCGGCCGCCACGTGGCCGGCGTGCGGCCGAGGCCACGCTGGGCCGGCCGAGCAGCGGCGGCAGGTGGCTCTTGTCCTCGCGCGTTTGTCCAAGCCTTCCGTACGGTCACGTCGCGCCGCTGTGCCTCGCGCCGCGCAAACGCCATCATGGCGGGCGGAGCGCCGCCGTTGGCCGCGCGCTCGCGCGCGTCGCGCAGAGCCGCTTCGTGGCGGATTCCCTCCCCGCTACGCGCCAAGTCGCCTCTGCAGCGTAGCCCAGCGCTCACGCGACAATCCCCTTCGCCCAACCCTCGCGCGTGCTCTGTTCGAGCTCGGGAGCTCTTCAATGGCGCGTCACGTCGCTGTCACTCCTCGCGCACGCTCCCAAGGCAGCTCAGTGCCTCTCTGGCGTGCCAAAGCACTCCACCGAGCCCCTCACCACTTCCCCTCAGTTCACAGCACTGCCATTTCGCTTCCCCGCGCTCGCTCCCATCGTCTTCAACCTCCAGCCACGCGGACCGAGCCGAGCTTCGAAGCCAAATTCGTCCTCGTCCCTCCACCATTCCCAAATCTCTCGCGCATAGAGCTAGACCACTTCCCTAGCTCCCATTTCCCCCACTTCTCGCGTGCTCTCCCCAACTCTCTGGCGAGAAATCGGATTTTCCCCCAAATCCGCATTTCCGGCCGCCGGAGCACGCGCACGTCGAGCCCCGACTTCGAGCCCTTCCCGAGGCCAACTGAGCCTTCCACTAGCTTCGCTGAGTCCCACTGGTGCTCAAGGACCCGTCCAACCCCGGCGAGATCGACCACCCTCGTCGGAATCGAGCCTGCAGAGGCCGCACCGCCACCGCATGTCGCCGGCGAACTCCGAGCTTCCCCCGGCCTCCCAACCGCCACCAATCGACTCGTGGTGAGCCACTGGTCCTTTTCCCCCACTTCCCCGACCCTATCTCGCCGTCGTTTGGCCGGCGCAACTCCGGCGACGAGCCGAGGACCTAAGTTCGTCTTCTTCCTTTTTCCAGGGTTCCCAGTGAAAAAGGCAGGGACCTGTTCGCGAAGTTTCAAAAGATTCAAGGGCCGGCGCGTAAAAAGATTCTTAAGGTTTAAACCTTTTTCCCGAAATCTGGTAAAATCCACCAAAAATCATACAAAAATCAGAAAAATGCACAAAAATACTCCCTGGACTCGTGAGATTGTAAACTCCAGTCTCATGTTAGCATGCATGTACTTTTGGTGAACCATTTTTGAATTAAAATTCAAACTGTGAATTTAGAAACTTGTGCACCATTTTAAATCCAAAGCTCTGCTAGGGCTGAGCTTTGGATATGTTGTTTTCAGTGACTTTGGACACCTTATGTCCAAAGGGGACCTAACAATATGTACTGTGGCTTCAGTTATGAATTAATTTGTGATTCCTGTCTTATTGCAGACCTGAAATTATTAAAAATAATCCATGCAGCTAAAAATCACCATTTTTCTCCTGAGGCCTAAGAACTTGTTAGCACATCTGTTAAAAATGCAAACCTTAATTTTTGCCCTGTTTAGACTAGCAAATAAATAGATAGGTGTTTTCGGATAGAAAATTGTTGAGGACTGTCCAAAGGTTATTTTGAGCCACCACTTGGCCAGAGTTCTCCTTACACTCATGACTAGCTCTGGTAGGAAAATTATCTGATTTGGAAGTATTTTCGATTTTATATGAATTTATCTTGTTTCTTTAAGCAGCAGTTTAGACTATTTTTAATAAATTATGTGTAGCTCAGTTTGAGCTAAATTTTGGAGTGAGCCTAACTCTTATACTCCAGTAGCTGTCATAAAGTTTGTAGATAAAAAGGACGAACAGAAACAGAGAAACAAAAATGAGAAGAAACTAGGGTAGAATTGAGTTATAAAAAAAAGGAAATAGACCATTTTGATAATTAATTAAAATGAAAACACGGGAAGTCTAAAATTCCAGAACAGCACCCTAAACTTCAAATAATAAATGGAATTCCTTTATATATGTACACAATCACCATCATAGATACGTAAAATTTTCCACACCCCTTCTCTAATTTTGTGAATATGGCCTTCAAGGCCTTGGTTTTGGATCAACTAGGCAGCTGCTATAAAATTATGCATCTCATGTAGAAGGCGCTATTGCGGACGGCATCTATCATATCATCCCCGCCGACGAAGAAGGAATCCCGGAGGGAGGTGCCAACGAAGTAGCAGTCAGCCCGGAGGCTAACATTCAGCTAGCGCAAGAAGGCAAGCCTCGGAGCATAACCTAACCTTTAAAGTTTATGCATCTACGAATTACCTATGCTTGTGCATTACGTTTCAAGGATTTGATTGAATACCTTAGTTGCATAATTCTAGTACCTATGACTTGCAACACTAGTATGAAAGGATCGATAGGGCAATGCTTTAGGTCCGTTACAAGTCGAGTGATTTCCTGTCACTCGCGAGACATAGGAGTTGCTTGTCTTTACTTATGTTGGAATCATAAGGATGGACGGGCGGGATGGTAGATGTAGATCTTCCGTCCGTGTATGATAATTGATTTAAGGTCGAAACGTGTGGTTGTGTGTGTCAAGTTTTTGAACGTACCACATGCATGCCGATATATGGGAATCGGTAAGCCCGATACCAGATTGAAGCAGCTAGGGCCGATAGCCATCTCTCCTTGGAAACTTTTGTTTCCCCTACCGTAGACTTGTGGATATATGCGTGATGCTGTGAGTGAAGCAGTAAACCTTTATCCTAAGGAAGTGGACCCGGTTCCGAATTGTGGATCGATGGGAAAGGTTGGGAAGTGCTTGTACCTTTTATAGCAAGCATTATCCGTGTGTGTTGGGTTTCCCCTGGCCAGGTAGCAAAATTCGGTTCGAACTATCCGCTTCTCGCGGTTAATGAGACTGCTTGACCGCTTGGCTGCATTGAGTAACAAGTGGAACTATGAGAATGATGAAATTTTTGTATGAATTAAATTGTATTACACCACTTGTATGCTTAGAGAGGATGCTAATCTAGAATGGTTAAATCTACTAGAATATGATGCTAAAACCATGAAAGCAAGGATCTACTTTTAGTTGCTTTTTGGCAAACAAACCCACCAGCCAAAAGCCTCTCATGTCTAGATGTCGGTGATGTAGTTTTCACCCGACGGGTAAGCCTTGCTGAGTATTAGTATACTCAGCCTTGCTTGTGGCTTTATTTACAGGTACTGTGATGGATGTGGCAGTCGATGCCATCACTTGGCCTACCCAGGTTCCCCTGGATGGCACATCGAGTGGGTTCCGTCCTCTGCCGAGGAACGGGAGGAGTAGCACCGTGGCAGGCTTCATCATGGTGTTACTATGTATCGTCGCTAGTTTATTTTTCCGCTGCTACGAACTATTTATTCCGCTGCAATGAACTTGATACTCTGATTTGAATTTCAAATTTGGTTTGTAATAACTTTGTGATACTATTTATGTATGATGAATTTGTGGAATGTTGTAATCTCTGGAACTCACCTTCGTGAGGGCGTGCTTGTTGTTTCGATCGAGAAAGTACGTGGTTAAATCGGGTTTAATCCGACGGCGCTCCAGCTTATTCCGGATTAAGTGCCTGACGGCTTGATTAGCGGTCCAGGGGTACTTAACTTGGAATAATTTCGGAGTGGTCCGCCACAGCTGGCATCAGAGCCGAAACAGGCGCACCGGAGAGAGCAACAAACCTTAAATAAATATTTTGAAATAAAACTTGCCAACTCTTACTTCCACCGCGCATTGCGATGGAAGGTTATTCTTAGGACCACTAAGGATGTTACATAGAGCGTGAAGCCTATATGGGTTAAGGGATTACGATATGATAGGTGGCTAATAATATATTATACTGACTTCCAGCATATTTTATTCTGTCATTTACTTTACGCAATGGTGGGCGCAAGGTATGGCGATTGCTGTAACGTACCACGGCACTATATGAAAATATAGTGGCGGCACATAGTCAATACGCTGTGATGGCGTATGAAAATAGAATAGCATGGTGGGCGCAAGGTACGGCGATTGCTGTAACGTACCACGGCACTATATGAAAATATAGTGGCGGCACATAGTCAATACGCTGTGATGGCGTATGAAAATAGAATAGCATGGTGGGCGCAAGGTACGGCGATTGCTGTAGCGTACCACGGCATCATATGCAAATATGATGGCGGCACAAAGTCAATACGCTATTTCATGAGCGTATGAAATTGTCAATATGTTGCCTTGGTGACATATGAAGCATTGCCCGTTCAATGTTGAACGTTCGGGTGCCACCTCTATAGTGGGTGGTAATGAATGGAGACGCTTTCGTGAGTGCTGACACGAAAGGTTGATTATACATGCTCTGGAAAGGAAATTTCTGCAGGTATACTAACCACGATTCCGTAGGATGAACGGTTAGAAAAGTTCGGCTAGATAATATAGGGAGAGACGGATATTGCCTAGCCACCGGCACTAACCTCGTAGGCCAAAAGTTTATTGGCATGTGTGATGGTGAGAACGAATAGGCCGCTCATGCATTGCATTTCGCTGAAATGATATTGAACTTTAATACGTGACCATCGAACCCGCCGTCAAAATTTGAATCACAACCAAAACTCTGCCGAAACCAGTCTGTTTGCACCATTAATTCGAACCTGAAAACGTTGTCAAATGAAAAAGTGTTCAAAATGAAAGTTGTCATAAATGTTATATAGTTTATGCTGTAGAAATTTCAACCAAAATGGTTCAGTAGAACTGGAGTTATGCTTAAAATGGTAACCCCCTGTCTGCTGGAAATTTCTGGGAACAGTGAGATAAAAATGGAATTTTTACACCGCCTTAACGACAGTTTCTGCTCAAACCTCCAACATGAAACTTGTTTGGAATTACCTAAACAATGTCTTGTCCAAATTTGGGAATTTTTGAGCTTGTAGATGCCGGGTTTTATAATTTTTTACTACACTGTCCAAAATCTGTTTTATTTTCTTTGGCGCTGACCGGTTCTCACCCTTGCCCTTTTTGGTTCAGAATGGACGCTCACGCTGACTTGGCCAGCTACCCCAACGATGTTTCCTTTTCGGACTGCCTAGGATGGGAAGGTTTCCCTAGCATTTTGTGGTCAGTTTTGCAGGCACTCGATTATCCTACCCCGCCACAATATGAGAGAAACCTCATCCGAGACCGAGGTGTGACCCGATCTCGTGTGCGTTTGGTGGTACATCGCCATCCACCGTGTCCTACCTCCCCCACTTGGAGTGTGGGAGTTCATGGACACCACATGGAGACTACTTGTGAGCTAGCCGCCCTGAATGGCATCAGTTCTTTTTGCGCTCAGAACCAGGACTTGGTAGAGCACCAGTTGCTTGGGTTGTTCCCACCGACCCAGCCGGACGATGCCCATTGGATGAGGCGCTATATTAGCTCCCCTTTGAGGATGGCGGAGAATCCCGTCGCTGCAGCTGCACTTATGATGAGGTGGATCCGAGCTTACCACCGCTTGTAGGCACTTTTAGGACGGTCGCAGAGCGAGATGCTCAACCTTGCCAGGGACATGTCTGTCCGTGCCCGTGACATTGGGGTTGAAAGGACCTCATTGTCCATTGAGGTGAGCACCAGAGACACCATGATTGCTGATTTGGAAAGGCAATTGACTGACCTCCACATCGCTCACAACAATGTCCAAAATGAGCTAGCCCAAACAAGAGAAGAACTTGAGGAGGTGCACGGTACTTTGGAGCATGCCAATGCCATGTTAGCCGCCCATGATGCTCAGCACCTTCTTGAGCAGGAAGGAGAGCATGGGGAAGGAGAGGCCCCCAACTCCGACATGGATACCGAGGATGACATGCCGCCCCTTCCAGCTCCACCATCACCTATGGGCAGCGAGGCTACCGCTAACAACCTAGATGATTTCTAGAAGTGGTAGTAGTAAGATTACTCCTCCGCATAGCCTAAATTTTGGCTTCATGTTGTAATAGGCTAGATGGAGTTGAGCTCCCCATTCAATCTTTTGTGACAATGTAATTTAATGGTGTGGTTGTGGGATCCAAAACTTGATGAAGGTTGTAATGGCTGTGTGGAAAACATTCTGCAGCTAACTTTGTTTTAATTATTGATGGGTTTTCCATTCATTTCTCGGCTGTGATGTGAACTACGAAGTTGTTTGGAATTTGTCAAAAGAAATGTTCACCAAATTTCAACCCTATTGGCTAAGCGAAATAAAAATGGCGACCAAAACACTACAGCTCGGCCTGCCGTAAAACAGCAAACGCAGAGAGGTAAAGATTGAATTTTTCGGCTTAGTTCCAGCCCGAATTTGATTCTGAGCCGAACATGAAAGTTGTAGAGCATGAAATTTTCGAGCTACTGACCGAATTGGAGCATTTGACTTGCTTCCTGTTGGGAGATATGATTTTTCTTCCGAACTGCTTGTTGATATGTCATTCTTACGCAGTAAACTTCATTATATTGTCACGTTCTATCTTGTCATCATTATGCAAGCTTATGAAATATGGCTAATACAAGTACCTACTGCAGATGGCAATCACCCGCAACGGTCATGACGCTAGTGGCTCCAATGCTAACCAGCAAGGGCCAGAGGGGCAGCAACAGCCGCCACCACCTCCGCCGCTGCAGCAGCCTCCGACGTGGCAGCAATTGTATGCTACGCAAACGGAAATCCTACGGAACCTGCAGCATCAGCAACAAATGATGCAACAGCAGATGCTACAGCAGGGAGGTCAACGGGCCCCTCAGCCTCAAGTGGCCCAGTATGAGGATTTTCTGGCTACACACCCGCTTCACTAGACTATCTATGACAGGAAATTCGGTAAATGCACAATATCTTTTCAATGAAGTGAATGAAGAAAGATTCATAGGAAATGAACAAGTTCTCAAGAGCCGATGAGCCCCTGGAGGCCGATACGTGGATTCGAGCCATCGAATCCAAGTTCTCTATCTTGGCCACGCCTTGCACTTCCAACCGCAAGGTAGTTTTTGCGGCGCAGCAGCTCCGCGGCACAGCTCTCCTATGATGGGAGAATTACTTGGCCCTGCAGCAGGAGGGTCACGTGATTGAGTGGGAGGAGTTCAAGACTGCTTTGAAGGCTCACCATATTCCTGCCGGCTTGGTAGAGCGGAAATTGAATGAGTTTCTGGCTTTGACCCAGGGTACTCGCATGGTGCTCCAATACGCCCAGGCCTTCAATAGTCTGTGCCCATACGCGGGTCATCACGCCGACTCTGACGAGAAGAAATTGGAGAGGTTCCGACGTGGCCTCAATACTAAGTTAAAGGCCCAATTGACCACCACCCGTGTTGCCACGTATGGCGAGCTTGTGAACATCGCCATCGTCCAAGAAGACGCCAACGTGGTACACAAGGCGGAGAAGAAGAGGAAAGCTCCCGCTGGACCCTCGAGCGCGCAGCCGCAGAGATTCCGCGTGGTTCCCCTGACTGCACCGCAAGGACAGTCCAGGGCACCTCAGGGAGGTGGATGGGTTGCTAGGCCACCACAGCCTAATGCGCCCCGTTTCCCTCCACCGCCGCAGCAGCAACCGGCGCCAAGGCAGAACGCACAACAGCCAGCTCGCCCTGGAGCCGGCTATCAGTGCTTCAAGTGTGGCAGCAACAGTCACTTTATCAAGGACTGCCCACAGAACAAGCAACAGAACCAGCGCCCGGGAAATCAGCAAAGCAAGGGCAAACAGCAGCAGCGTGTGCAGGTCCGACAAGGAAGGCTTAACTACACCACCTTGGCCGACCTACCTGAGGGAGCCCCAGATATGACTGGTACCTTTCCTATCCACACTCGACCTGCTATGATATTGTTTGATTCCGGGGCAACACATAGTTTTATAAGCACAAGATTTCATGCAAAATGTGGGTTAAAAACTTACCATACCAAGTCATCATATGTGATATCAACTGCGGGAGGTAAAATAGCATCCAACCAAGTCACCCGAAGAGTGCCAATCAGGCTGGGAAGTAAAATATTTCCTACTGATTTAATTCTGCTTGGTATGGAGGGGATTGACATTGTTTTGGGGGCCAATTGGATGACTCAACATAAGGTTGTGCTAGATGTTGCGGAACGAGTTGTTGAAATAAACTCGCCTACACATGGCCCTAGTGTGCTATATCTGCTACAACGGAATTGCGTCAATGCTTGTGCTTATACAATGGTAGAAATGCAACTAAAGGACATTCCGATGGTATGTGAGTATGCCGATATTTTTCCGGATGACTTACCTGGGATGCCGCCGGATAGAAACATTGAATTTGTGATTGAACTCCAATCTGGCACGGCAGCTATATCAAAGAGACCATATAGAATGCCACCCAATGAATTGGCTGAATTAAAAATTCAACTCCAAGAACTGCTAGACAAGGGTTTCATTCGTCCTAGTGTGTCACCTTGGGGATGTCCCGCTATCTTTGTGAAGAAGAAGGACCATTCTTTGAGGTTGTGTATCGATTACCGGCCTCTCAATGCGGTGATTATTAAAAACAAGTACCCACTCCCCCGTATTGACGTCCTGTTTGACCAACTAGCTGGCGCCAGAGTGTTCTCCAAGATTGATCTTCGCTCTGGCTATCACCAAATAAAAATCTGACCTTGTGACATTCCAAAGACTGCCTTTTCTACTCGTTATGGGCTTTATGAATTCTTGGTCATGTCATTTGGACTCACCAATGCCCCAGCCTACTTCATGTACCTCATGAATTCGGTCTTCATGTCAGAACTAGACAAGTTCGTGGTGGTTTTCATTGACGACATTCTTATATATTCCAAGAATGAGGAAGAGCATGCCGAGCACCTACACATTGTTCTTCAAAGATTGAGAGAGCATCAACTCTACGCCAAGTTCTCAAAATGTGAATTCTGGCTAGAGAGTGTGAAATTCTTAGGTCACACGGTTTCCAAGGATGGTATATCTGTGGATCCAGCCAAGGTGCAAGAGGTGCTGGATTGGCAACCACCTACCTCTGTCCATGAGATTCGGAGTTTTCTGGGTTTAGCCGGTTATTATCGCCGTTTTATTCCGGACTTCTCTCGGATTGCGAAACCCATGACCGAACTCTTAAAGAAGGAGTCAAATTTGAGTGGAATGACAAATGCGATGAGGCTTTCCACACTTTGACAAAACATTTAACTTCAGCCCCAGTTTTAGCTCAACCCGACTGCACCAAGCCCTATGATGTCTATTGCGATGCTTCAGGCACCGGACTTGGCTGTGTCCTCATGCAAGAGAACCGAGTCATTGCTTACGCTTCTCGAGCACTTCGGCCTCATGAGCAAAACTACCCCACGCATGATCTTGAGTTAGCAGCGGTTATTCATGCTCTCAAGATATGGAGACACTATCTGATGGGTGTTCCATGCAACATATACACCGACCACAAGAGCCTCAAATATGTCTTCACTCAGGCTCATTTGAATATGAGGCAGCGAAGATGGTTGGAGTTAGCAAAGGACTATGACCTTAGTGTGCATTATCACCCCGGCAAGGCTAATGTGGTTGCGGATGCACTAAGCCGCAAGGCTTGTTGTCATTGCCTTTCCGTGGAGTCCTACGCTGACACCTTGTGCCATGAAATGGCAAAGCTCAACTTAGAGATTGTTCCACACGGGTACTTCAACCATATCTCTGTTGAACCAACCTTGCATGATCAGATCGTCGAAGCCCAATTAAGCGACGCAAAGATTAAAATCCTTAAAAGGAAATTGGCAAAGGAGAAGGTAAAAGAAAAATACAAATGTTTCCGGTTAGATGGGCAGGGAGTGATGTGGTTTGGACATCGCATAGTGGTGCCCAAAAACACTGAACTCCGGAGGAGGATTATGGATGAGGCCCATCTCTCTAAATTTTCTATCCATCCCGGTAGCACCAAAATATACCAAGATTTGAAACAAAACTTTTGGTGGACTAGGATGAAGCGAGAAATTGCCACGTATGTGTCGGAATGTGACACGTGTCAGCGGGTTAAGGCTAGCCACTTGAAGGTAGCAGGCACGCTTCAACCTCTACCTATTCCCTCATGGAAGTGGGAAGATATAAGCATGGACTTCATTGTTGGACTTCCCAGAACCCCTCAGGGGCATGACTCCATTTGGGTAATTGTGGACCGCCTTACCAAGACCGCACATTTTGTTCCAGTCAATACCGCTTATACCGCTAAGAGGTACGCTGAGATTTATTTGGAACGGGTCGGTTGAACCGGATCTCTCCTATGATGAGCATCCCATTAAAATCCTCGATGAGAAAGAGAGACAAACACGAAGGAAAGGAGTTAAAATGTACAAAATTCAGTGGAGTCATCACTCCGAAGATGAAGCCACGTGGGAAACCGAAGACTATCTTAAGAAGAATTTCCCCGACATCCTTTCTTAGACCAAGGTACCATTTTCCCACCTTGTTCCTAAGTGTAATCGAATCTCGGGACGAGATTCCTTTTAAGGGGGGTAGGCTGTGACGTCCCTAATGTAAAAATGTAGAAAACACCTTTAAAACAGGTTAAAAGGGGGAAAAGTGGTGTTAAAATTCAGAAATTCATCAAAACTCAAATTTAAATTCGAAAACAAAGGTTTTTTGACACCCAACTGAAATCTCAAGAATTTTGTACTAAACTTAAAAATCTCCAAAAATAAAAGTTGTTTGCAATCACAAATAAGGCCTAGTCACTGTTTGGAACTTTTCAAAAGTTTGCAGTTTAGCCCCTCAAAAACTCAAAAAACAGTTCTGAACACCTTTTTGAATTTGGGTTGTTTGAGCTTGAAAAATTTAAAATTTAAGGTTCACCCCAAAAAAAAAGTTGTGTCCCACATCTCAAATTCCAACTTTTATTTTTACACTTTTCCAAGTTCAGATCAAATTTCTGGAGAAAATTCAGAAGGGGCAAAGGAGCTCCACGAGGGCGCCTGGCAAGCCCTGGCGCGCTCTGCACCTGGCCGGAGTCCGGCCGCCACGTGGCCGGCGTGCGGCGGAGGCCACGCTGGGCCGGCCGAGCAGCGGCGGTAGGTGGCTCTTGTCCTCGCGCGTTTGTCCAAGCCTTCCGTACGGTCACGTCGCGCGCGACAGCGCCGCTCTGCCTCGCGCCGCGCAAACGCCATCATGGCGTGCGGAGCGCCGCCGTTGGCCGCGCGCTCGCGCGCGTCAAGCTGAGCCGCTTCGCGGCAGATTCCCTCCCCGCTATGCGCCAAGTCGCCTCTGCAGCGTATCCCAGCGCTCACGCGACAATCCCCTTCGCCCAACCCTCGCGCGCGCTCTGTTCGAGCTCGGGAGCTCTTCAATGGCGCGTCGCGTCGCTGTCAGTCCTCGCGCACGCTCCCAAGGCAGCTCAGTGCCTCTCTAGCATGCCAAAGCACTCCACCGAGCCCCTCACCACTTCCCCTCAGTTCACAGCACTGCCATTTCGCTTCCCCGCGCTCGCTCCCGTCGTCTTCAACCTCCAGCCGCGCGGACCGAGCCGAGCTTCGAAGCCAAATTCGTCCTCGTCCCTCCACCATTCCCAAATCCCTCGTGCATAGAGCTAGACCACTTCCCTAGCTCCCATTTCCCCCACTTCTCGCGTGCTCTCCCCAACTTTCCGGCGAGAAATCGGATCTTCCCCCAAATCTGCATTTCCGGCCGCCGGAGCACGCGCACGTCGAGCCCCTACTTCGAGCCCTTCCCAAGGCCAACTGAGCCTTCCACTAGCTTCGCTGAGTCCCACTGGTGCTCAAGGACCCCTCCAACCCCGGCGAGATCCACCACCCTCGCCCGAATCGAGCCCGCAGCGGCCGCACCGCCACCGCACGTCGCCAGCGAACTCCGAGCTTCCCCCGGCCTCCCAACCACCACCAATCGACTCGTGGTGAGCCACTGGTCCTTTTCCCCCACTTCCCCGACCCTATCTCGCCGTCGTTTGGCCGGCGCAACTCCGGCGACGAGCCGAGGACCTAAGTTCGTCTTCTTCCTTTTTCCAGGGTTCCCAGTGAAAAAGGCAGGGACCTGTTCGCGAAGTTTCAAAAGATTCAAGGGCCGGCGCGTAAAAAGATTCTTAAGGTTTAAACCTTTTTCCCGAAATCTGGTAAAATCCACCAAAAATCATACAAAAATCAGAAAAATGCACAAAAATACTCCCTGGACTCGTGAGATTGTAAACTCCAATCTCATGTTAGCATGTATGTACTTTTGGTGAACCATTTTTGAATTAAAATTCAAACTGTGAATTTAGAAACTTGTGTACCAATTTTAAATCCAGAGCTCCGCTAGGGCTGAGCTTTGGATATGTTGTTTGCAGTGACTTTGGACACCTTATGTCCAAAGGGGACCTAAAATATGTACTGTAGCTTCAGTTATGAATTAATTTTTGATTCCGGTCTTATTGAAGTCCTGAAATTATTAAAAATAATCCATGCCGCTAAAAATCACCATTTTTCTCCTGAGGCCTAAGAACTTGTTAGCACATCTGTTAAAAATGCAAAACTTAATTTTTGCCCTGTTTAGACTAGCAAATAAATAGATATGTGTTTTCGGATAGAAAATTGTTGAGGACTGTCCAAAGGTTATTTTGAGCCACCACTTAACCTGAGTCCTCCTTACACTCATGACTAGCTCCGGTAGGAAAATTATCTGATTTGGAAGTATTTTCAATTTTATATGAATTTATCTTGTTTCTTTAAGCAGCAGTTTATACTATTTTTAATAAATTCTGTGTAGCTCAGTTTGAGCTAAATTTTGGAGTGAGCCTAACTCTTATACTACAGTAGCTGTCATAAAGTTTGTAGATAAAAAGGATGAACAGAAACAGAGAAACAGAAATGAGAAGAAACTAGGGTAGAATTGAGTTATAAAAAAAAGGAAATAGACCATTTTGATAATTAATTAAAATGAAAACACGGGAAGTCTAAAATTCCAGAACAGCACCCTAAACTTCAAATCATAAATGGAATTCCTTTATATATGTACACAATCACCATCATAGATACGTAAAATTTTCCACACCCCTTCTCTAATTTTGTGAAGGAGAAAATAGTACACTAGCATGTCTAGGTGAATATGGCCTTCAAGGCCTTGGTTTTGGATCAACTAAGCAGCCGCTATAAAATTATGCATCTCATGTAGAAGGCGCTATTGCGGACGGCATCTATCATCTCATCCCCGCCGACGAAGAAGGAATCCCGGAGGGAGGTGCCAACGAAGTAGCAGTCAGCCCGGAGGCTAGCATTCAGCTAGCGCAAGAAGGCAAGCCTCGGAGCATAACCTAACCTTTAAAGTTTATGCATCTACGAATTACCTATGCTTGTGCATTACGTTTTAAAGAGTTGATTGAATACCTTAGTTGCATAATTCTAGTACCTATGACTTGCAACACTAGTATGAAAGGATCGATAGGGCAATGCTTTAGGTCCGTTACAAGTCGAGTGATTTCCTGTCACTCGCGAGACATAGGAGTTGCTTGTCTTTACTTATGTTGGAATCATAAGGATGGACGGGCGGGATGGTAGATGTAGATCTCCCGTCCGTGTATGATAATTGATTTAAGGTCGAAACGTGTGGTTGTGTGTGTTAAGTTTTTGAACGTACCACATGCATGCCGATATATGGGAATCGGTAAGCCCGGTACCAGATTGAAGCAGCTAGGGCCGATAGCCATCTCTCCTTGGAAACTTTTGTGTCCCCTGCCGTACACTTGTGGATATATGCGTGATGCTGTGAGTGAAGCAGTAAACCTTTATCCTAAGGAAGTGGACCCG
The DNA here is from genome assembly GCA_015342445.1 of Digitaria exilis. Classification (NCBI taxonomy): domain Eukaryota; kingdom Viridiplantae; phylum Streptophyta; class Magnoliopsida; order Poales; family Poaceae; genus Digitaria; species Digitaria exilis. The sequence goes on from JACEFO010002292.1 coordinate 1,940,592, forward strand.
GTTCCGAATTGTGGATCGATGGGAAAGGTTGGGAAGTGCTTGTACCTTTTATAGCAAGCATTATCCGTGTGTGTTGGGTTTCCCCTGGCCAGGTAGCAAAATTCGGTTCGAACTGTCCGCTTCTCGCGGTTAATGAGACTGCTTGACCGCTTGGCTGCATTGAGTAACAAGTGGAACTTTGAGAATGATGAATTTGTTGTATGAATTAAATTGTATTGCACCACTTGTATGCTTAGAGAGGATGCTAATCTAGAATGGTTAAATCTACTAGAATATGATGCTAAAACCATGAAAGCAAGGATCTACTTTTAGTTGCTTTTTGGCAAACAAATCCACCAGCCAAAAGCCTCTCATGTCTAGATGTCGGTGATGTAGTTTTCACCCGACGGGTAAGCCTTGCTGAGTATTAGTATACTCAGCCTTGCTTGTTTCTTTATTTACAGGTACTGTGATGGATGTGGCAGTCGATGCCATCACTTGGACTACCCAGGTTCCCCCTGGATGGCACATCGAGTGGGTTCCGTCCTCTGCCGAGGAACGGGAGGAGTAGCACCGTGGCAGGCTTCATCATGGTGTTACTATGTATCGTCGCTAGTTTATTTTTCCGCTGCTATGAACTATTTATTCCGCTGCAATGAACTTGATACTCTGATTTGAATTTCAAACTTGGTTTGTAATAACTTTGTGATACTATTTATGTATGATGAATTTGTGGAATGTTGTAATCTCTGGAACTCACCTTCGTGTGGGCGTGCTTGTTGTTTCGATCGAGAAAGTACGTGGTTAAATCGGGTTTAATCCGACGGCGCTCCAGCTTATTCCAGATTAAGTGCCTGACGGCTTGATTAGCGGCCCAGGGGTACTTAACTTGGAATAATTTCGGAGTGGTCCGCCCCAGATTTATCCGTTGGCTATGTCTCGTTAGGCAAAGTCCCGTGATGTAAGCGCCCGATGTATGGCAGCTTCACACGTTGCGATGAATGCGCTCTCGCTCTGGACGCCATTGACCCCCTCACGTTGCGCCCTGAGCGTACGTCAATCTCGATGCCTCGGGTTATGCTGCCTATGTTGAACCAAAACGGCTATTGTGCTTGTTAGGGTGTTTTGTGAAAGTCCTCGTAACATAAGTTCTTTTGGATTTATGTGACCGGCGGGTAAAGGGCGAAACCTCTGCAGAGTGTGATCTATCATGATAGCCGTGCTCACGGATACGAGTGGCCTGGATCCTTTTTGATTCGAAGATGATATTAGTGGTTGATATTGGTTTGTTCTATAATCACTTATACCTTATTAATGGGTTTATACTTGGGTTCTACTCATTTGTAGTAAATTAGATGATAATAAAATGAAACAACTAAAAGTGCTAATGCAGTATAACTGTGTCAAGCCTTTTGTTCTTGCATGACCCGTGTTATACTTGTTAAGTAAGATGGTTTACTTACACTTGCAACTATTCAACAAAATCCCGGATGGGTAACAGATGGAGCATTGAATGATCAGTCGCTTGCTGAGTTTCCGGAGGATCTGCCGTACTTCTAGCTGTGTTCAACCAGTCGGTGTCCCTGTGGACTTGAGGCTCTACTAGTTATGAAACGTTTAATAATATTAAGACTTCCACTGTGTTATTTGTTTAAGACTATGTCTTGAGTTAAACTCTGGTGTAAACTATTTTATTCGAGCATTGTGTTCTCTGTGATTCAATATTTGTCATCTATATGTGTTCTGTGGACATCCTTGTCACACATATGGAAGCATTCGGATTTCTTGGAAATCTGGGTGTTACAAAGTTGGTATCAGAGCCGTGCTGACTGTAGGATCGCAGCCTAGATAGAACGGTCGATTAGAACTTGCTTAATCCTTGCTCTAAAAATTATTTTACATCCTAGAGTTGAGTTTCTGTGAAAAATCTTGTTCTATTCTACCTCTGTCCTTTTTGAAAATTTTCTAAGCTTTAATCTAAGGCCCTCCTCTAGTTTTCACTTCTATAGATCGCTCGACAGAAATAGACAGTCCGCAAGAGCGCTGATGGCTACCTTCCACCCCGCATCGATGAGTACCCATTGGTGGCACGCAACATGGATGCCTACAAGGAGCTTCTTAAACAGTAGGCCGAAGAAGGGGACCCCGAGGAGCTAGGGACCGAGTCCGTGGAGTTAGAGCAACAACAACAAAAGAATGACGAGCTGCAGCACTAGTTGGGAGGACCTGCGCCACACAGTCCAGAGTTCGGTGCACAGTCGCCACCACACAGAAGGACTAGATATAGCACCCTAGCTTATCGCACCACCATCGACCCTAAATGCTACCATAAGTTGTAATAGAGATCAAATAGAACGTTTTCGGGTCCAAAAGTAGTCTAAGAGTGTCGAGTCTTGTGTGAACCATACCTTTAAATGCTTGAATGAATTGTCATTATGCTTATGTGTGATTTGGATCTTTGTAATGATTGTGATGAGCGTGGATGAAAGTCTGCAATCATCTAGTATTGGACTAAGGTATAAGGTATTAAATGGGTAGATAGTTGGGTTCCTAACCTCTCTTTTGCACATCATCTATTATCTTTCCTATCGCCTGAGTACCTTATCTTGTCAGTGGATTGCTTCTATTCTTGACACTGGTTCAGACATGACTGTGATTGTGAATGTCGGGATTTTGATTTGTGACAGATGGTTGGGACAAGAGGATCGACGGGTGGTGGCAACCAGAACCAGAACCAGAACCAGCCGCCCACCATGGAGGATCTGGTCCGCTTGCAGACACAGACGATGCAACAGTTGACCCAGGCTATAGCTTTGATGCAGCAGAACCTGCAGAATCCACCTGTTCAGCCACCTCCCCAGCCCATCCGGGACAAGAGGGGAGAGTTCTTGAAGGGGCGCCCGCCAAAGTTCTCCCGCGCTAAGGACCCGATGGAAGCAGAAGACTGGATCAAGGCAGTGGAGAGACAGCTCGACATTGCTCAGTGTGATGACAGGGAAAAGGTGCTCTACGCCTCTGGACAGTTTGAGGGAGCCGCTCTCGACTGGTGGGTGGCATACAAATATGCGCAACCCAATCGCGACCAGATCACCTGGCAGCAGTTCAGTGACGACTTCCATGCCCACCATGTGCCTGAGGGACTGACGGTCCTGAAGAAGAAGGAGTTACTAGCCTTGACGCAGGAAGGAATGAGTGTCACCGCCTATCGTGACAAGTTCCTCGAGCCGGCCCGCTACGCACCAGATGAGGTGTTGACAGACGAGAAGAGACAGACTCGCTTCCGGAATGGACTCCAGGATGTCTTGCAGCTGCAGTTGATGTGCATCACCTTCCCAACCTTCGGCGGACTGGTCGATGGTGCTCTGATGGTGGAGCACAAGCGCCATGAGATTGAGGACAAGAAGAGAAAATTCATGAACCAGCAATCTGGCAGCAACGTCCGCTCCCGCTACAACCCCCAGTAGGTGAATCAGCAGCGCACTCAGGGACAATCAGGCCTTCAGAACCGCGGCCAGAACCAGCAACGTCCCCAGTATCCACCACCACAGCAGCAACAGCAGCGCTACCAGAACGTGCAGCAGAATACTCAGGTTTCACGCACCACCCAGGCTAACACCATTCCTGTCTTCCCAAGGGCGTGCTACCACTGTGGAGAACAGGGACATTATGCTAATTCTTGTCCCCGGAGGGTCCAGAACTCCACCGGTCAGAATAACAACCAGAAGGCAGGACCACAACCAACTCAGAATGGAAATCAGCAGCAGGCACAGGGGAACCGTGGCCAGCAGAACTATGCCAAGGGCAGGCTCAACCATGTGGGAGCAGAAACTGCAGAAGGAGCCACAGATGTGGTAGTCGGTACGTTTCCGGTCAACTCACAACCTGCTACAGTTTTGTTTGATTCTGGAGCTTCGCATGCTTTTATATCTGCTGATTTCGTGAAAAAGAACTTGATGCTTATGCAACCTATGGAAAATACCATGTTGGTTAGCTCACCGGGAGGAGAACTTCGGGCCACATTACGTTGTCCTAATGTAGCAATTAACATAAGGGGGGTAGACTTCTTAGCACACCCTATAGTCCTAAATTCTATCGGGATGGATCTGAATTTGGGAATAAGCTGGCTAGCAAAGTACGATGCCGTCATACAGTGTTCCAAGCGTGCAGTTCAATTAGTGGCTCCATCAGGGGAGAAGATTGATTATCAAGCAACCAAATCCACAGAGCCCGGTCAGGTCAATCAGGCTGAAGGCGCAGAGTTGAAGGACATTCGAGTGGTGAACGAGTATCCAGATGTGTTCCCAGATGAATTGCCAGGTATGCCTCCGGAACGTGAAGTTGAATTTGTTATTGAACTTATGCCTGGCACAGCACCCATAGCTAAAAGACGATATAGAATGGGGGTAAAAGAATTAAAGAAACTTAAAGAAGAATTGAGGGCCTTACTAGCTAAGGGGTATATTCGTCCTAGTTCTTCGCCTTGGGGAGCTCCAGTGTCGTTCGTTGATAAGAAAGACGGGACACAGAGGATGTGCATAGACTATCGAGCCCTCAATGAGGTCACCATCAAGAACAAGTACCCACTGCCAAGGATCGATGATCTCTTTGATCAATTGAGGGGAGCTTGTGTGTTCTCGAAGATCGATCTCAGATCGGGCTATCATCAGATGAGAATCCGGGTGACAAACATCCCTAAGACAGCTTTCACTACCCGGTATGGTTTGTATGAGTTCACAGTTATGTCCTTTGGATTGACTAATGCACCGGCCTACTTCATGTATTTGATGAACAGCGTGTTCATGGACTATCTTGACAAGTTCGTCGTGGTGTTCATCGATGATATTCTGGTTTTCTCCAAGAATGAGGAAGAGCATGAGGAACATTTGAGGTTAGTGATGCAGAGACTCCGAGAGCATCAGCTGTATGCCAAGTTAAGCAAGTGTGAATTCTGGCTGAAGGAGGTATCATTCTTGGGCCATGTGTTGTCAAATGGAGGTGTCGCAGTTGATCCGAAGAAGGTCAGGGATGTTCTCAACTGGATTCCACCGCAGAAGGTCAGTGAGATCAGGAGTTTTCTCGGAATGGCAGGCTACTATCGGCGTTTTATTGAGGGATTCTACAAGATTGCCAAGCCCTTGACATCATTGCTAGAGAAGAATGCCAAGTTCGTGTGGACACTGAAGTGCCAAGCTAGCTTCGAGGAGTTGAAGAAAAGGCTGACCACTGCACCAGTATTGGTACTGTCAGATGTTACTAAGAGTTTTTCAGTGTATTGTGATGCGTCTCGCCAAGGATTGGGATGTGTACTCATGCAGGAGGGTAGAGTTGTGGCATATGCATCTAGACAGTTGAGGAGACATGAGCTGAACTATCCGACACATGATTTGGAATTGGCAGCCGTGGTACACGCGTTGAAGATCTGGAGGCATTATTTGATTGGGCACAAGTGCGACATCTATACCGACCATAAGAGCCTTAAGTATGTGTTCACGCAATCCGAGTTGTATATGAGGCAACGTCGTTGGCTTGAGAAGATCAATAACTTTGAACTGGAGATTCATTACCATCCAGGGAAGGCTAACTTGGTGGCCGATGCTTTGAGTAGAAAGAGCCATCCGAATGTGCTGACGAGACAGAATTTGCCGAAAGAGCTTAGTTGGGAATTCGAACGCTTGAACTTGGGTATGGTAGCCAACGTGACTAAGCTAGAAGTGGAGCCAACTCTTGAACAGGAGATCCAAAAAGGTCAATTGGAGGATGAGGAAATCAAGGAATTGATAAAGAAAGTTGGGACAGATAAAGCGCCAGGGTTCCGATTGGATGATCAAGGTATAGTGTGGTATGGTAACAGAATAGTGGTGCCGGATCAGCAGCATATCAAGGATGTTATCTTACGGGAAGCACACGAGTCAGCATATTCCATTCACCCGGGAAGTACCAAGATGTACTTGGACCTTAAGGAAAGATTTTGGTGGTATGGTTTGAAGCGCGATGTTCCAGTACACGTAGCTCTTTGCGATGTATGCCAGAGGGTCAAGGCCGAACATCAGAGACCGGCAGGTTTGCTTCAGCCTATGAAGATACCAGAGTGGAAATGGGAAGAAGTGGGTATGGATTTTATAACAGGACTGCCCCGCACACAGAAAGGTTATGACTCTATATGGGTGACAGTGGACCGATTGACGAAGGTGGCTCACTTTATTCCGGTGAAGACTACATATTCCGGTGCCAAACTTGCAGAGTTGTATATGGAGCGGATTGTATGTTTGCATGGGGTACCGAAGAAGATAGTGTCAGACCGAGGCAGTCAGTTTACGTCGCACTTTTGGCGCAAGTTACATGAGTCCATGGATACTAAGCTTCACTTCAGTTCCGCTTACCATCTGCAGACAGACGGTCAGACTGAGAGGACAAATCAGATACTGGAGGACATGTTGAGGGCATGTGCATTACAATATGGGAATAGTTGGGAGAAGAGTTTGTTTTATGCAGAGTTCTCGTACAACAACAGCTACCAACAGAGTCTCAAGATGTCACCGTTTGAGGCGTTGTACGGAAGGAAGTGCAGGACACCGTTGTTTTGGAATCAGACCGGAGAAGGGAAAGTATTTGGACCTGAAGTCTTGAAGCAGGCAGAAGAACAAGTGCAGGTTATCAGGCAGAATTTGAGAACAGCACAGACACGGCAGAAAAGTTATGCGGATGTAAGGCGTCGAGATCTCAGCTTCGAAATTGGCGACTTCGTCTATCTCAAGGTGTCACCAATGAGAGGTGTGAAGAGATTCAATGTCAAAGGCAAGCTAGCACCTCGCTACATTGGACCATTCAAGATATTGGAACGGAGAGGTGAAGTGGCTTATCAGTTAGAGTTACCAGAGAAACTGGCAGGAGTGCATGATGTGTTCCATGTGTCCTAGCTGAAGAAGTGTTTACGGGTGCCAGAGGAACAGATTCCGTTAGAGGAGTTAAATGTGCAGGAGGACCTTACTTATGAGGAGTATCCGGTTAAGATATTAGAGGAATCCGAGAGGGTCACCAGGAACAAGGTGATACGTATGTGCAAGGTTAAGTGGAATCGTCATACAGAGGATGAGGCAACCTGGGAACGGGAGGATGATCTCAAGGCAGAATATCCACATCTCTTCCAATCCACGTCCGAATCTCGGGGACGAGATTCATCTTAAGGTGGGTAGGTTTGTAACACCCTAAAAATGCCCTATTTTGAATTTAGTATTTAATTGGCTTTTAATATTCAAGTGCTCATAAATAATGTAGGAAAATAAAATTTTTGGAGAATTAAAAGCAAATATAGAGTATAGAAACTTTATTGTTGCATTCATGCTGGTGCATTTATTTTTGATTGTTGAATTCAAATTTGAATTTGAATTTGAATTCAAATGAGTGTTTGAATAAAAGAAAAACCTTTTCTTTTTCTCTCTCTTTTTCTTTCTTCTTTTCAGCCCAGCCGGCCCACTCTTTCTCTCTTTTCTTTCTTCCCCGCGGCCCATCTTCCCTCTCTCCTCTGCGCAGCCCAGCAAGCCGCGCGGCCCAACAGCCACGCCAGCCCAGCCGCGCGCGCTCTTCTCCCCTTCTCTCTCTGCCAGGTGGGCCCGAACTGTCGGCGCTTTCTCCCTTCCGCAGCCGCTGACGCGCTGGCCCCACCTGTCAGCTGCTCCCCCTACCTCCCGCCGTGTCCAAGCAGGACTCGGGACCGAGCCCGAGTTTTGCGCCGCCGCGTCGCCGTGCCGCGCCCGGACTCCACGCGAGCTTGGCGTGCACGCCAAGGGGGTCTCCACTGCCCCTATAAATCCGCAGCCCCCCCTCGAGCCGCAGCCCAAACCCTAGCCGCCGCCGCCTTTGACCTAGCCCCGAGCGCCGCCGTCGTCTTGAGCCTGTCTCGCCGCCGCGTTGCAGCCGAAGACTAGCCCCGGAGCTCCGCCGCAAGGTGAGGAACTCGCCAAACGCGCTTCCCCTCTTCCTCTCGCTCTCTCGCACGCACACGACCTCACCGGAGTGCCCGCTCCGCCGCCGCGCGTCGATAACTCTCACCGACGCCCAATCCTCGAGTAGGACCCCCAAAACGAGTTCGCCATCGCCCCCTCTCTCTCTAGGTCCCATCGCGGCGAGCTTTGGAGCTCTGTAGTGCCGTCGGCACTCGATTCCGGCGAAGCCCCACCGCGGCCGCGGGCGGCGCCGCCGTGCTCTGGTGACCCAGCGCCTAGATCTAATCTCAGCCGTAGGATTTGAAACCGACGGCCAGATCTGAAAACCGTTTTAAACCGAGCCGGTTCACCGTGAACCCGTGAACCGTGGTTCAGGGCCGGTCTACGGTCCGGTCCACGATGACGTCAGCATCTAGCCGCCGCCGTGCCTGTTTTGCAAAAGAGCCCCTCTGTTTTCTGAAAATCAACCCGCGGTCCACCTCTATTCAAAAGTATTTACAGTTTAGTCCTTTTTCTTTTGGTTTAGCCCCTGCTCTTTTGAAAAATAGTGGCCGCCGTCCTGGAAGTTGTTTTTACGCCGCAGCCCTCGAGTTTTTATATGAAATTATGTCTTAGGTCCCTGGTTTCTTTCAAAAACACTCCTGGAAGCATAAAACCTTCACCAGCAAGCCCCTAGAGCCCGTTTTAAGCGTAGTTTCCCCGTTTTAACTCCGATTTGAGTGATTTTCGCGCTCATGTGTTCGTAGTAAAGCGTACAGTAACTCCAAAGCCTTCTTTTCATCTTTTGTTTATGTTTGGTGTATTTTTCTAATTAAATACCTTGTTTGCATGTATGTGTGGATGCTTGTGTGGTGATCGATGTGAGTAGTGGACGAGCCGTTCGAGTTCGCCGATGATCCAGTTCCCGAAGAGCAGGAGCAGCAGCAGTTCGCTGAGGAAGGCAAGTATAACACGGACCATCCTTGTTACCTATACACCGATTAATCACATAAATCATATGCATGTGTCTAATACTGTTAACCACTAAGGATGTTCCTAGTCTTTACCTTATTCCTTGTTTACCCGGGTTTTATGCATTATGGTTAGACTATGCTACGCGCTGCAACCAACATTTATTTTTATGTTAATATTGAACTAAGGGTTCACTTCAGTGATGATTAAAAGATGCTTTTTAGCAACATGGATCGGGGAACTAGAGCATGTGCTGTGTGCTTTGTTCTAGTGTCTCTATAAGGTTTGATCTAGGGAATTAGAGCATGTGCTTCGTGCTTTGTTCTAATGTCTCTCCATAAGGTCCGGTTTTTAAAGCGACAACCCAGGAACCTGTTCGCCGCCGTTGGAACTATAATGGCTCTGGTCTTGGATAATTAGCTTGTACGTCTCTAGCTTGCCAGTGGTTACCGAAAGGCGTATGTGGGGAGCATGGGTGAGAGTATAGTTTGATCCATCGAGGACGGATTTATCCGTTGGCTATGTCTCGTTAGGCAAAGTCCCATGGTGTAAGCGCCCGATGTACGACAGCTTCACATGTTGCGATGAATGCGCTCTCGCTCTGGACGCCATTGACCCCCTCACGTTGGGCCCTGAGCGTACGTCAATCTCGATGCCTCGGGTTATGCTGCCTATGTTGAACCAAAACGGCTACTGTGCTTGTTAGGGTGTTTTGTGAAAGTCCTCGTAACATAAGTTCTTTTGGATTTATGTGACCGGCGGGTAAAGGGCGAAACCTCTGCAGAGTGTTGATCTATCATGATAGCCGTGCTCACGGATACGAGCGGCCTGGATCCTTTTTGATTAGAAGATGATATTAGTGGTTGATATTGGTTTGTTCTATAATCACTTATACCTTATTAATGGGTTTATACTTGGGTTCTACTCATTTGTAGTAAATTAGATGATAATAAAATGAAACAACTAAAAGTGCTAATGCAGTATAACCGTGTGAAGCCTTTTGTTCTTGCATAACCCGTGTTAAACTTGTTAAGTAAGATGGTTTACTTACACTTGCAACTATTCAACAAAATCCAGGATGGGTAACAGATGGAGCATTGAATGATCAGTCGCTTGCTGAGTTTCCGGAGGATCTGCCATACTTCTAGCTGTGTTCAACCAGTCGGTGTCCCTGTGGACTTGAGGCTCTACTAGTTATGAAACGTTTAATAATATTAAGACTTCCGCTGTGTTATTTGTTTAAGACTATGTCTTGAGTTAAACTCTGGTGTAAACTATTTTATTCGAGCATTGTGTTCTCTGTGATTCAATATTTGTAATCTATATGTGTTCTGTGGACATCCTGGGCACACATATGGAAGCATTCGAATTTCTTGGAAATCTGGGTGTTACAGAATCAGATACGACGTGACGTGAGTAAATCGGAATACGATGTGAAATCAGAAAATGGCCTAAGAGGGTTGATGACGTGGATAAACCATGGCGGAGATGATCGGCGGTCAAGCTAGAGATGGACCGAGATAAGGATTCGGTTGTTATAGATAGTATAACAGTCTCGATCTTAAAAGGTTGTAAAGAGTCTTTTCTTTCACGTCAAGTTATGTTTGCGGTAATCAACTAGGAGTCGTAGTTTTCAGGGTTTAAATGACGGCCCTGTGTGGTCAGAAAAGTTTGTACACACCACCAACAACAAAACCTTTACAATTTTCTGCATCTATTTTCGTGCAATTTCATACTGTAACACCCAGATTTCTAAGAAACCCGAATGCTTCCATATGTGTGCCCAGGATGTCCACAGTACACATATAGATTACAAAAATGAATCACAGAGAACACAATGCTCGAAATAAAATAGATTACATCAGAGTTTAACACAAGACATAGCCTTAAATAAATAACACAGCGGAAATCTTAATATTATTAAACATTTCTCAACTAGTAGAGCCTCAAGTCCACAGGGACACCGACTGGTTGAACACAGCTAGAAGTACGGCAGATCCTTCGAAAACTCAGCAAGCGACTGATCATTCATTGCTCCATCTGTTACCCATCCGAGATTTTGTTGAATACTGGCAAGTGTAAGTAAACCATCTTACTTAACAAGTATAACACGGGTTATGCAAGAACAAAGGCTTGACACGGTTATACTGCATTAGCACTTTTAGTTGTTTCATTTTATTATCATCCAAATTACTACAAATGAGTAGATTCCCAATTATAAACCCAATAGTAATATATAAGTAATTATAGAATATACCAACATCAACCACTAACATCATCTTCTAATAAAAAAGGATCCAGGTCGCATGTATCCGTGAGCATGGCTATCATGATAGATGTACACTCTGCAGAGGTTTCGCCCTTTACCGCCAGTCGCATAAATCCAAAAGAACTTATGCTACGAGGACTTTCACAAAACACCCTAACAAGCACAGTAGCCGTTTTGATTCAACATAGGCAGCATAACCCAAGGCATCAAGATTGACGTACGCTCAGGGCGCAACGTGAGGGGGTCAATGGCGTCCAGAGCGAGAGCGTAATCATCGCAACGTGTGAAGCTGCCGTACATCGGGCGTTTACATCACGGGACTTTGCCTAACGAGACATAGCCAACGGATAAATCCATCCTCGATGGATCAAACTATATTCTCACGAATCTTCCCCACATACGTCTTTTGGTAACCACTGGCAAGCTAGAGACGTACAAGCTAATTATCCAAGACCAGAGCCATTATAGTTCCAACGGTGGCGAACAAGTTCCTGGGTTGCCGGTTTAAGAACCGGACCTTACGGAGAGACATTAGAACAAAGCAGGAAGCACGTGCTCTAATTCCGTAGACCAATCCTTATAGAGACACTAGAGCAAAACACGAAGCACATGCTCTAGCTCCCCAAACCATGTTGCTAAAAAGCATCTTTTAACCATCATTAAAGTGAACCATTAATTCAGTGTTAACAATTAAATAAATGTTGTTCGCAGAGCGTAACAAATACTAACCGTAATGCATGTAACCCGGGTAAACTAGGGGTAAGGTAAAGACTAGGAACGACCTTAATGTATAGCAATATTAGACACATGCATATGAACATATGATTAAAAGGGTGTATGGGTAATAAGGATTGTCCGTGTTATACTTGCCTTCCTCAATGAACTGCTGTTGCTGCACCTGCTCCTCGGGAATGGGATCGTCGGCGAACTCGAACGGCTCGTCAACTACTCACATCGATCACCACACAAGCATCCACACATACATGAAAACAAGGCATTTAATTAGAACAATACACCAAACATAAACAAAATATGAAAAGAAGGCTTTAGAATTACTGTATTCTTTTCTACAAACACGTGACCGTGAAAATCACTCAACTCGGAGATAAAGCAAAGAAACTACGCTTAAAACGGGCTCTAGGGGCTTGTTGGGGAGAGTTTTAGGCTTCCAGGGGAGTTTTTAAAAGAAACCAGGGACCTAAAACATAATTTCTATGGGTAAAACTGCCATCTAGGATGGCGGCCACTATTTTTCAAACGCGCAGGGGCTAAACCGAAAGAAAAAGGACTAAACTATAAATGGTTTTGAACTACACGGGACGGCGGGTTGATTTCACAAAAAGGCAGGGGCTGATTTGCAAAACTGCTAGGGCGGCGGCTGATGGATGACGTCGGCTGACGTCACGGGTACAGTGCCGTGGACCGGTGGTAGACCGCGGTCCACAGGTCCACGGTGGACCAGGCTCAGGTTAGATCTAGACCGTCGGATCTAATCTGGACGACTAGGTTTAGATGGGGGCACTGGGTCACAGGACCGCAGCGGCTCACGGCGGCGTGCGGCCAGGAGCTCGCCAGAGTTGTGTGAAACCGGGACTAGGGTGCTCCAAAGCTCGCCGCGACTGGCTTAGGAGAGAGAGAGGAAAACAGGGAGTTCGTTTAGGGGGATGTGGTTGAGGATCGGGCGGCAGATAGAGCTGGCGGCGTGCAGTGGTGGGCGCAGTTCGACAGCGAGGCCGTGCACGCACTCTGGGGCAGAAAGAAGAGGAAGAAGAGGCTCGGCGAACTCCTTACCACACGACGAAGCTTCGGGGCGAGCTCTTGGCGGCAATGAGCCGGCGAAGCGGTGGATTGGCGCGGCGGCTCGAGCTCTAGGGTTGGAGCGGCCGCGGCGCTGCGCAAGCTTGGTTGGCGGCTAGGGTTTGTGAGGGGGCCAAGCGAGGGGGAGGTGGCGCTTATATAAGGGTCCTGGGGCTCATTGGCGTGCGCGCCAAGCTCGGAGGGCGGTTGGGGATCGAGCTCGGACTCGACGGAGTCCTGCTCGGACACGGCTCGGTGGAAGGGATGAAGCTGATGGGTGGGCCCCGCCTGTCAGCGCAGAGAGAGGAGAGCGGGCTGGCTGGCGCGGCTGCTGGGCCGAGCTGGGCCACACGAGAAGAAAAGATGAACTAGGCCGCGCAGGGAAAAAGAAAGAGAGGAAAAGAGAGAGATCTGGGCTGGGCCGAAAGAGAAAAAGAAAAGATTTTCCTTTTATTCAAATACTCATTTGAATCTAAATTCAAACATAGTATAGTAACCATTAGAGAAGGGAGAGTAAAGCTACTAAACTTTAGAACAATTGTATAGGCTAAAATCCTCACAATTTGTAGAAAAAGGGGCAGCACCTCCCCTAGGGCGCCATGGGAGTTCTCAGGAGGAAAATTGGGCTGTACGACTTGTAGAGGAAGGAGGCCATTTTGTAGGATGCACATTAGTATCCGTTGGAGCCACCAGCCGATACTAAATGTCTCGTACCAGCTAGTGGCTCTAGTCGGTACTAATAGCGCTCGATTAGTACCGGTTGATGGCTCGCTCTAGCCGATACTAAATAGGTCAGAGGGAATCTGTCGGTTGGCCTTGGCCCTTAGTGGCATCATTTAGTATCGGTACTAAATTGTGCTCCTCGGATAGTACTTTGTTTAATCGGTACTAAATGGAACCCTTAGTACCGGTTAAATAACAACCAGTACTAAGTGCGCATGGACGAATGTGGGCTTCTCTAGTAGTGCTTGTGTGTATGAAAAAAGGGGCGTACTCAGGAGGAAAACCAGGGAGGAGAAAACACTGGATGAGAGGAGCGTGCTCGGGCGTGGCCGCGTGGGTCACAGAAAGGGTCCTCAAAATCCTATGGCGCGGACTGAGTTAGATGCATAGATTTTATTTATTTGATTAGACTAACTATGTATCTAGCATCTTCAAGTGACTAGCCAAATGGTTCGTCAAGCCAAATTGTGCCTACTCAACACCAAAACAGCTTTGCACCAGACCAGCTAGCAAACTCGCCAAGCCATCCGGTTCTCCAAATTGCCTACCTCGCTAGCCAATCTAACAAGCCAAATTAGAATATACTCCCTTCGTTTCGTATTACAAACTTTTTTACTTTTCCCCGTAAGTTTGACCACTCGTCTTATTCAACATTTGTTTTTGCAAAATATCATATTTTTTATGATGGCTTGCTTTATTAAATAAAGTTCTTTGAAAATAAATTAAATTTACTTATGTTTGTAAAAATATTTTGAATAAGACGAGCGGTCAAACTTGAGGTAAAAAAAGTCAAAAAATTATAATTTGAAATAGATGGAGTACGAAGTGGAGAGTCTGTTGGAGTACGATGCTTGGAGAGGCAAATAGAGAGCCAAATGAAGAGTTAAAAATAGTGATTCTCTTGGAGATACTTTAATATTAGAAAACGAGAAATATTCCTGTTTACTTGAGTTTCTCTAAATATAAAAATATTATTTACTATTGCTTTTTAAAACACGTGTATTCCACCCACTTACTCTTCTGGTTTGTAGAAAAGACAAAGCATCATGCCTAGGTCCATCTAGTGTATGTTGAGCCACGGGCGCATCCAGAAACGAGGGGCCAGGCTCGTACTCAAATACGCCCGGCCAATATCGGCTGAAAAAACATAAGATATTCAATGTAGGAATTCCTACGGCTACTTTCAAGAACTATTCCTGCATGATTCTACGTCCATGGTAGGCCGCGTATTATTGTTATAAAATAAACAGCGGACAATCCATTTGATTTCTCAAGCAACGGTAGAGAGATTGCATCGTCGTTTTCCCCGGAGCTCACGGGGGAATCAGACGAGCTACGACCCGAAAACAAAAAAGAATAAGACGAGCTACGGTTGTGACGTTGCTTTTTATTATTTTCGATACATGCTCGCTATCTCCGACGGCGGCGCAGCACAGGTCGCGGTCGCGTGGCCGCTCGTCTCCGTCTCCGTGGATTTGATACGTCGGCCGGCGCCTGGCACTGGCAGAGTGGCAGCGCTTGCCAACCACTTGCTGCTGGCTGGCGCGCTGCCACCAAGGCCGGCTCAGGTGCTTTACCTCTTCGCGCCGGGGAAGACGTGATGTGCAGGACTCGTTTGCTTGCACGCTTGCGGTTTCGTTGCCGTGCAACCGTTGCGCGCGGTCGGGTCCATGCACCCGCGTGATTACGCCGTGCCGTCCATTACTTCGCGTCAACTTTGGCGTCCAATCCATGGCACACATGCTGCACGTACTATTATAGTAAAACGACGTGCTTCTTCGTATTTGACCGATAATTCAAAATGATAACACTAGCTACTTGATTATTGGTCTGGAGATCTCATTTCGTACCGGTTATGCAACTAATAGTGCATTTTTTATACTAATTGAACATTAATTTAGTACCGGCTCAAACAACTAGTATTAAATTATCCATTTAGTACCAATCAGTAACACCCATCGGTACAAATAAATGGTTTCGCCACTTCGCGTATCTAGGCATCCATTTAGTACTGATTGGTAATACCAACCGGCACTGACTACTAGCCACCTTTTTATTTTATTTTTTTATATTTATTTGTTTGTTCTTTTTTATTGTTAATTTGTCAATTGATGTGTTTTATTCGCACTCGCTTATATGTGGATTTGTGTATTTATTCATTATTCGTATATTCGCCATTCTAATAAGACATATTTGACATATAAACTAGCTCCTAACGTATATATTACAATGGATATATACATGTTAAATATTATCCGGGCTCCAAATCTAAAACTCTTCATCATCCTCCTCGACTCGATTTCCCGGATAATAGAAGGTTCGATGATAAAAGAACTTGCCTTCAGAATCGATGACTTCGTCTAGCAGAAGACCACAAAGCTATTCTGGAATCGCCTTTATTCGCTCCGTATCGATGAGGCTATCTTTCAAACGTCAACTTTGTCACATAGATGTATCATGTATGCAAACATCAGCCTCAATTGATATAAATACATGTTTTCACAAAATGGCAATACTATGAAACATATTGTGCATGTGTGTGTGTGTATAAACAAATAATAACAACAAAAATGACAATAAATAAAAATATACAATAGTAAATACTATCTTCATCAAATAAAGAGCATTTATGTGTGGAAATCAATGTGATTCCCTTACCTTGGAAATGATGAATAATTGCTCTATGGATGCTTTGCAAATGCCTTATCTAGAACCCATTACTTTCCTGATATTTTGAATTCGTCGGCATTTAGACATATCTTCTAATTACATCTTTGTGGGAGCATGGGCATTTGTCTCAATAATCTAGGCTGTTGGGATATTTGATATAGTTAATCTAGAGTAGCTATGCATACTTTAGTAGGTTAACCTCTCGGAAGTTTTATGAAAATTAATCATGGTAAAGTTTCCCTGCTACATTAAAATACATATCCAGAGCCATAAAAGATTTACTCGATGCAAACCCACCATACGCTTCTTTGAATTGCTTTGAGCTTTGTCGAGTAATGTGTCCGCTTGAGGAAGGTACTTGTTATCTACTATTCTTTGTCCTTTGCGTTCCCATTGTTGGTTGCTAGCCTCAGATATTTGTTCGGCATGTCGATCACCTACGCCGAGTGTCGACATCCACCTTTGGCCGAACAATGCAAGCTCACCCATACCAGCCTAAAATCTCCACTATGTACCCATTCATCTCCAACGTAAAATACTAGAAAAAGATATGTAAGTTATCTTCTATAAAAAAAGAAAAAAATAGGAGAATTTCATTAGAAAAGAAGAGAAGACCCACATCTAAGCAAAAAGAGGAGTGAATAAGGAGCTCAACAATTTAAGACCAAAGATCTTCATGCGTGAGTCCATTCTCTTCTTCTCCCCCTGAAAATTTTTCCAAAGAGCAGAATTTGATGAGTACCAACGCTCGGCAAGGCAACAAAGCTAACCAAGGTATGCAATCTCTATCCGTTCCTACAAGCTTCACATAGCAGCCTTGATAATCATACACCTTGAGCGATTCGAGAGATACCATGAGAGACACTTGATAATCATCCACATAGCATCTCTTTGAAGAATATAAATATCTCCGAGATGGAACCTTCAAACTTTCAACTGTTGAAGATAAGGACAACATGCAATTAAGCCCCACAAGTGAGCAAATGTATGAGACTATACTGAGTGCTGACTTACTCAATGTACATATGAGAGCAGTGGTTTATGCATAGGGCAATTGCAAGGTGTAGACATAGACGCAATTCCTGACCCACCGAGCCTCAGTCTTTAGCTTTGCTCAAGGACGAGAAAAGTTTAAGCCTCGGGGTATGTTGACAGTCGATTTGATATATTTTGCTGTCAACATCTTTGGAATAAAATGAGGAAATCACACCATCTCCGATGCATAAAATTTCTTATCACTTATGAATTCCATACGTTTTGGATGAGTTGTGAATGTAGAGACATAGGTGCAAAATCTGGGCAAAAATGGAGAAAAACCCTGGCCGGCCGGCCACAACCACCCCCTGAAGCCACTCACCACGTCACTGAACCGAGGCTGTAGAAACACATTCCGAGAGATCCAAAGACATGCACTGCAAGTTAGTTTAATCCGAGGGTGCAACAGGCCTTTTTAAGTATAAAAGGGGCATTTGCATGCAACTCCAAGACAGCCTCAACTCAATGCAGTTTCTACCAATTTCAAGGCGACATCCAAACCGCACACGAGAAAGTCGGCGCCAGGTGGACGACATCCCTGGCCGGCCGGCCAGCTGCTGCAGCTTCTAAGTCACTCGGACTTGAGTCCTGACCAAAAGATAAACTCTAAACTAAAAGAGAGTTACACCGCTCTAAGTCACTGGGACTTGAGTAATAAATCAGGAATTTTAAGCATGACTCAAGATACAAAGAAGATGATACTTTATTGATAATATTCGATATAAAGGAAAAGATACAAGAGCTTTACCAGAACTCCAAGAGAAACTCCAGAACCTCTGAGCTAGGCTAGACTTTACCCTACTCCCAAACTCTAATCCTACTCTACAAAAGTGGAAAATGGAAATGTAGAGAGAGATCCTTCAAGTTCTGGCAAATGTTAGCAAAATTAGCCTGATCACGAAGATCAATTTCTGTTACGTAATAAAAAACGAACAAGAATACGAGGCGAGCAATATATGTATCACTCGTAGGTGGAGTCCTGAATTACATGAGGTTAGTGCGTATTTGCACGTGATCCGGTTTAGCAGAGGCTAACTTGTAAAAACAAAACTCAAGTCTGAAAATAAAATAGGGGTCTATCTAAATAGGGGGCTCAGCCCCTGGCGGGCCTCCTGTTGGGCCATCCTCTAGTCTTTTGGGCCTCCACCTTGGGGACTCGAACCGTATTAGTCTCGGGCCTCCATCTTGATTTGGACACTCATGTTGGACTCCTCCAAACCCAGCAATCATGGGTATATCTGTGGTTCTCATGTCCTTATCACTTGGCCTCTTGATTGCCACCAAAACTGGCATTAGGATCCACCTCCTCGTGCGGCAGGTGATTCCCTACCACTCACCGCCACTGCTGCCCACGTGAGGGAGTGCTGTCGAGGTAGATAGATGAGGAGCGCAATTTTGAATTCTGCGGCTCTGATGAATACTAGTACATCTATGCGCACGAAGTGGAGAATGAGATCCGGAGGACGTACCTTGCGGTATGTCGACGGAGGACATCACAAGGGGCAGGTAGGACACACACTGTGGGTGCAGCATTGGAGGCAAGAAGTAGGACGACAGCCACTGTGCGAGCCAAGCGGAGGCGTCGATGGAGGGGAGCGTGAGGCAGAGGGAGAGCGCGTTAACGGCAGCCGTAGTGAGGGTGGCACACTTGCCACTGAGCACGAAGGAAACAGAGGACGATGTCATTGAAGCCAATAATGCAACACCCTAGTGAGGATGGAGGAAGAGGATCCATCCTGACGATGGAAGGGGAGGTGGGGTAGGGAGAGCACTTCGCCTTGTCCTTTTCGACAGTTGAGTCGTCGCGGTTGATGGAGATGTTCATGGAGTGGGCGTGACAGGGGGTGAGTGATGATGGGAGAGAAAAAGAACAATTAACATTATTCTTTAGATTAGAGTGATTAGAGTGATGAGGGAATAGAGTGGATTTGGAGCATTGATTTTTGTGAATATTTTTACAGCGCAGAATACTAGTCTCCAGTAGTATATAGTATTGGTTAAGGATAATTTAGTAATTTACCTTATACCTATTTATTTTAATAATTTTAATTGGTAACAATTCTCACTCTCTAATCTGTAATATAATCATATCAATTCAAAACAATGAAAACATAAAAGAATACTAATTAATAACATAATACAGAAATTTTATTTCGTTTTTTAATATATTACACTAATGCCATTAAATTACTTTCCTAGATTACCCCTAGCCCATTATACTACCCTTAAATACTACTATATCACTAGGACCATTTTGTATAGTATACAATTAAACTCGACTGTCAGATCTTTATGTACTAGTCCTTTTTAACCGCTACTATATGGTAGTATTGTGAGCTATAAAAGAGCTTTGCACGCATACACTAACTTGAGTGGGATTAGGATTACTCATGACGGTAGGGGACACAACTATGGATGGTCATGGGAAAGAGTGGAACTGGCTTTTTAAGGGAAGAAAAAGATAATTTTGCTCCCATCGCCAAATTAAAGATAATTGACAGAATTTAACCTTGCTATGTGGTCAGAATATGGTACTTATTAGTCCTAAAATAATCTTTAATAACCTGGTGTATGCGCAGCACCTTAATTCAATATGACTTCCTGCCTTTGCCACTGCCTACAGAGCTCAAGTCTCCAACAAGAGAACAATCCTAAAGCATACTAAGATCAAAACATGGATCTGATTGAAAGATAGAATGACCTTTTGTTGACCCTTCAATCTTGTAAATGGAGATGTTATATCGATGCTAGTATATAACAATGAACGATTTAATTTTAGTTCATGTCACATCGATGTTTGAGTACTAGTTAGAAGTATTAAACATATCCACCTGACCTAGTTATAAGCGAAATATAAAACTAATTGCAGAGATGAAACGAGACAAATCTATCAACCCTAATTAGTCCATAATTTGACAATGTGCTACAATACCTATTTCCAAATGATGGATTCATTAGGCTTAACATATTTGTCTCGTGAATTAGTCTAGAGCTTCTGCAATTAGTTCTATAATTAGCTCATATTTAGTTCTTAATTAACCTCAGAGCATTGGACATAACAAAACCTAAACTTAAGCCAATGATACATATACCTATTATTTGTTAAATGTAATTTTAACAGTACCTTTGTTCACTAAATAATACGAGAACAACATCGACAATACTGCACATGTACAAAACTGAACTAGCCTCCTGCCTGTCAAGCTGATTCACGGGTTCATGGGGTTCCCTCACAAAAATTAGATTTGATGTTTCATGGCCTGAACTATAACACCCCAAAATCCACCAACACCTCGGGATGCTACTAACACACACCAACAGCAGCTGAACTTAAATAAATAGAAAATTCAGCAGCACCTCCTTTTGTATATATAAGCGACACGGAAGTAACAAGGGTATCAATTATAAAAGCACCAAACTAGCATAATCAACATCCTAGATAATAAGAGTCAACTAGAATAAGAGTTTAGCAACCACACCACGCTTTAAGCATAAACCACGAGCCTCCAATAACAAAACATCGCTAAGATTAAAACAAAGGGGTTCTGTAAATGATGAAGTGTGATGTGCAGCTAATCTCTCTTTCCTTCTAGCAAACATTAAGAACCTAGAAAGAGTAATGCAAGGGTGAGATAAAAATCTCAGCAAGCAAATTTGTTTTGACAAGCCATTTAGACCACAAGTTCCATTAAGCATCAATTTAAAATATCAAGAGTAAGACTCCACCAAATCATCATGGTAACAGTTAAGAAATAGAACACATTTACTGATGCATATAAAACCACTTAACCTCTAATATAACATATTATGTTATTCACTTCCATGCAAAGAAATGCATATGGATGCAATGCCATGTCCACTTTTACATCGCACCCCTCCTCGGGCAACGCACGATGTGTACCAGTACAATTGCAACCATAGGATTGCAACAAACTTCAATGCAAATGAGATGATATGCTCATGATATGCCTCATATGTCTCATAATGAGAAATAAAACATCCACAACCTCAACTTCAATTATAACCACAACCTCAACTTCAATTATAATGGAGATATGACAATAAACCTCGAGTGAGTAAATAAGAAACAATAACATAAGTATCCTCCATTTAACAGAAGTATTCAGATTATAATTAAATTGGTATGATTCTGAATATCAAAGTTTAGGTGATAAAAATAGCAAGCCAAAACGGTAGCAAACCACCACTACATTCACTTGCCTTCGATGAAGATCAAAATAAAGCAAGCTAAGCACGCTCCGAAGGTGCACCACCTGTTCACAAATATATCACATCACCAAACAAACATACATGTAAAATAAATACATCAATCAAAACGTTTCCACGCTCAAAGCCAACGTCCTCACATTAACACAAACAATTCTTGTCAATCCAGCAACACTGTTAATTCTCTTTCATATACACTTTAATCCTATCCACAAAAAATTATAATCTCGTACCAGATGAAAGTTAACTTCAAATAATGCATCTTTGTAATTATACTCGAACACAGAAACATCATTAACATAGGCTAATCTTCAGGTAAACCTGAGATTAAAATTCTGCCGGCCCTTGCACAATATCCCCAATCAAACAGATATAACTGGAGCTCAAAATTTTGTATGAAAGTGATGTTTAACAATCTCGAAACCTTATCAAATTTATGACAACTTTCCTTTAGATCTAAAATTTTAGTTATGTCGTTTAGGTTTCCTAATCTTCAAGGGAGCACAAACTATAGAGAATTAAGGGACTGAAAAACTGCCTTAGTAAAACATCAATATCTCCCTGACTACAAATCCTATTGGGGAGTTCTTTACAGATGTGGAACGGGACCAAAATTTCCTACAACTCATAGACAACATTTTTATTTTTTTGAGGCCACGAAGATCACGTAAAACGGCCAAAACTGAAAACTATGGAGATCAACAATGTGCTGAGAACATCGACATGGGTAAATCCTTAACCCTAGCCCTTAACAGCGACGAACACCGCTACACACAGGTTTTAAAACATCCAAAACCTTAGGAGAAACATAATTAGAGTAGGGGCATGGCTTACCTAGGGTTTTCCCTTCAAAAGCAATAGGGCAACGGCGAAGATCCCTACGGTGGCGGCGATCGGAGGCGACGAACCATGGTTCTCTACTCCCTTTCTTCTCTTCTCTTCTCTCTTCCCCCTTCTCCCTTCTCCTCCTTTCTGTTCACGATAGGGAGGGAGTCGAGGCAGGGAGGGAGTCATGGAGGGAGGGGGCGACGCAGGGGAAATCACGGAGGAAGGGGGGCGACGAAGGGGGGAAAGAAATCACGGATGGGAGGGGTGGGTCCGTGGGTTGGGTATTGTAGCGTGATGCTACATTAACCCCTATTTACTATTCATCCAATGGGTTAATCTTGCACCACTGATTACTTCGCGTTTCGAAATTTGAATAACGCATATGAGTAGTCAAACGTAATGCATTCGACGAACTCTACGCATCTGTGGTCTTTGATTACCCGTACAAGCATCGGATCTAAAAGTGAACTTTTTGACCCTTTTATGTATGGTCAACTCCTATAATTTTACATTTTTCCTGGTAAGACACATAGTTTACCATTTTGCATATACTGGGTGTTACATGAACTCTGCTATCTCCAGTGGCTGCACCTACTATAGGCTAACGTATGAGCCTGCAAGAGCAAGACTGCTCCACTACCAATGATCTTGCATTGATGGACTATGGAGAACGGGGTCGCTGCGCACCTGGCAATCGGTGCAGCCCCAGTCTGATCTCTACAAAAGCCACAGGTCAGTACACTTAAGCCCGTGCTATTACATCCATCCAACCATAGGTTAGCTATCTTGGGATTGTGACATCCTAATTGCAGCCGGCCAGGAATCATTGCTAGGCTCTGGATTTCTGATATGGCCTACTCATGTATGCCTATCCATCCTGACATCAGATCAACGTTGGTCCAACCTTCCAACAAGAGATTGAAGTTCATAAACAACAGTTGCCATATCTAACGGCCTGTTCGGCTGGTGGCTGGGCTGGCTAGCCGACCCCACCAGTCATCCACCCATCCACCTGCCCCAACCAGCCAGCCCCAGCTGTGATTCAGTCAGCCAGCTGAACAGGGTTTAATTATTAAAGAGCGTGGAGATTCACCTCCCGTTTTGCGGGCCATGTTGCCCTAAATTGGCGTGGCCGATAATGCTAAGGCCACGTCGCCCCTTTTTCTCTCTACCCCCCCTCCCCCCCACTTGCCCTCCACTTTTCTGCTTGGTGCTTCTTGAGCCTGTTTCATGATGGTTAAGTAGACTACGGAGATAGGATCAACGACATCTAAACGGTTTACCATGGATTGCGCCCATCTTTTGGAGGTGGACTAGATACACCTGCCTCTTCTTGGATTCTTCCCCGCGTCTGGTTGCCCTCTCCTGCAACTGTTTCACACCGTTTACGTCGACTACATAAACAAAATCTATGACGTCTCCACAGTTCAGCGTGGATTGTGCCCATTGCTCCTAGGCAGGTCAGATACGGCTCTCCTCTCTTGGGTTCTCCCCTTGCGTACCCACTGCCATGGATACATGTTGAGCAGTGGTCCTCCGCGTGCATGTGGCCCTACACGCAGTGATTGAGGATGGATGGTCGGGGTAGTCAAGGCATTTAGCTGCGCATTTGTACTCGTAATCATGTTGTGCCCTCTCATCTGGGAAGGTGCCATGTTGCACTGCGTGTGCTATCCAGTGCATGCACTGATCGGTGGGCCTCAGGGAATATGGAGGACCCCTTTGTGTTAATAAAGGAATGTGTACTTCATCAGGTTGTAGGCTACATGCATTTCTCGGGGAGGAGGCTACTACGTGGGCCCATGTGCAGTGTGAGGAGGGCAGCATAGACGAAGCTAGAGCAACATGGGAATGCGCCAATGCGGATGGAATATGCTAGGCTAGCTTCTGTAGGGCACTAGATTCATCCGACGACTCGCGGTTCACTATGTGCAATCGTAAAGGTTCCCACCGCCGTCGTACAAGCACGACTGAAAGATCTAGGCTCCTAGCATTGTGCTATGGTGAGTTTTGGTGATTAATGACAACCGGATGTGCGGACTAACTCTTTCTATGAGATGGTGTGTTATCTTGAGTTCTGGCATCAAGATGGAAATGATGATACTTCAGTATTTGAGGATCAAAAATTAGAGGATGTGAATGAAATGACCATCAAGAGGAAGAACTTCATAAGTTGGTGATCAACAACTATGTTAGAAGATCGTGATAAATGAACATCATGAGTTCACAATGTTAAATGTAAGAATATGATAAAAAGGTGATTAAAAACATTAAGAGGAAGAACTTGGGATGTTGGTGATAAATAACCACGATCAAAGAATATGTTGAGTTGGTGATCCACATGGTGACCAAAATGAGAAAGTGAATTTATCGATGATGCGTGATACAAAGTGGTTTTGTATGGTAAGATGGTGAAGGTTAAGCAAGGCTCGGCTGCAATAGACCATGCAAGGGTGACGGGCAATGCAAGGGCAAAGGGCTTGGCGCCGATGGACAAAGGCAATGGTAAACGGCGAGTAAAGGCTTAGGTTAAGGGTCAAGTGAGTCTTGACTTGTTTTATTTTTTGAGGGAAACAGCAGGGGAGGCCCCTACTGAAATTTTTCATATATCATAAGCATGGAAAAAGTATGTACATTTTACAAGGCATCAAGCCAAAAGACAAAAAAAAAGAAGACTTCCTATGTAAAATTACATAACCAATTTTGCAGCTCCAATTTCAGAGATGGTTTGGCTTTATGGATGACCATGCCAAACTCTTCTCTGAAAATATGTTTCCATCTCCTCAAAGAGACAGGAACGCCATAAAAAATAACCTCATTTCTATGTGTCCAGAGGGACCAGCAAGAAACTATGATAAGCTCTCTGAATATCTTTGCACCAAACTGATGTCGGGGTTGAATGATCATCTCTTTGATTTCAAGATTGGTATCCCAAAAATGTTCATGAATCTCCAACACCACTGAATGAAAGGACATGAAAAGAACAGATGTTCCGGTGTTGAGGCGGTCTCTAATTAATAACCAGAAAACCAATTTATTTCTTCCACGAGCACAAGATTTCCACAGCCATTTAAACACTGGACTGACAGGTGCTACTCCTTTGAGCTGAGCGTATGCTTTCTTTGAAGTATAATCCGGGCTCCCCCAAATGTACTTCCATTGATCCTGCATACCTTCTTCAATGTTCAGACTTTGCACCAGACCAACAAGCTCTGTGAGCTGATCTGAAGCCTCCACAGACAAAGGTGTGAAGAAATTACTGTGTGCATCCTGTGAGAGAAACTTTTTAACTGATATTTGTTTATTCTTGACAAAAGAGAATAACTGGGGGAAGGCGTATTGCAGAATTCCTAAATCCCATAGATCAGACCAGAAACAAGCTATGTTGCCGATATTAATTTTGCAAGATGCAATGTTGAGGTAGGTATCCTTGAGGGACATGATATCTTTCCACCAAAATGATCCCAATGGTCTTTTCTTATGGGGGACAACATCGTTAGCATATAAGAATTTCCATGTTAAAGCCACCCATGGAATGTCCATATGGTTATAAAACTTATGCAAAAATTTCATGAAGAGAGCAGTATTTTGAGTTCTAAGATCAATAATGCCAAGACCAGATCTTTAGATTTGCAGCATTCTTGCCATGCAACTAAGCAACCTCCTTTCCTATTTAAATCTCCTCTGTCCCATAACTGATGTTTTCTATATTTATCAACTTGATCAATGGCTGGAGGGGGGAGTTTCAGGGTACAAATGTAGAAAGTGGGTAGTGAAGATAAAACTGAGTTCACTATAATTAATCTTCCATCATTCGACAACAGCTTATTCACACCCATTAATCGTCTCTCAATTCTGTGCATCAGAGGCATATACTCCTCTATAGTTGGCCTAGTTGTGCCCAAGGGCAATCCAAGATATGTGAAAGGCATGGAGCCAATCTTACAACCAATTGCCCCAGCCAGCAAATTGGTTCTGTGTGTGCCAATGTTTATTGGCACCAGCAAGGATTTAGAAAAATAGACCTTTAACACAGTAGAAGCTGCATAAGAGTCCAAAATGTCCTTAAGCTTCAACAATTGTTGCTCTTCAGCTGGCATTATGATTAGTGTGTCATAAGCATATTGAATAATTGGATAATCTCCACTAAATGTACTGCCCAAAGGATGTTTTAAAGTGTCACTATTAGCAGCATCATTTATGATTGACTGTAGCAGATCAGCAGCTACTACGAATAAAAGAGGTTATAAGGGGTCACCCTGCCGAACACCCCTCTTATATTGAAAAGGCTTTCCAGGAATTCCATTAAGTAAGATAGAAGAGGAACCAGATGATAAAATCAGCTCAATCCATTTTACCCACCTGTCAGAAAAACCCTTATGCTTGAACATATCCAAAATGACATGATGTTCCAGCTTATAAAAGGCTTTCTCAAAATCCAGTTTGAGAATCACAATTTCCTTTTTACTATGATGACAAATATGCAGGAATTGTAAAGCCCATGCCAGACAATCCTGGATAGTTCTTCCTTTTAGGAACCCATACTGATTCTCGTGAATGACTTTTAGAATCCCTTCTTGCAGCCTATTCGCTAACAACTTTGTAATTAATTTCAAAGAATAGTTCAGTAGCGAGATTGGCCTAAAGTCGTTCACCGAGACAGGGTTGTCATTTTTTTGGGATGAGGGTGATGAAAGACCCATTAATACGTTCCAAGTCAATTGAGCAGTTCCAAAAAGCATCACATAATCTATAGAAATCTTCTGAAATAATATGCCAGCATTTTTTCATAAATAATCCATTAAATCCATCTGGACGAGGGGCATGATCAGAGGCCATTCCTTTTATTACAACATCAATTTCTTCCTTTGAGAAAGGGTAGTCCATTACTAGCAACTCAATAGCAGTAATAAGAGCATTGAGATCAAATTGCAATGCTTCATATTCAGAAATGCCCAACCTCTGTTTAAAAGAAGCCCATAGAGCACCGGCTTTCAAATAGTGATCAGAAACAGTCGAGCCACCTTCAAGTGTCAGTGTGGTAATCTGATTTCTCCTGAAGGTATGGGTAGCCATGGCCTAAAAAAGCTGAGAGCTTTCATCCCCAAATTTCACCCACCTAATTGTAAACCTTTGCTTCCAATATATTCGTTTAGCCTCAAGTAATTTATGCATGTGTAATTTGACCAACCGTCGAAAATTATATTCCAGGACAGAAAGATTTCTTTGTTCTTCCAGACCATCCAAAAGTGCTAATATCCAGTTACAGTTAGCAATAAGCCTGCTGAGCTGAGAAATATTCCTACTCCATTTCTTCAAACCCACTCTGAGTTTTTTAAATTTGCCACTAATGGTTTTTGTCCATATTGGTGAAAAAAGGATTGTTATGCCAATGTAAATTCACTATGTCATAAAAACCAGGGAATTCAATCCAGTAGTTCTCAAATCTGAAAGTTTATGCCTTGGGAATATGAGAATCCATCTTTACAACATATGGAATATGATCTGAGATCGCTCTTGAAAGAGCAGAAACTGAAGTTGCAGGATATGACAACGACCAATCAATAGAGGTAAATACCCAGTCCAATTTTTTAAGCAAGGAATCATCTTGCATATCACTTCAAGTATATCTCTTACCATCAAACGGTAAATCAACTAAATCGAGATGTTGTATGATGTCATTGAACAAAAGCACATAATTCACATTAGCCCCTGGTTTCTTTCTGTCCTCAGGATAGCGAATAAAATTGAAATCACCAACTAGCATGCATTCAGCTAGGTGAGAAGATTCAAAGTTGTATAACCAATTAACAAAGGAGGCCTTTTTCAACTGGCGTAGATGGGCAATAGATATTGGTTAGACGAAAAATCGAACCAGAAGAGGTGGAGCAAAATTTGATCGTGAGAGCAAAGTGGTTTTCATGTATCACTTCTGTTAATGCCTTTTATGGTCAACACACGAGAGCACTAGATCGCGCGGATCGCAAATGGATTGAATTGCTACTGGGCGACAGGAGGTTAGACCGCCTGTACAGGAGTCAGACCGCCTATCACAGGGAGTCAAACCGCCCTTCACAGGGAGTCTATAGCTAAGGTATTGCGAGATCAATCATTCGACGGGTAACTACCACACCTACGTGATGGAGGACGGCTAGGTTTACAAGCAAACTAGCAAAGAGATAACCAACACACTTACGCTGCAAAGAATGACTAGTTTAAGAGCAACTAGTAAAGGTCGTCGATGCGCACACACGGGAGGGACCCCGTTAGGGCGTGGACATCGTCAGACATGCTCTAGCTCGACCAGCAAGCCTTAGGATGCCATCAATGGCCGTGGTGATCACAATGGACAGGAAGGGAGGTTGGAAAAGATTAGGGTTTGAGAGAAAAAGTATAGGCAATTGGATTGTACGATTGGGTAGAGGTCCTCAATCAGCCACGACCCTTCATAATATAGGGTGGGGAGGTCTTCCTTCGTGAGGAGTCAATTACATAATAAAATCCCGTTACGATACAACACTATACAGGCGGTCTAATCGGCTGGGCGCTGCGTTGATTTTTGCTAGAGCCATAACTTTCTCATCCGGACTCCAAATCAGGGGATCCACATATGTATGTTGATTTTCTCGACGAGGCCTACGTAATGGTGGAGTAAAATTCATATTTTGAGCACTTTCATACAGGTGGTTTAGAATGACTGTACAGGCCGTCAGACCGCCTGGGTTTACTAGATCATCTCCAGGGCCCAACCAGCCTAGCCTGATTGGCTTGCTGTAACTTTTGGTCATCAACAACTTCCCCATGAAGTAGTCGATCATTCCAAATAGTCAAAATGCCACCAGAAGCCCCCACAGAAGGGATGTAAGCAAATTTATTTAAGTGTCTTAGACAGAATTTAGAGATATAAGCTTGATCAAACACCTCACGTTTGGTATTTTGAAAACGGATGATAGAAGCAATTCAATTAGCTATCTTAGTGCGAATATGATCCCATTTACCCTTAGAATTGATACCTCTAATATTGCATGACAAAATATTCCAAATTCTAGTTTGATTCATGCATAAAACACAAAAGGGGATAGAGCATAGGGTGTGGAGGTTTTGTGAGCCGGTGATCTTCTCAAGTGAAGCTTGTGAGAAGGCCCGGTGTGCTTGTGAGAAGCATTATGCTCGCCTTACCGGAGTGGTGAAGAGCAACTCTAGTGGAATCGAGCTGTGGACAGGTTCATTACTCCAGGACGGCTCATACACCAAGTTGACTCTTTGTAGAGGAGCGGTTGGAGCTTTGAATCCACCTCAACATGGATTAGGGGTGACCGACAAGTCACCGAGACCACAGGAAAAATTTGGTGTCACCATTGTGGTTTGTTTCTTGAGCTCATTTACTTTGTACAATTTATATTTAAGCAAAATTACACTCTTAGAATTATTTGTTGCTTACTTGTCACCCTAGGATTGCAAACCTTGATCACATAGGGTGCTGGTGCACATAGTTGAGAATAATATATTGGGGGTGTAGTTGTGTTTTAGTCGATCGTTTTAATTCCGCATCTTTATCGATTGAGTTTTGCTAAACTTTTAGAACTGGCTATTCACCCCCCTCTAGTCGGCCTCCTTGATCCTACAGCGGCCTCTCTTCCTCCTCTCGTAGGAAGCCAAGGTCATCCCATCCATCGCGGGGAAGGAGCGTGACCTACCCTGACCTTGGTATCCACGTCGGCATTGCCCTAGAGATAACTTCCTCCCTCCTCTTCCCAGATAACATTCTTTCACTCTCTTGCCCTTCTACAAACCCTACCTTTCCATGCTCATGTTCTTCTAGATCCGGTTTGCTTTCCTGTACCTTAGTGTATGGTCCAGCAAGGTGCATACAGTGTTCGTGACCTGTTCTGTAGTTTCTACTGCCCTAGATTTGTCGATGTGATGTCTGATGTGCGTTTCTTTGATGTACTTCTGCAGGTGCGGAGAAGCCATGGCGTCAGTGACCTAGCCTTACGATTAGACTCCAGTGTTGCAAGGTAGGTTGTTTGATTTTGTGAAATCATGTGTGATGAAAAATTGGTTTGTATTGAAATTGGCATTGCAAAGTAACTAGCACAATGGCATAGGGTAATATACTTTTGGTTTCATATGTTGTTCTCGTGGTAACATGTTTTATTGGATACACTAGTGATAGTGTAGGTGGTATTGATCTTGATGCGACACACTCTTGAGACACTCTTGAGACACTCTTGAGTCATGTCGTGGACTTGTACTCTTACGTGGTTGCGTGTGTTTCATGTGCAGGCGTTGCTTAAGGCAGAGCATGGTCGGTGACGGCACTACTGGAGAACCCAGCTTTAGTACCGGGCACAAAGCCGGTTTAGTACCGGTTGTGCGCCCGGTACCGAGCTCCCGGTACTAATGGGCAGCCCATTAGTACCGGCTGCATTATCCGGTACTAACAGACGCACGAAATTTAGTACCGGCTGGTAACACCAGCCGGTACAAACGACCGGCCACGCGGCGTGGCCACGCACCATACGTTTTGTACCAGCTGGTGTTACCAGCTGCTACTAACGTGACGCCATGCGGCAACAACAGGGGCACTTGAGGCCCAGTTCATTTAGTACCGACTGGTGTTACCAGCCGGTACTAAATGTTCGAGCCCGCCCTTTTTTTTAGAAGTTGCTTGCTGTTTTTGTTTATTTTTAGTTTTTTTTACATGTTACATTCCTATACGCAGTAGTAGTGGTTTCTACGTGTATTCTCGTACTCATAAGATTAGCATAATTGAAGCAATATATATATGTGTGTGTGTGTGTGTGTGTGTGTGTGTGTGTGCAAAACCTGACGTATTACATACATAAGTCATATATCGAAATGTTTGAAATTACGGCCACGCTTCGTCTTCGTCTTGGATGCCTACGTCCGATTTGTAGAAAGATCCATCGTTGTGGAATTCGCCTTTAGGGTCAATGACCTCGTCTATCAGGAATCCGTAGAGTTGTTCTTGTACGGCCTTGATTCTGTCCGTCGGGAGGAGGCATTCTTCCATACGCCATTTCTGTCACATCAAAAAATATTAAATATATCGATATACAAGTCTTATGTTTGAATATGATCATATGCGTGACATACCTCGAATTCATCTGGCTTCATTGCGCCCGTCGGTCGTACAAACCGGTGAATAAACTCACACACATAGTAGCCACATAGGTTATTCCTGTGCTCCTGTCTCATACACTTATGTGGAATGCAAAAGTGTTATTAAAAATAGCTATTGCGTATAAACATATGTCATTAATGACGCTAAATGTTATAATTGAGTTGTTACTAGAAAGTCTAGCTTGATATGGAGTTGCTCCTTAAATGGACCTTCATTTTCTTCCCAGAAGCGAGCCCATGCCTTGTTCATGAGGTCGATGACGTCTTGGAATTCTTCTTGTCCCTTCTTCTTTGGGTCAAGGACTATGACCAAGCTTCTCTGTAGCTCTATAACGAAGAGCATCCAATGGAAGCTGTGTAGTGAAAGACGCATACTATGTTAGATATATTGGTTGCTTCTTTGGGTCAAGGACTATGATAAGTAAAAGTTGAAGTACTCACTGTGTGTTGTACGGGAATAGTATGAAATCACATTTTTTTTGTTTATCCAAGAATTTCCATATATTCTTCATGGTCGAGTTTGGGGTGTTCTTGACAGTATATTCATGGATCACATTTGGGTCCATGAAGCCAAGGTTTTCAAAGCCTTTTCTCCTGCAAACTTGTTGTTCCATTCTACATGAGACAATCAAATTATAAATGTGATGGTGAACAATATTAATGAATAGATGGATGGAACATAAATGAGATGAAAGACTTACAGAACCCATGCACTGATGAGTGATTTGTCGAGGGCGTCCTGATTGAACAGATACCAGAATTCCAAGAACTCAATATTTATCTCATCCACCCCTCGAAAATAATGCTCGTCTCTTATACGAAGAGTTAGGTAGCATTGGCCGTTTGCAGATTGTTTTATGTACCAACTATGGAGATTACGCATCCTTGTTGGAAGATCCCTGAGTTGGTGTTCAAACACTAGAGGTTTCTTCAATTCAAATTGAGTTCTATCAGCTCCAGGATGAATTGGGATATGGTCCTCGCCTCATAGTTGTGCTTTGGTGAGCCTTGTGTCGCAGACAAAATCAACGAGAGCTTGGTCCTCCTCTGATAGCACTTTGAGAGGTGGGATTGACTGATTCTTCTGCATACCAAGCTGTGGAATGCTCGACGCCTTTCTCTTACGCTGGGTTGCCTTTTTTATTTGACGGTCATAATCCGATAAGGGACTTTTTGTCTCTTGTTGCTTCTTCGCCTGTTGTTGCTTCTGCCACGCAGTGAATTGCTTTCGAGTCATCTCGGGCGTGGTCTTCTGACTAGGCGGTGGAGGCGGTTTCTTAGGAGCTTTCTCCCAAGCCTCCTTCTTCTCCTTAGGAGGAGGGGGCACAAGAGGTGGCTGGATCCTAATTCTGCTTCCGCCACCAATTTTTTGTGCATCCTTTGGTGCAGGTATTGGTGCATTTGTAGATTTTGTAGGGGAAAAAATTCCATGTTGTAGTCCTGCACACAACGATTGGTACAGCCCGGACCCCGATGGCCCACGCGTGGCGCTCTTCTCCATCGGACGCTTGCGACGAGGACCCTTTCATGGCTCCGTATTGGCTCGCTCGCACGCTCGCGACACGCTAGCTGGCTGCATGCCTCTTGGCTCGCCGGCTCGGCCTCCTCAAGACCTCAACAGATCTCCCATGCTGCCGCCGCCATCATTCGTCACTGCATCCTCCATAGCCCAGTATGCTTTCGTCATGCGCGCGCTGTGAGGCCCTCATCACCACTCTCCGCTTCGCCGATCGAGTGTATCGTGAAATTCTTTGCCTTCGAGTTCCTTCTGCTACAGCTTACATGTGCTGGCGTCGGCCCCTAGCTAGTGCATCGCCATCAGTCATGTTCGACATATTCGAGTTGATATACATACCAAATGTTTCTCAACTTCAGTCATGTACTCATTTGTATGGACATATAGAATTGCTTACAATCTTACTCTCTTTACTTCTGATCAGTCTATCGTTTTGGGAAATTTAGAGTGGACTCTCCTGCCGATTATGTTGGCCAGGAGCCCAGGAAAGCTTCAGGATCCTCTGAAGAACACTCTGAATTGCATTCCAATGGACCTGACTAAATCTGTATACTTCCATATTGTGGACTTGTGGAAGGACCACGAGGGCATGATGCTGTTCAATTCTGATGCATAGTGTATATATAGTTGTAAAAGTATACAATGTATGAATGTGTTAAAATAAGCAGATTGTTGATGCTATTCTTTTCCGATGTACAAGTGCAGTTGTTGATGCTATTCTGCATCGGACGCTTCGTCTATATGGGCAGTCGGAGTAGGTGCTTGATCAGATGAGGACTCAATCCCAGCAGCTTCCTGGCATCCTGGCAGTGTTCTAGCAAGGCGGCAGCGGCGTCATGTGATGGTGGCAATTGGCAAGGCGGTAGCATCGTCGTACGACGGTAGAGATAGAGTCACGAATTTACGACTTGAATAGATGTGAGTCGTGCGGCAGCCGTGGGTGATGACGGCGGCTCACAAGCCTGAGCGTGCGAGCGAGCCACTGTGGAGGCGCGGAAGGGTATCCTCGTCGCAAGCGTCCGATGGAGAAGAGCGCCACGCGTTGGCCATCGAATCCGGGCTGTACAAATCGTTGTGTGCAGGACTACTGCACGGAATTTTTTTCCTTTGTAGGAGGCGCAGGCGAGCTAACGCTCGGATCTGTTCCAGCAGGCTGCGCATCATTGTCTTTAGTAGGAGGTGGTGGAGGCTCCATTTGAGTAGGCTCCTGATGACTTAGATCTGGAGGTGCCTGTGGATCTTTGCTCGGGGGAGTTATATCTGCAGTCGTTGGTGATCTTATCCCAGTGTCCTGTCCTGATGATTCTGTTATGGTCAAATGTGGAAATATGATATACTTCTTCTGCCAACATATCCAACTGTGCAACGCTTGACCTAACACCTTCTCACCATCGCCTCCTTCGATTTCGAGGTCGAGGTCCTCCCACCCGGGTAAGACCCTATCAACATTGACCCTTGCATATCCGGGGGAATTGGAACGCCGTGTATCACCTCGCCATCAACAGGGACCTCAGCAACAGCATGTGCTACTGCTTTCGTCTTATTTCCGATTAGGGGAGTATGAAGCTCACATGGTTGCCTTTCGGTGATAAAGTCCACGGAATAGCTTTGAGGTAGCTCCCTCGATTCAACACTAGATGGCACATTGGAGGCGGGGCTGATGGGGGAGATTTGCTCTTCTAGTGCAGAGACTCGTTGTTCTAGTGCACGTAATTTTGCTTCATTTTCAGCCTTGCTTCGGCTTCTGCTTCTGTAAGTCTCGAGATCTGCGGAGAAGCCATGCTTCCATGGAACTACACCCATGCGTCGCACACGCCCGGTGTGTTCAGGAGTCCCTAGGGCGTACGATAGCTCATCTTTCTCCCGGTTTGGTGTGAAAATTCCTTCTTCCTTAGCCTTTAGCACTACCTCGAGCCTATCTACTGCTGCTCGCATTGAATCTTACGGGATCAAATCTCCAGTAGTCATATCAAGAGTCCCGCCATGTGCAAAATAGTACCACTTCGCTCTTTCAGGCCAATGTAGGGTCCGCGGGGTGAATCCTTTCTTGATCAGATCCTTTTCCATCTTCTCCCACTTTGGAATTGCCTTCCTATACCCACCTTGTCCAGTACGGTGGGACTGGAGTGAATCTTTTTGCTCGCGTTGGCTATGTTTTGCTCTCTCAAAGTAGCTCTATCTTCTGAGAAACAGTTTTGGACAAATTGATCCCAGTGTGGACGAAGCTACTGGAACTTATTTTCAAATTCAGGTGTTGTCCCTTTCTTGATATAATCTTTTTTTAAGTTCTTCTTGAATGTTTGTAAAGCAATCGCCATTTTCTTTAAGGCGAACTTCTTCACTTGCTCCTTAATATTTTCTCCATCTGGAAGTGTGAAGTGCGACAACAACTGCTCACAGCACATCTCTTTCTCTTGTTCAGGTACTACATCTGCAGATTCAATCCCCTCAGCCTTTTTCCAAGCTTTGAAACTGATGGGGATGTTCTCCCTGACAATGTATCCTGCCTGATTGACAAACTTTGTCCTTGCATCCTCTGGAGCTTTCGGGGCACCTTCTTCGTCGATCTCTCTAATGATGATTTTCCCCGTCATCTTTGCTTTAGTGCTTCGTTTACGTTTCTGACCAGACGTCGAAGCGTGAGAAGATATCCATTCGTATATAAATGATCCTAAGTATGAACGAAAAGTATATAGCATGTGTCGGTGTATATATACCTCGAGTACATCTTCTTCCTCAGAGTTAGAATGAGCAGCCTCATCGCCATCACCTGTCATGTTAAGATACTGTCTGCCATCATACTCGCCTTCAGGTACTCGCCTTAGGGTAGATCTTGTTCAGGTGGTAATTCGAAGTTGTATCCTCTGATCAGATGACTCATGAACTCATCGAGGTTTTCACGTCCATCATCCATTTGGAATGCTAAGAGTAACACAATGAGCTTATTTAATAAACTAGTAATTCAGGGGCCAATTTCTAATTAACCATGTAATGCAGGGGCTAATTTCTAATTAAACTAGTAATGCAGGGGCTAATTTCTACTAATACTAAAATTCCAGTGGCTAATTTCTAACAAACCTAGTAATCCAGTGGGTAATTTGTAATAAACCTACTAATTCAGGGGCTAATTTGTAATATTACTAGTAATCTAGGGGCTAATTTGTAATATTACTAGTATTCCAGGGGCTAATTTCTAATAAACCTAGTAATCCAGGGGCTAATTTGTAATATTACTAGTAATCTAGGGGCTAATTTCTAATTAAACTAGTAATCCAGGTGCTAATTTTTAATATTACTAGTAATCTAGGGGCTAATATGTAATATTACTAATACATAATTTATTTCACACATATTCATAAGCCAAAAACATTAATGAACAACCAACAATATAATGGTCTATTCAATTTTTAAATAAAATACATAAATTGACAAAATATATAACCGAGCAACAGAAATGATACGCGAAAGAAAGGACACGTACTGGACTATTGTAGACCGGAGTGGCCAAGATGAACAATGGTGGAGAGAGAGCTCGGAAGAAGAAAACTCTAGTATGCCTCTATGGCGTGGAGTGAAGTGAAGAGTACACAAGATAGTGGAGCCTCAAGTATTGATCCGTGGATAGTCGATCAGGGCGTGCCGCGAGGATCCTTCCAGACACCGCTCACTGCTTGAATAATTTGATGGAGACAGCTTCCATCAAAGGCTAATTCAATGTTATACTAAAAACCTAGGACTACTTAATATAATATAATAAGAGAAAAAAGGTAATTCTTGTATAAAAAATAAAAATGAAATCATGCAACAAATTATAGAAATTATTAACACTAGGACTATAAAAATTATGAACAACAATCATGAACAACTACAAAATCTCTCTCCTCTCTTCCTCATTTTAAGAAATCACAAATTTCTCTACCTACAAAGCATTAAATTTCCCTTTGTTATATCTACAACTTACAATTATCGTCATTTTGTACAAAATATAACTAACCATAATATTTACTAGAAACACAGTTATTTAATCATGACGTGCAAATAAACCTTAACACAAAATATTACATCATTGTCTTAATACTCAATACATAATTTATTTCACTCATATTTATAAGCCAAAAAAATTAATTAACAACCAACATGACAACGTTCTTCAACCATCCTTGGGTGGGACATTATAATGCACTTGAGGATTATTTTTTTCCTCCGTACGAGAGGATGGTGTAGCTGTGACCGCCGGGTTTGGTGGTGCTACAACCAATGAATAATCTCACCTCACAGCCTCAATATGAAAAGGAGGTTCCTTTCCTGCTGCAATATATTCCGCATGTGTTGCTTCCAAATAACGAAGTTCTGCTCTCCACAAACTTTTGCTCGGGTTGTAACTTTTGCTAGGGGTCAATTCATTTTTTCCCTTTCCACCAGATGAACGACGGTTATCTCGGCCACCACCGCTACCTCCAGCAGCAGAAGTCATATCCTTTCGACAATACTTTTAACTTTTATATAAAGAAAATATAAAGAATTAATTATCTAGGGGCTAGTTAATAATTAATCATGAAATCCATGTGCTAACTTATATGATTATAAATATTCTAGGGGCTAGTTCATAATTAAACTAAAAAACCAGGGGCTAACTTATAAGAATATAATGATACAAGGGGCTACATACTGGAAACATTAACATTACAATAAAATAATGGAAAATCTAGGGGCTAATATACAATGAAAACATTAACATTACAATATAATAAGAGATAAAAGGTAAGTCTTATATAAAAAATAAAAATGAAACAATGCAAAGGATTATAGAAATTATTAACACTAGAACTATAGAAATTATTAACAACAATCATGAACAACTACAAAATCTCTCTCCTCTCTCCCTCATTTTAGGAAATCACAAATTTCTCTAGCTACAAAGCATTAAATTCAACGTACTAAACTTCGGTGAACGGGTAAATGAAGTTACTAACCTTTAGAACACTTAGATGGGTAAAATCTCCACAAATAGTTGAAAAAATGGGCAGCACCTCCCCCCTAGAGCTCTTGGATGTGAAGAACAAGCTCCTCTCGGGTAGACGCAATTTGAGCGGTTGTCTGTCGGGAGGAGGAAGAAGCCCCTATTTACAGAATTGCAGTTAGTACCGGCTGGATCCAGCCGGTACTAACCATAAATGTTTAGTACCGGCTGGTGGCTCCAGCCGGTACTAAATTCCCTGCACCGGCTGGAGTCACCAACCGGTGCTAACTGTGCGCATGTAGTACCGGCTGGTGTCACCAGTCGGTACTAACGTGTTCTAGCCGTTGCCCCTGACACCAGAGGTGTCGGTACGCGCCATTTAGTACCGGCTGGTGACACCAGCCAGTACTAAATTGGCCCAGTGACGTCGACGCATGGCTCTTTTGCACGTTAGTACCAGCTCAGGGTGCAACCAGTACTAACGTGCCATGGACGAATGCTCGGTTCTCTAGTAGTGCGGACTGATGTTTCCGGAAATTAAGTTTAGAGAGGAACTGAGGTCTTATTTGTCAAGGATTTGGCGCGGGACGTTCGGACTAGAGAAACGGTGCACGTTAAGGCTAGTCAATGCGCGAGCATGTGTCTCGGTGTCGACGGATGGATCCATCTAACTACGACTGCCATTGGTTGGCCGGGATTGTGTCACGGTGAAGAGTGGCATGGAGAAGGAACATGTGTGTTCACGTGTTATATGCACAGACATATTGTTTGCTGGTTAGTTAGCCTGGTTGGCTAATTAATGAATTGGTCATTGTGAATCGTGATCGTGGAGGCTAAGTGCAGGTTACGGCTTACGTGGATGCATGCTTTCGTGGGCTGCTAGCTAGCAGAAGGAGGATGCACTGGTAGAATTATGAGCTTTAGTATCGAGAAAAAGCCCTGTTAGTACTAGTTATGCACCCGGTATTACGCTTCAGATACTAAATGGGCGGCCCCGTTAGTACCGGTTTCACTGACCAGTACTAACAGGGCCGCAACGTGCGGGGTAGGTCATTTAGCACTGGTTGGTAACACCAACCGGTACTAAACGGTTTTGAAAAAAAATAACCCACCAGGAGACCCGCACACACGCAAAGTCACAAGTCACGCGAATTTTTCACACGTAAATGTGTGTGCGTGATCCGCGGGGTTCGACCTCACGACCTCGGCCTCGCGCGTAGCCTCCTCTACCATCCCACGTATGCATCAGTTGTGACTAAGTGAGATATGTTTTTCTTTTTAACTATCACCGACAGACCATTTAGTACCGACGCATAACATGAGCCGGACTAAAAGCCACCGTTTAGTATATATCAAGTGGGGTTACGAGCCGGTACTAAATGCATATCGTACTCAATTCCTGGGGAACCCCAAGGACCATTTAGTACACTTGTATTCAGCCACGATTTGGTAAGGTGGGCCCATGAAGGTTCGGTAATGGCAAATAAAAGGAGACCGTATCTGCTGGTTCGGATGGTTTTTTAGATGGCGCATGGCCGGCGGACGACCACGCGAGGCGACATCGGTTCTGTTTTTCGTAGCGGAGTCTAGGATTTTAGGATCTCATGAAGATCTTTGTATGGATGCTGTATGCATCTTTTCAACTCATCTTTGATGAAACAAAGATCAAGGTTTTGTAAGTTGATGTGTTGGTAATCTTAATTCCCTCGCTCTCTTGCTTTCATATTGCAACCTCGGTTTTGGTTTTAGATTGATTTGTTGATCAACGTGTTTAGACATGTCTCCATCCATCCAAAACAGTGTTAGGGCTTCACCCTAGTGATCTGAATAATTTTATTTGTTATCCCTAATTATATTTTGCTTAATCACGAAATTAAGGCTTGACTAATTGGCGACACCATCCGACAGGAGCTCCTTGTTTTGTTAATATCTCAAGCTATAGAACTCCTATTGACGTGATTCCAGTTGGGTTGGTTTAGTAATTTCATATACTATTTTCTGACCAAGGTTCACGAATTTAGGATCTACTGTATAAAAACGACACACAATTTAGTGGACCTTCTAGAATATGTTTTTGGGTGAAAGGTTTTCACGCTGCAGTTTGTGCTAGGATTCAACACCCCCCTCGCTGCAGTTTGTGCTACCATTCAACACCCCCCTCCCCCGGATAGCTTATATTAGAGGGCTTCGATCTTACCAGTGGTACCAAGAGCTAGGTTATTTTTTTCTAATTGATCTTAGCAGGTGATTAGAATTATTAGCAATGAATAGGTATTCCACAGAACCGTGTCTTTTCGAGGTGTTGATTTTCAGTTCTGGAAGCAAAGATGGAGGATTCACCGCAGACAACAAATGATTACAGGCCAATTTCCCTTCTAAACTACTCAGTCAAACTTTTGACTAGGCTCATTGTTAACAGGCTGCAGAATGTGATTCTGCAAGTAATCCACACTAATCAGTATGGGTTTATAAAAAGAAGGTCTATTCAGATTGCCTACCCTAGGCATTTCAATTCCTGCATATTTGTCAGCAATCAAAAAAAGGAAATTGTGATTCTAAAGCTTGACTTTGATAAAGCATTTGATAAAGTAGAACACCAAGTGATATTAGACATGTTTCACTATAAAGGTTTCTCTGAAAAGTGGATTAAGTGGATTAAGTGCATCCTTCAGGCACTTCTTCAGTACTTCTCAATGAAGGACCCGGTAAACCTTTTGAGTGCAAGAGAGGAGTTCGACGGTTGCAAAGTATAATAAATGAAGCCTGCAATGGAAAGTCTATCAATCACCCCATAGGCCGGACTTTGGTGGGGACTATCCCATAGTGCAGTATGCATTTGATACTGTGCTTATTATGCCAGTTACTGGTGATCTCTTTTGTCTCAAAGGTTTGCTCAGGTCTTTTGCCCGCTATATAGGACTCAAAGTTAATTTCAGCAAACCTTTCCTTGTGCCTATTAATATTAGGCATAGTAAATGCCTAATGCTAGCCAACACTCTTGACTGCCAGATAGAAACCATGCCATTTACCTACCTGGGCTTGCCTTTGGGTACCACACGGACTTCTGTAGAGGAATTCATGCCGGTGCTTACCATAATGGAGAAGAGACTAATGAGTATCAATAGGTTTCTCACATACTCTAGAAGGCTTATTCTGGTTAACTCAGTTTTCTCAGCTCTACTGACATTCTACATGTGCACCATTAAACTTCCAGTTCCAATCATAGAACCAATGGAGAAATATTTAAAGCATTGTCTCTGGAACAATGGTGATATCAAAGGAGATTGCCTGGTTGCATGGCCGAATGCCTGTAGGCCAAAAGATCAAGCAAGCCTGGAATTATAGACATTAGAACACATAATTCAGCCCTATTGATCAAATATCTTCACAAATTTTATAATAGAGCTGACTTATCTTGGGTTAAATTAACATGGTCCAAATCATATAAGAGAGGTAATCCTCCTCATGCAAGATCACGGGTCGGATCTTTTTGGTGCAAAGATGTGGTGTGCTTATCTGACAAGTTTCTGTCAATGGCAACTCCATAGGTTCACAAAGGAGATAGTATCTTGTTCTGGAAGGATCAATGGGACATGGGGTTGCTGAGGGCCTGGTTCCCCCAATTATTTTCCTTCGCTAAGAGGCCAAATTGTTCATCCAAGGCTTATCTCTCTAGTGACAATAAAAGGAATTTTCATTTATCAATGTCTACTATTGCAGTCAATCAATTAGCCGAGTTGAATGAATTGCTGGAACATATTCAACTAGATGACACCGTAAATGATGTTTGGGGCCTTACCTGGGGTGCTGATCAATACACCTCAAAAAAAAAGTCTATGAAAATGTAACACCTACAATTTAATAAAGAAATAAAACAAATAAAATTTGATTTCTTTGTGGGGCTACTTGACTGAACCCGGCGATCGCATAGGCCCAATTCGCAAAGAGTAATGAAGTCTAAGTCCAACCCAACCTACCACCTCCCTATCTACCGTGATTTCTTTTCCCCCTCCGTCGCCCCTCCCTCCGTGACAATCCCCTGCATCCCCCTCTGTAACACCCTGAAAATGCCTATTTAAAAAAATTAGTAATTAATTGGTTTTCCTATTTGAGTGCTCATAAATAATGTAGGAAAATAAAATTTTTGAATAAATAAAAGCAAATATAGGAAATAGAAACATTATTGTTGCATTCATGCTGGTGCATTTCTTTTGATTGTTGAATTCAAATTTGAATTTGAATTCAAATGAGTGTTTGAATAAAAGAAAAACCCTTTTCTTTTCCCTCTCTTTTTTCCTTCTTTCTTTTCAGCCCAGCGGCCCATCTCTTTCTCCCTTTTCTTTTTCTTTTCCGCGGCCCAACCTTTCCTTTCTCTGCGCGGCCCATCTTCCCTTTCCTCCTTCGCGCGGCCCAGCAGAGCCACGG
Source organism: Digitaria exilis (assembly GCA_015342445.1). NCBI lineage: Eukaryota > Viridiplantae > Streptophyta > Magnoliopsida > Poales > Poaceae > Digitaria > Digitaria exilis. The sequence goes on from JACEFO010002292.1 coordinate 1,983,062, forward strand.
CCCAGTCGCGCTACCGCAGCCCAGCCCGCTCCGCGCTCTCTCCTCCGCTGTGACTGACAGCTTGGGCCCACTTGTCGGCCTCTCTTTTCCCTCCGCAGCGCGCGCCTCCTCTCTCTTCCGCAGTCGCTGACGGCTTGGGCCCGCTTGTCATCTCCTCCTCCTACCTCTCGCCGTGGGCAAGCGGGACTCCACCGCCGCGCCGCCGCGGACTCCGCTCCGCGCACGTCTCCCTCCTCGCGGCTTGGCGCGCACGCCAAGGAGTCCCCAGAGCCCCTTTATAAGCCGCCGCCCCTCCTCGTGAATCCCCTGCATCTCAAACCCTAGCGCCGTCGAGCTTCCACGCCGCCGCCACCAATCCGTCGTCTTGCCGCCGCCTAGCCGCCTAGGGTTAGCTCTGGAGTTTCGCCGTAAGGTGAGGAAGCCCCGCAGCTCTTTTCCCCTCCTTCTCTTGCTCTCTCGCGTGCGCACGACCTCGCCGGAGACACCAAGTCGCCGCCGGTCGTCGCAAGCCGCCTCCACCGGCCAAACCCCGCTTCCGACCCACAAAAGCGAATCCCCTCTCTCTCCTCTCTCTCTAGGATCCATCGCGGCGAGTTTTGGACCACTCTAGCCTCGAGCCGAGCTGATTCCGGCGAAGCGCCGCCGCGCTCCGGCGACCCCTTTGAGCCGATCTGTTTTCCACCGTTCGATTCCCATCCAACGGCCCAGATCTGATCCGAGCCCGGTCCACCGTGGACCCGTGGACCGCGGTCTACGGCCGGTTCACGGCACAGTTGACGGTGACGTCAGCCGACGTCAGCATCCAGCCGTTGCCGTGGCGTTTTTGCAAAAGAGCCCCTCTATTTTTCAAAAATCAACCCGCGGTCCATCGTAGTTCAAAAGTATTTACAACTAAGTCCTTTTTCTTTCGGTTTAGCCCCTGTCCTTTTGAAAAATCATGCCCGCCGTCCTAGAAGTCGTTTTTACTCGTTAGCCCTCGTGTTTTTATATGAAATTACGTTTTAGGTCCCTGGTTTCTTTCAAAAACGCCCCTGGAAGCCTAAAATCTTTACCAGCAAGCCCCTAGAGCCCGTTTTTAGCGTAGTTTCTCCGTTTTAACTCCGATTTGAGTGATTTTCGCGCTCACGTGTTCGTAGTGAAGCGTAGATTAATTCTAAAACCTTCTTTTCATCTTTTGTTTATGTTTGGTGTACTGTTCTAATTTAATATCTTGTTTGCATGTATGTGTGGATGCTTGTGTGGTGATCGATGTGAGTAGTTGCCGAGCCGTTCGAGTTCGTCGACGATCCCGTTCACGAAGATCAAGTGCAGCAGCAGTTCACTGAGGATGGCAAGTATAACACGGACCATCCTTGTTACCTATTCACCGATTAATCACATCAATCATATGCATGTGTCTAATACTGTTAGCCACTAAGGATGTTCCTAGTCTTTACCTTATTCCTTGTTACCCAGGGTTTTATGCATTATGGTTAGACTATGCTACGCGCTGCAACCAACATTTATTTCTAATGTCAATATTGAATTAATGGTTCACTTCAATGATGGTTAAAAGATGCTTTTTAGCAACATGGTTCGGGGAACTAGAGCATGTGCTGTGTGCTTTGTTCTAGTATCTCTATAAGGTTTGATCTAGGGAATTAGAGCATGTGCTTTGTGCTTTGTTCTAATGTCTCTCCATAAGGTCCGGTTCTTAAAGCGGCAACCCAGGAACCTGTTCGCCGCCGTTGGAACTATAATGGCTCTGGTCTTGGATAATTAACTTGTACGTCTCTAGCTCGCCAGTGGTTACCGAAAGGCGTATGTGGGGTGCATGGGTGAGAGTATAGTTTGATCCATCGAGGACGGTTTTATCCGTTGGCTATGCCCCGTTAGGCAAAGTCCCGTGATGTAAGCGCCCGAGGTACGGCAGCTTCACACGTTGCGATGATTGCGCTCTCGCTCTGGACGCCATTGACCCCCTCACGTTGCGCCCTGAGCGTACGTCAATCTCGATGCCTCGGGTTATGCTGCCTATGTTGAACCAAAACGGCTACTGTGCTTGTTAGGGTGTTTTGTGAAAGTCCTCGTAACATAAGTTCTTTTGGATTTATGTGACCGGCGGGTAAAGGGCGAAACCTCTGCAGAGTGTTGATCTATCATGATAGCCGTGCTCACGGATACGAGCGGCCTGGATCCTTTTTTATTAGAAGATGATATTGGTGGTTGATGTTGGTTTGTTCTATAATCACTTATACCTTATTAATGGGTTTATACTTGGGATTCTACTCATTTGTAGTAAGTTGGATGATAATAAAATGAATCAACTAAAAGTGCTAATGCAGTATAACCGTGTCAAGCCTTTTGTCCTTGCATAACCCGTGTTATACTTGTTAAGTAAGATGGTTTACTTACACTTGCAACTATTCAACAAAATCCCGGATGGGTAACAGATGGAGCAATGAATGATCAGTCGCTTGCTGAGTTTCCGGAGGATCTGCCGTACTTCTAAGCTGTGTTCAACCAGTCGGTGTCCCTGTGGATTTGAGGCTCTACTAGTTATGAAGCGTTTAATAGTATTAAGTCTTCCGCTGTGTTATTTGTTTAAGACTATGTCTTGTGTTAAACTCTGATATAAACTATTTTATTCGAGCATTGTGTTCTCTGTGATTCAATATTTGTAATCTATATGTGTTCTGTGGACATCCTGGGCACACATATGGAAGCATTCGGATTTCTTGGAAATCTGGGTGTTACAAAGTTGGTATCAGAGCCGTGCTGACTGTAGGATTACAGCCTAGATAGAGCGGTCGATTAGAACTTGCTTAATCCTTGCTCTAAAAATTATTTTACATCCTAGAGTTGAGTTCTATTGAAAAATGGTGTTCTATCCTACCTCTGTCCTTTGTGAAAATTTTCTAGCCCTTCTCTAGTTCTCACTTCCATAAATGGCTCGATAGAGATAGATAGTCCGTAAGAGCACTGATGGCTACCTTCCACCCCGCATCGATGAGTACCCGTTGGTGGCACGCAACTCGGATGCCTACCAGGAGCTTCTTAGGCAGGAGGCCGAAGAAGGGAACCCCGAGGAGCTAAAGACTGAGTCCATGGAATTAGAGCAACGACAAGAGAAGAATGAGGAGCTGCAGCAATAGTTGGAAGGACCTGCGCCACGCAGCCCAGAGTTCGGTGCACAGTCGCCACCACACAGAAGGACTCGAGACAGTACCCTAGCTCACCGCACCACCATCGACCCTAAATTAAATGCTAGTAGAGATCAAATAGAACGTTTTTGAGTCAAAACTAGTCTAAGAGTGTCGAGTCTTGTGTGAACCTTGTCTTCGAATGCTTGAATGAATTGTCATTATGCTTATGTGTGATTTGGATCTTTGTAATGATTGTGATGAGCGTGGACGAAGGTCCGCAATCATCTAGTATTGGATTAAGGTATAAGGTATTTAGTGGATAGATAGATGGGTTCCTAACCTCTCCTTTGCACATCATCTATCATCTTTCCTATCGCCTGAGTACCTCATCTTGTCAATGGATTGCTTCTGTTCTTGACACTGGGTCAGACATGACTGTGATTATGAATGTTGTGATTTTGATTTATGACAGATGGTTGGGACAAGAGGATCGACGGGTGGTGGCAATCAGAATCAGAACCAGAACCAGAATCAGAACCAGAACCAGCCGCCCACCATGGAGGATCTAGTCCGCTTGCAGACGCAGACGATGCAACAGTTGACTCAGGCCATAGCCTTGATGCAGCAGAACCTGCAGAATCCACCTGTTCAGCCACCTCCCCAGCCCATCCGGGACAAGAGGGGAGAGTTCTTGAAGGGGCGCCCGCCAAAGTTCTCCCGCGCCAAGGACCCGATTGAAGCTGAAGACTGGATCAAGGCAGTGGAGAGGCAGCTCGACATTGCTCAGTGTGATGACAGGGAGAAGGTGCTCTACGCCTCTGGACAATTTGAAGGAGCCGCTCTCGACTGGTGGGTAGCATACCAATATGCGCAACCCGATCGCAACCAGATCACCTGGCAGCAGTTCAGTGATGCCTTCCGTGCTCACCATGTGCCTGAGGGACTGACGGTCCTGAAGAAGAGGGAATTCCTAGCCCTGACGCAGGAAGGAATGAGTGTCACTGCCTACCGTGACAAGTTCCTCGAGCTAGCCCGCTACGCACCAGATGAGGTGTCGACAGATGAGAAGAGGCAAACTCGCTTCCGGAATGGACTCCAGGATGTTTTGCAGCTACAGTTGATGTGCATCACCTTCCCAACCTTCGGTGCTTTGGTTGATGGTGCCCTGATGGTGGAGCACAAGCGCCGCGAGATCGAGGACAAGAAGAGAAAGTTCATGAACCAGCAATCTGGCAGCAACATCCGCCCCCGCTACAACCCCCAGCAAGTGAATCAGCAGCGCACTCAGGGGCAATCAAGCCTTCAGAACCGCGGCCAGAACCAGCAACGTCCCCAGTATGCACCACCCCAGCAGCAACAGCAGCGCTACCAGAACGTGCAGCAGACCACTCAGGCTTCACGCACTACCCAGGCTAACACCACTCCTGTCGGCCCAAGGGTATGCTATCACTGTGGTGAACAGGGACATTACACCAACTTTTGTCCCCGGAGGGTCCAGAACTCCACTGGTCAGAGCAACAACCAGAAGACAGGATCGCAACCAGCTCTGAATGGGAATCATCAGCAGGCACAGGGAAACCGTGGCCAGCAGAACTACGCCAGGGGCAAGCTCAACCATGTGGGAGCAGAAACTGCAGAAGTAGCCACAGATGTGGTAGTCGGTACGTTTTCGGTCAACTCACAACCTGCTACAGTTTTGTTCGATTCTGGAGCTTCGCATGCTTTTATATCTGCTGATTTTGTGAAAAAGAACTTGATGCTTATGCAACCTATGGGGAACACCATGTTAGTTAACTCACCGGGGGGAGAACTTCGAGCTACATTACGTTGTCCTAATGTAGCAGTTAACATAAGGGGGGTAGACTTTTTAGCACACCCTATAGTCCTAAATTCTATCGGGATGGATCTGATTTTGGGAATGAGCTGGCTAGCAAAGTATGATGCCGTCATCCAGTGTTCCAAGCGTGCTGTTCAGTTAGTGACTCCATCAGGGGAGAAGATTGAGTATCAAGCAACCAAATCCACAGAGCCCGGTCAGGTCAATCAGGCTGAAGGCACAGAGTTGAAGGACATTCGAGTGGTGAACGAGTATCCAGATGTGTTCCCAGATGAGTTGCCAGGTATGCCTCCGGAACGTGAAGTTGAATTTGTTATTGAACTTATGCCTGGTACAGCACCCATAGCTAAGAGACCATATAGAATGGGGGTAAAAGAATTAAAGAAACTTAAAGAAGAATTGAGGGCCTTACTAGCTAAGGGTATATTCGTCCTAGTTCTTCGCCTTGGGGAGCTCCCGTGTTGTTCGTTGATAAGAAAGACGGGACACAGAGGATGTGCATAGACTACCGAGCCCTCAATGACGTCACCATCAAGAACAAGTACCCACTGCCACGGATTGATGATCTCTTTGACCAGTTGAGGGGAGCTTGTGTGTTCTCGAAGATCGATCTCAGATCGGGTTATCATCAGATGAGAATCCGGGTGACAGACATCCCTAAGACAGCTTTCACTACCCGGTATGGTTTGTATGAGTTCACAGTTATGTCTTTTGGATTGACTAATGCACCGGCCTACTTCATGTATTTGATGAATAGCGTGTTCATGGATTATCTTGACAAGTTCGTCGTGGTGTTCATCGATGATATTCTGGTTTTCTCCAAGAATGAGGAAGAGCATGAGGAACATTTGAGGTTAGTGATGCAGAGACTCCGAGAACATCAGTTGTATGCTAAGTTGAGCAAATGTGAATTCTGGCTGAAGGAGGTATCATTCTTGGGCCATGTGTTGTCAAATGGAGGTGTTGCAGTTGATCCGAAGAAGGTCAGAGATGTTCTCAACTGGATTCCACCGCGGAATGTCAGTGAGATCAGGAGTTTTCTCGGAATGGCAGGCTACTATCGGCGTTTTATTGAGGGATTCTCCAAGATTGCCAAGCCCTTGACGTCATTGCTAGAAAAGAATGTCAAGTTTGTGTGGACACCGCAGTGTCAAGCTAGCTTTGAGGAGTTGAAGAAAAGGTTAACCACTGCACCAGTATTGGTACTGCCAGATGTTACTAAGAGTTTCTCAGTGTATTGTGATGCGTCTCGTCAAGGATTGGGATGTGTACTCATGCAGGAGGGTAGAGTTGTGGCATATGCATCCAGACAGTTGAGGAGACATGAATTGAATTATCCGACACATGATTTGGAATTGGCAGCCGTAGTACACGCGTTGAAGATCTGGAGGCATTATTTGATTGGACACAAGTGCGACATCTATACCGACCACAAGAGCCTTAAGTATGTGTTCACGCAATCCGAGTTGAATATGAGGCAACGTCGTTGGCTTGAGAAGATCAATGACTTTGAACTAGAGATTCACTACCATCCAGGGAAGGCTAACTTAGTGGCCGATGCTTTGAGTAGAAAGAGTTATGCAAATGTGCTGACGAGACAGGATTTGCCGGAAGAGCTTAGTCGGGAATTTGAACGTTTGAACCTGGGTATGGTAGCCAACGTGACTGAGCTAGAAGTGGAGTCAACCCTTGAACAGGAGATCCGAAAAGGTCAATTGGAGGATGAGGAGATCAAGGAGTTGATTAAGAAGGTTGGGACAGATAAAGCGCCAGGATTCCGATTGGATGATCAAGGAACAGTGTGGTATGGTAACAGAATAGTGGTGCCAGATCAGCAGCATATCAAGGATGTTATTTTACGGGAAGCACACGAGTCAGCATATTCCATTCACCCGGGAAGTACCAAGATGTACTTGGACCTCAAGGAAAGATTTTGGTGGTATGGTCTGAAGCGTGATGTTGCAGCACATGTAGCTCTTTGCGACGTATGCCAGAGAGTCTAGGCCGAACATCAGAGACCGGCAGGTTTGCTTCAGCCTATGAAGATACCAGAGTGGAAATGGGAAGAAGTGGGTATGGATTTTATAACAGGATTGCCCCGCACGCAGAAAGGTTATGACTCAATATGGGTGATAGTGGACCGATTGACGAAGGTGGCTCACTTTATTCCGGTAAAGACTACATACTCCAGTGCCAAACTAGCAGAATTGTATATGGAGTGGATTGTATGTTTGCATGGTGTACCAAAGAAGATAGTGTCAGACCGAGGCAGTCAATTTACGTCGCACTTTTGGCGCAAGTTACATGAGTCCATGGATACTAAGCTTCACTTCAGTTCCGCTTACCATCCGCAGACCGACGGTCAGACAGAGAGGACGAATCAAATACTAGAGGATATGCTGAGGGCATGTGCATTGCAGTATGGGAGTAGCTAGGATAAGAGTTTGTGCTATGCAGAGTTCTCGTACAACAACAGCTACCAGCAGAGTCTCAGGATGTCACCATTTGAGGCGTTGTACGAAAGAAAGTGCAGGACACCGTTGTTTTGGAATCAGACCGGAGAAGGTAAAGTATTTGGACCTGAGGTCTTGAAGCAGGCAGAAGAACAAGTGCAGGTTATCAGGCAGAATTTGAGAACAGCTCAGTCGCGGCAGAAAAGTTATGCAGATGTAAGGCGACGAGACCTCAGCTTCGAGATTGGTGATTTTGTATATCTTAAGGTGTCACCAATGAGAGGTGTGAAGAGATTCAACGTCAAAGGCAAGCTAGCACCTCGCTACATCGGACCATTCAAGATATTAGAACGGAGAGGTGAAGTGGCTTATCAGTTGGAGTTACCAGAGAAATTGGTAGGAGTGCATGATGTGTTCCATGTGTCCCAGCTGAAGAAGTGTTTACGGGTGCCAGAGGAACAGATTCCGTTAGAGGAGTTGAATGTGCAGGAGGACCTTACTTATGAGGAATATCCGATCAAGATCTTAGAGGAGTCTGAGAGAGTCACCAGGAACAAAGTGATACGTATGTGCAAGGTTCAGTGGAATCGTCATACAGAGGATGAGGCAACCTGGGAACGGGAGGATGATCTCAAGGCAGAATATCCACATCTCTTCCAATCCACGTCCGAATCTCGGGGACGAGATTCATCTTAAGGGGGGTAGGTTTGTAACACCCTGAAAATGCCTATTTAAAAAAATTAGTAATTAATTGGTTTTCCTATTTGAGTGCTCATAAATAATGTAGGAAAATAAAATTTTTGAATAAATAAAAGCAAATATAGGAAATAGAAACATTATTGTTGCATTCATGCTGGTGCATTTCTTTTGATTGTTGAATTCAAATTTGAATTTGAATTCAAATGAGTGTTTGAATAAAAGAAAAACCCTTTTCTTTTCCCTCTCTTTTTTCCTTCTTTCTTTTCAGCCCAGCGGCCCATCTCTTTCTCCCTTTTCTTTTTCTTTTCCGCGGCCCAACCTTTCCTTTCTCTGCGCGGCCCATCTTCCCTTTCCTCCTTCGCGCGGCCCAGCAGAGCCACGGCCCAGTCGCGCTACCGCAGCCCAGCCCGCTCCGCGCTCTCTCCTCCGCTGTGACTGACAGCTTGGGCCCACTTGTCGGCCTCTCTTTTCCCTCCGCAGCGCGCGCCTCCTCTCTCTTCCGCAGTCGCTGACGGCTTGGGCCCGCTTGTCATCTCCTCCTCCTACCTCTCGCCGTGGGCAAGCGGGACTCCACCGCCGCGCCGCCGCGGACTCCGCTCCGCGCACGTCTCCCTCCTCGCGGCTTGGCGCGCACGCCAAGGAGTCCCCAGAGCCCCTTTATAAGCCGCCGCCCCTCCTCGTGAATCCCCTGCATCTCAAACCCTAGCGCCGTCGAGCTTCCACGCCGCCGCCACCAATCCGCCGTCTTGCCGCCGCCTAGCCGCCTAGGGTTAGCTCTGGAGTTTCGCCGTAAGGTGAGGAAGCCCCGCAGCTCTTTTCCCCTCCTTCTCTTGCTCTCTCGCGTGCGCACGACCTCGCCGGAGACACCAAGTCGCCGCCGGTCGTCGCAAGCCGCCTCCACCGGCCAAACCCCGCTTCCGACCCACAAAAGCGAATCCCCTCTCTCTCCTCTCTCTCTAGGATCCATCGCGGCGAGTTTTGGACCACTCTAGCCTCGAGCCGAGCTGATTCCGGCGAAGCGCCGCCGCGCTCCGGCGACCCCTTTGAGCCGATCTGTTTTCCACCGTTCGATTCCCATCCAACGGCCCAGATCTGATCCGAGCCCGGTCCACCGTGGACCCGTGGACCGCGGTCTACGGCCGGTTCACGGCACAGTTGACGGTGACGTCAGCCAACGTCAGCATCCAGCCGTTGCCGTGGCGTTTTTGCAAAAGAGCCCCTCTATTTTTCAAAAATCAACCCGCGGTCCATCGTAGTTCAAAAGTATTTACAACTAAGTCCTTTTTCTTTCGGTTTAGCCCCTGTCCTTTTGAAAAATCATGCCCGCCGTCCTAGAAGTCGTTTTTACTCGTTAGCCCTCGTGTTTTTATATGAAATTACGTTTTAGGTCCCTGGTTTCTTTCAAAAACGCCCCTGGAAGCCTAAAATCTTTACCAGCAAGCCCCTAGAGCCCGTTTTTAGCGTAGTTTCTCCGTTTTAACTCCGATTTGAGTGATTTTCGCGCTCACGTGTTCGTAGTGAAGCGTAGATTAATTCTAAAACCTTCTTTTCATCTTTTGTTTATGTTTGGTGTACTGTTCTAATTTAATATCTTGTTTGCATGTATGTGTGGATGCTTGTGTGGTGATCGATGTGAGTAGTTGCCGAGCCGTTCGAGTTCGTCGACGATCCTGTTCACGAAGATCAAGTGCAGCAGCAGTTCACTGAGGAAGGCAAGTATAACACGGACCATCCTTGTTACCTATTCACCGATTAATCACATCAATCATATGCATGTGTCTAATACTGTTAGCCACTAAGGATGTTCCTAGTCTTTACCTTATTCCTTGTTACCCAGGGTTTTATGCATTATGGTTAGACTATGCTACGCGCTGCAACCAACATTTATTTCTAATGTCAATATTGAATTAATGGTTCACTTCAATGATGGTTAAAAGATGCTTTTTAGCAACATGGTTCGGGGAACTAGAGCATGTGCTGTGTGCTTTGTTCTAGTATCTCTATAAGGTTTGATCTAGGGAATTAGAGCATGTGCTTTGTGCTTTGTTCTAATGTCTCTCCATAAGGTCCGGTTCTTAAAGCGGCAACCCAGGAACCTGTTCGCCGCCGTTGGAACTATAATGGCTCTGGTCTTGGATAATTAACTTGTACGTCTCTAGCTCGCCAGTGGTTACCGAAAGGCGTATGTGGGGTGCATGGGTGAGAGTATAGTTTGATCCATTGAGGACGGTTTTATCCGTTGGCTATGCCCCGTTAGGCAAAGTCCCGTGATGTAAGCGCCCGAGGTACGGCAGCTTCACACGTTGCGATGATTGCGCTCTCGCTCTGGACGCCATTGACCCCCTCACGTTGCGCCCTGAGCGTACGTCAATCTCGATGCCTCGGGTTATGCTGCCTATGTTGAACCAAAACGGCTACTGTGCTTGTTAGGGTGTTTTGTGAAAGTCCTCGTAACATAAGTTCTTTTGGATTTATGTGACCGGCGGGTAAAGGGCGAAACCTCTGCAGAGTGTTGATCTATCATGATAGCCGTGCTCACGGATACGAGCGGCCTGGATCCTTTTTTATTAGAAGATGATATTGGTGGTTGATGTTGGTTTGTTCTATAATCACTTATACCTTATTAATGGGTTTATACTTGGGATTCTACTCATTTGTAGTAAGTTGGATGATAATAAAATGAATCAACTAAAAGTGCTAATGCAGTATAACCGTGTCAAGCCTTTTGTCCTTGCATAACCCGTGTTATACTTGTTAAGTAAGATGGTTTACTTACACTTGCAACTATTCAACAAAATCCCGGATGGGTAACAGATGGAGCAATGAATGATCAGTCGCTTGCTGAGTTTCCGGAGGATCTGCCGTACTTCTAAGCTGTGTTCAACCAGTCGGTGTCCCTGTGGATTTGAGGCTCTACTAGTTATGAAGCGTTTAATAGTATTAAGTCTTCCGCTGTGTTATTTGTTTAAGACTATGTCTTGTGTTAAACTCTGATATAAACTATTTTATTCGAGCATTGTGTTCTCTGTGATTCAATATTTGTAATCTATATGTGTTCTGTGGACATCCTGGGCACACATATGGAAGCATTCGGATTTCTTGGAAATCTGGGTGTTACACCCTCCCTCCATGATTCCCTCCCTCTGCGCCCTCCGTCGCCGTCGATCGCCACCGCCGTGGGGATCTTCGCCATTGCCCTATTCCTTTCGGAGGGGAAACGCTAGGTAAGCCATGCCCCTACACTAATCATGTTTCTCCTAAGGTTTTGGACGTTTTAGCACTTGCGTGTAGCGGTGTCCGTCACCGTTAAGGGCAACGGATGAGCTTCTACCCACATCGTTGTTCTCAGCACGTTATTGATCTGCGCAGTTTTTAGTTTTTACCATTTTACGTGATCTTCGTGGCCTCAAAAAATAGAAAGCCTTTATACAAGCTGTAAAGAACTCCCCAATCGGAAATGTGGTCAGGGAGATATCGATGTTTTATTCAGCCACTTTTTCAGTCCCGTAATTCTATGCAGTTTGTGTTCCCTTGAAGATTAGAAAAATGAAACGATATAATTAGAATTTTGTATCTAAAGGAAAGTTGTCAGACATTTGATAAGATTCCTAGATTGTTAAAGATCACTTTCATACAAATGTTTGAGCTCCAGTTATATCTGTTTGATTGGGGATGTTGTGCAGCGGCTATCAGATTTTTAGTCTGAGGTTCATCTGAAGATTATCCTATGTTAGCGATGTTCTCTGTGTTTGCGTCAATTACAAAGATGCATGATTTGAATTTAACTTTCATCTGGTAGAAAATGATAATTTTTGTGGTTAGAATTAAAGTGTATAAAAATGATATGTAACAGTGCTGCTGCTTTGATTAGAATTGTGTGTGTTAATGTAAGGACGTTGGGTTTGGGCGTAGGAACGCTTTGATTGATATACTTATTTCACATGTATGTTTATGTGGTGATGAGATATATTTGTGAATAGGTGGTAGAGGATATATTTCTCATTATGAAGTTGTGTGCTGTTGTGGTTATAATTGAAGTTGAGGCTGTGGAGGTTTTATTTCTCATTATGAAGTTTGTGTGCCGTTGTGGTTATAATTGAAGTTGAGGTTGTGGAGGTTTTATTTCTCATTATGAGACATATGAGACATATTATGAGCATATCATCTCATTCGCATTAAAGTTTTTTGCAATCCTATGGTTGCAATTGTACCGGTACACATCGTGCGTTGCCCGAGGAGGGGTGCGATGTAAAAGTGGTCATGACATTGCATTCATATGCATTCTTTTGTATGGTAGTGAATAATATGATGTGTTATATTGGAGGTCAAGTGGTCTTATATGCAGCATTGTATATCCTTTGTTTCTTACTATTTTAAACTGATATTTAATTAAACTTGTGCTTGAAATAGTCTGTCAAAACAATTTGCTTGCTGAGATTTTTATCTCACCCTTGCTTTACTCATTCTAGGTTCTTGATGAATGGTAGAAGTGGAAGAGGGATTAGCAACACGTCACATTTTTCGATTTTGCAAAAACGGTATAAGGCATAAGATTAACAGCAGCACCACCATTAACCATCATCTTGGTCATCAATCTTCCATCAATATACCCTTTCAAAAATAAAGGATTCAGATGTGTACGCTCTTCTTCTTCTAGCTTCTCAACGGTGGCTTGCATTGGTTCCAAGGTTAATTGAGTCATTGCTTCTTCAACTTCAGAATCTTTTTTATCAATAATCGATGCCAGAAACTCTCTAGGCAACATGAAATCCATGTTGACATCAGCAGCACCTTTCTGATCTTGATTCCTAGGTCGCCAAACCTTGGATTGTATCTTTTTCCTCTTCAGCATATGTTGAGCTTCTTCTTCTTGCAACTCTTCACGTCGTAGCCTCTGCAATCTCCTCCTCTGAGATTTTGTAACTCCCTCTGGACACCACCTAGGCTGAGGTTCCTTAATTTCATGACATGGTTGCCGGTCAAGATTTGGCAAAAGTTCTTCATCAGAAACTAGATTATTAGCTCGTTCTTCCAACTGCCATCTCATAATCAGTTTGCTCCCCAGCCGATTATGCACACTTTCCCTGCCTCCGATTCTTTCATGCACTGGAGTACACCGATATTCGTCATCTCTCTCCTGAAAATCGATCGACGCTCTATGCTATCCATCCGAGGCATTTTATATGATCTATCCTCCCGATAGCATCCATTGCACTTTGGGCAATTATCTAGAGATGGCAATTTAATTCCTTCTTCCCAGCAATAAATGAAGAATGGACACCTCCAATGATCTTCATGACGATATATCATCTCTTCATGGTGTCTCAACTTGTCGGTGTTTTAGACCGGCGATCCTGCGAGGGGTTAGCCCAAGCAGTGTAGATCTAATTGAGAGTAGGAAAGTCGCCTAGGCTCAAGAACAGCATGGCTAGAGGACGCATGATGTACACCGAGGGGGTAGGGTTACAAACCGAGGGGGAGAAAGATAAGGATTGCTTTACAAGTAAAATCCTAACTTCCCTAAACCTTCGGGATATTGCTGATCTTATCGCCTGATCTCGTTGATCTTTATCTTGGGCACTAAGTAAACGCACCGACCAGGAGGATGACTCAGTAGGTGTTCTTCTAATGGCTCCAGACAGGTAGGCCTTCTTTAGGGTAGGCCTACCTGCCCGGGAAAACCGGATGGGGTTAGTACACCCGACATGACCTCTCCTGTTGACGCTGATATTTTCTGATCAAGCCTTGTGAAGTCACACGCCTCGGGGAAGTTTTAGATTGTTCACCTCTTTCCCACTGTCCTTTTCCCTTTAAATCGGCAGCAAATATTTGTACTTTAGGATCAAACGCTCCCTTTTCTTTTGCTGATTTTGATGTCAGGACTTTAGTTTGTAAAGCATTTCCCTTACCTGGCTCTACCATATTCACAGGGAAATCATGCTCATATCATCGGTCTAGCAGGCTTAAAAGGAATTTCGAACTTCAATCTCCCTTGTTCAATTGCTGACTGGATCTGCTGTCGAAACACCTCGCAATCATTGGTGTTATGTGAAGTAGCATTGTGCCACTTGCAATACATCATCCTTTTGAGCTCATCTGCCGATGAAAGACTATGATTAACCGACAATTTAATCACCCCATATTTAAGTAATAAATTGAATATCTTGTCGGCTTTAGTAACATCGAACCCAAATCTCTCTGGCTCTTTCTTACCAAAAGGACAAGAAATCGGCTTGTTATTCTTGACCCATTCTGCTAAGCCGATTTCTTTGTCACTATATTCAATGTAATTTATCTTCTTGCGATAAGTCCTCTTCTGTTCATATGACCGATTCTCATGCATGGATACTCTCTGCACAATATGACTCAAGCTTTCAAACTCTTGGCAGTCATATTTCTCCTTTAGATATGGAAGTAACCCTTCAAATGATATCTGTGCTAGCTGGGCATCGGTCAGATTCAAACCAAAGCATTTATTCCTGGTCTCTCTAATTCTCTAGATGAAACTTGCTACCGATTCATCATTCCTTTGCTTCATGCTTGTCAAATCGGTAATTTTCTTTTCATGAACGCCAAAAAAAATATTGATAAAACTGCATCTCTAAATCCGACGAAAGAATAATGGAATTCGCTCGAAGTGTCATAAACCATGAGAAAGCTGATTCAGATAACGAACTAGAGAATAAGCGAACTCTTAATGCATCAGTTGTTGCAGCTTCTCCACATTGCACCAGGAACCAAATTACATTTTCCACCATTGAAGTATCATTATTTCCAAAGAATTTGGTGAACTCAAGAATCTTATAGCGGTGAGGATATGACAATAAATCATAAGCTAGAGGATATGGAGTCTTGTACATCACTTGCTGAGCTTTGGGTTTTAAGCCGAATTCATTTTGAATCACATCAGCTATTTGAGAAACCCAATCAGTTTGAACAGTATCCTAAACTATCTATTCTTTCTTGTGAACTGGTTGAGCCGATTATTCTGCCTCTTGATTTGATTGAATCGAATGCTTGTCCCTTGATATGGATGAGGTGGTTGTCCTGATCCTGCTCATGATTGAACCATCTGACTTCCACCTTGCCTTGTCTGAGCTGGTTGTTCAATTTCATGAATATATACTGCTCCATGACTCGATGCTAGATTTTGATTATGTGCATATTGAGTTCCTCCTGAATTAGCATGCTGATTCATCATAAATCTTCCTTGATATGCATGTGACTGGGGATTCTGAAATAACTCCATAGCAGAAGTAGTACTCATTCATGCACCAGCCCCTTGAGCTTCTGGTTGAATCGGCATAGATAGGTTGGGTGTTATATTTGTCGATTCTGGCTTAGAAGACCATACTCTTTGAACTATTCCCTTCTCATCCACCAATGACCAATTGATTCCATCAGTATGAGGCATCCAAGTCATCTTTGAGTAATCAACTTGAGCCTATTGGATAGGCCTAGGAGAAGTAACAAAGTATTCAGGAGGCACCAATCCAGAAACAGGATCATATCCTTCAAAGATCCCTTTTGCGCCGATGTCAACGGAGATACTGGTGTGATTATCACATGATTTGGATTGGAGGTGTCTTGAATTGTGGTGGTGTTGTGAATCCTCCTTGCATAATTGGCGTTGATACCGATTGTGATGGCCCAATCAGCTGAGATGCCGATGGATTTGTGAAGACCTGGGAGGAGGCAGTATTTGTGGTGGACGCATTAGCTCCCAATGAAGCATTATGATCAATCGAAGGACGAGGATGATATCCTGGACCTCTGTATTGATAATCTCCCTCTCGAAGCGTGTGAACCACTTTATTGTGAATATCATTGGTCATTATGTTAACATGATTCACAAAAGCTTGATGGACTGCTTCATTGACCATCTCTTGCATCTTTCTAGGTGCTTCAGCTATTGTGATTTGACGAGGTGTACGAAAGTCAGTCTTCTTAATAGCTTGACCAATTTTGGTGGTAGTGAACGATTTAAGGCATAAGAGTTCAAACTCCTCCAATGCTCTTGCCAAATCACCATTCTGATCATCATTGAGGTCATCCTCCGTAGTTTCAATGACGTTCTGCTCTCCAATCTCTGCGCGACCATCTTTCTTTGACATGGTTGAAACTTTCGGGTCCCATTGGGCGTGCCAAAAGTGTGTTGACACAAAAATCGGGAAAGACCTTTACGTACTAGCACACGAAATTGGTTGTGACCATGAATGCAGGGCGTGCCAGTCAATCTGAGTTGTTGATTGACAAGGCAATCTGATATTAGATAACACAGCGAAATCAGCTGGGATTCCGATTTAGCAACAAGATTAGAATCGGCAGTGAATACCGATCTATGATAATGAACTGACTAAGTCAGCCGATCCGATGCAAAGCAGAGCAAGATTACTAAAACATAACCTACCAAGCTAAGCAGAGCAACACCTAGAACAGAGCTAAACGGCTATAAAAGATCCAATAATTAAGAGTAGTACAAGCCGAATAAAACTTATTCTAGATAAAACCTAAACGAAGTAACAGCGATGTGTCGGTTACTAAAGCCTAGATATTTACTCGATAACTGTCGAATAAACCCAAACGATTCAACAACGATGCCTTGGTTGCTAAATCTTAGATCTTACTCAGTAATACGGGACTTACAGGCAAGCCTTGAGATCTGATCACCCTCGACGTGCCCAAAAGAACTCGCAAAAAGGAAGAAGACGAAGTCGTCGACAATGTATGAAATTACGTAAAAGTAGATGTGAAAAAGTGTAAAGGTTTCGTTGTTGGTGGTGTGTACCGACTTCTCATGACCACGTAGGGCCACTATTTATACCCTGATCACGGCAACATTACTTGACATGAAAGAAAGGACTCTTTACAAACTTCTACGACCCTCACTGTAAAACAACCAACTCTTTAGCTTAACCGGTGGTCTTCTCCACCCAGGTTTCTCCACGTCATCAACACCTTATGCCGACCCCGATTTCTGTTCGAACTCTGATTCAACATGGCTTCTACACCGCATCAGACCTTCAATCAGATCCTGATTCCGATCCAAACCAGCCTTCTCTTCCTTTCCTGTCTCGGATTCTGATTCCAATTCTACTTCATCTTGACACCAAGGCAAGTTGTCAAAATCCGGTGTCAACAAAATGCTAGGATTGTATGTCCTAGAGAAAAATTAATAAAAAAAATCCCTTACTGAAAAAAGAGCTTTTATGTGTGGAAATCAATGTGATCTCCCTATCTTGGGAATGACGAATAGTTGCTCTATCTATGCTTTGCAAATGCCTCGTTCAGAACCCATTACTACCCTGATATTTTGAATTCGTTGGAATTTAGACATCTCTCCTAAGTTAGCTTAGAGGGAGCACGGACATTTATCTCTATAATCTAGGTTGCTGCGAGATTTGATATTGTTTTATTCAGAATAGCAATGCATGCTTTAGTAGGAAACCTGTCGAAAGTTCTATAAATTTTACCATGCTAAAGTTTCCCTCCTGGTTTAAAAGTACCTATCTAGAGCCATACAAGATTTACTTTATAAGGCCACCATATGTTGTTTTGAGTTATTTTGAGCTTTGTTGAGTGATTTGTCAGCATGAAGAAGGTACTTGTCATCTACCGTTCTTTCTCTTTGTATACCAATTCCAGGTCGGCCACCCATCCACTGAATCCCCTCGTCACGTCATTGATATGAGGCACTCCAAACATACTCCAGGCCAATCTATGATGTGCAGTTAGTTTGATCAGGCCAATCTATGACGTGCAGTCACTTTGATCCGAGGACCCGAAACGCTTTGCCTTGGATTGAGGGCCCCACTTTCATGGCTATTTCTAATAACTTCAATTGCATGCTACCTGAACTGACACCAGGGAGTGATCAAGACCGCACACAAGGAAGTCGGTGCCACACGGAAAAGAACCCTACCCGACCGGCCTAGGCCAGGCCGGTCGGATGCTTGGTGCTACAACTTCACACAACCTCCTTCACGTGGGAGATACTCCATCTGCATGGTGTGACAATGACACCGGCCACCGACCTCATAGGCTACAAAAGGAGCTTTTCAACCCCTATCCAAGACACACAAAAAGGAGTTCTTCATTTCCACTTTGTAATTTGGGGGTGTAGTTGGGAGTTAGGGTCGAGTTGTGCTTGTCTCAAGGTTTCGGAAGGCTTCGGAGTTCTGGTAAAGCTCTTGTATCTTTTCCTTTATTTTCCAAACTTATCTTTATCAAAACATTTAGCATCTATAGTTTTAAGTAAGCTTTACTTTCGGCTTTACATTTACCCCTTTTTATCTATGATGTTTTTTTGGGGGGAGATTTTATCTATGATCGTGAGTGAAGTCGAATAGTTTATCTTATCTCCTATATTTTGCTTTAGTGTTTAGCTAGCTCTGTTGGGAGCACTTCTTGCGGGCCTTTCTAGCATGGACCAAGTTCCTGTAAGTTCCTAGGTTGAAGGAATGTTCCTCTATCAAGGCCCCAGGGGGATTTCTAGCATTAAGTGTAGACGTGGTGTCTGGCTTAGTGTTAGCTAGGGAGTGTGGTTCACCCCATGGTACCATAGTTGTAGGCAGCAGGTGGTGAAAGCCCTATCCGTCCTTTGTAGTCCACCACGTTCGAGTGTTATTATAACTGTAGTTGTTGGTCCGGGTAGACCCCCTTCTCATCCCACTCTAGGTCCTCCCGCTCTAGCTGTCGAAGCAAGTTCAGTTTCCCGACATCTAGGTAGAATTCTAGGCTAAGGCTAGGGTGGCTTCACAGTCTTTTGAAGTGTCATAGGATCCCTGTCACCCAATGTTCTCCTAGCTCCTTTCCTTTGCTCTTTTAGTGAGTCTCCTGTGTCATTATCCATTCCAGGCCTTCTATCCAGTCATTCATTTGACCATTATCTTGCTATTCTATCATCTCCCCTAGAGTTAGTCGTTGAATATTACTATAAAGACTATTCATTCATCTCTTCAATAATCTTAAACCATAGTGCTTTCCTGAAATAAATATGATACCATGGAATACTCCAAGGTGAAATGCTACAATAAATGAATAGCCTAAGAAACACCAACAACGAACCTATAAGGCAGCCCATCGACGTTCTCTATCCATCAGGATATCACACCGTCACATAGAGTCAGGCCAATTTTGCCTCCAAATCCTGTAACACATACACTTATGGAAAATCTAGTTAACATTGCTTGAGATTTTCCTCAATGTTTGACTAACTCCAAAGGTTGCACGTCTCAGCCAAACTCGAAGCAAACTCGGGCAGCAACATCATTCCACTCAACTTTTGGGCGAGCCAACAGTTCAAGTCATTGTGGCTCTATCTTATGACCCATTTGGATCCATCGAGTAAAATAGAGCTAGCTTAAGTTTTTGTGCTTTCATTGGATCCTCTAACTCAATGGTAGTTTAAAAGATATTTGCATATTCTATCCTTTCCTGTCACTTTATGGTGATGTTTGGTTGAACGTTCAGTAATATAATCAGATTACGGTCGGAAAGTAATCCCATTAAACATATTTGGTTCGATGTGTCCAATAATCAGATACCATGTAATTGGATACCAGCCTATTCATATTTGATTCCCCCTATCTTCTGTTGTTTTCTCTTCCTATTACCGTCGCATCACACCACTCGATGACTCCAGCATGCTTCCTATGTGCAAGCATCAGAGTCGTCGCCTTGTTTCTCGGCGCACGGAGCTCTACCTCTGACTGGCGCGATGGTGGTGAGAACGCTCTGATTCCGCTCATCCATATCCAGGGCCCGAAGCAGTTTTGCCCCTAGTCCCCCTTTATCTTCCTCGAGAGAGTAGCCTTATCTGTGCACTATGTTGTTCTATCCAGCAAAAGCAACTCAATCGCTCCTTCCCTCTCTATCCAGATGTGTTCGTCACTTCTTCCCCTAGATTTGTTGCCAATCTCCAGCAACATAGGCAAAGCATTACGGCGGCGGAGTTATTCCTGAAACCAATATGCATCTATCACTACCTTTTTTGCAGTCAACTACAGTAGGAGTAGATGGAACAAACCCTGCTATCTGATTCCTTTACATTTCAAATCCAAACAAAGAGCATAATCAGTGATCCCACAACTGATTACAGTGTAACTTGATTTCGTTTTCATTTGCGTTACCTTGGTTGAACCAAACACATCCTATATACTTTCTTGTAAACAAGAATGGACATTTTGGCCTTTTATCACTTTTGCTAACTTTAGCTGGGTTCAACTAAAGGAATCTTTAGCCAACTAAAGTTTAGTTAGGATATGTATACTAGCTAAATTTTAGTTGGTGGATTAAAACATGGCCTTAGCTAGGCGTGGATAACGAGTGAGCCGGGCCGAGCTCGGCTCGGCTCGACTCGGTGCAGCTAGTTATTTTAACGAGTCAGCTCGGCTCGTTAACACAACGAGCAGAAACACTAGCTCAGCTCGGGTCGCTCCAACTCGTGAGCTGGCTCGAGCTGCTCGTGAGCCAGGGGTCATAAATGAAGCCAACAGATTAAATCCAGTATAGTTTCACAAATGAAAGACAAATCCCCGATTACAAACTGAACCACCTCTGGATTCCAATATAGAGCAAATATTCGATTACAAATCGACTAGTAAATTGCACGCAACTAGACAAAACCATTTAGTAGGGACGAAAACGGATCGGATATGGACGGATATGCCCGAATACGAATACAGATATTTATTTTTTTGCCAGATCGGATCCGGATACGGACAGTATTAAATATGTCAGATAGATATTGATATACATTACATATCTGCAATAGACATTCAAGTTTTGTTATGCGGATACGGATACGGTCAGATATTGATTTTTCGGTTCCGGATACAGACTGTACCATTTAAGGCCTGAGGGCCTTCGGTCGGTCGGTCGGACAGGAAATATCCATACCGCTTTCATCCCTACCATCTAGCATCCATGTGTTCTCCACAAGCACGAAAAAGAAATAGAAAAGAAGATGCAAGAAACAAGATGCAAGAAACAGACCAGGGAGAGAGAGGACGGTCATCCATGCCCCGGTGGTCATCCAACACCTTGCGCCTGCTCCTTGATTCACGGCTCCATGGGTGCCTCTCGTGCTCCTCATCTTCCTATCCTTCCACACCGGCGCAGTGGTGCGGGATGAATTGGATGGGGGGTGAAGAAGGGAGGAGCTCGCGGAGGCGTGGAGGGCGTCAGCGTGAGGCAGAGGGCGGAGGTGCATTGCGGCATGGGCGGCGTGGGCAAGGCCGCGAGCGGGGCAGGGGGCGACAACGCAAGGTTGGGTCGGGAAAGAGAAAGGGCGAGTGGTCGATGGTGCAGTGGAGGCGGGGTCGAAGGGAGAGGGCCTGGAGGGTGGGGTTCTAGTTTGGGTCTGATAGGAGATCGACTGACTATTGGACTTGAATATTGGGCTTTACTGGGCTATAATATGACTCATTGTGCTCGCGAGCTAGCTCGGCGTGTGAGTTATTTCTAGCGAGGCAAAACTCCTGCTTGGCTCGGCTCATTCCTATAACGAACCAAGCTGGCTGCGAGCCGAGCGAGCTAACGTACCTCGAGCATTTCGTCCAGCCCTAACCTTAGCTTGCTGTTGGTTCGAATATTTTTGTGATATATAGAACTCGGTGCACCATTTCAACCAAGAATGTGGATAACCAAAAGTATCGGTAAAACCTGAAAACATTTGCACAGACCAGCCTTTTGACTATAAAGAATTTTGCCTTAAAAAAATTATATAAAAAACGCCTCTCCTTGCAGAATTCCATATGAGTGGTTTTGGAGCACGAGGAGTTCGGGTGCTGTGGGTGCCGCAGCAGTGCAGCTGGCGGGCATAGACGATGACATGTTTGGTGATGTAGACGGACGGATGGAGCCCGTCGTGGTCGCGCTAGGCGAATAGGCTGTGCAAACCCTGTATCCTGTCACGTATCCGTCGGTCCATTAGTCCCAGGGATCCAGCAAGAGACGTCCCCATCTCCGTCACCGTCGCCATCCATATATTGCCAGCACTCGCTACGGCTCGTACTCCCTCCTGCTGGCAGCTGCCACCACGCGGCGGAGAGAGAGATCGAGGAGGGGGCAGGCATGGCCGCATGGCGGCATGGGCACAGCAATGGGAAGTTGAACGCATCACGCCTAGTACATAGTGCATACAAAATGACGAGGCGAGGAATCATGCCGTGCCAGGAAACGGCCGGGTGGACTTTTAGCGCGCTCGAGTGCCTAGCATGCCACTTACGTTCACAGCGCAGGCACGCGGTCAGGGACTCAGACAGGGGCATCCCGTCGATCCGTCGTCGGGTCGGTCATGCTGTGTGCCGTTCAGTTTAAAAATACCTTTTACTTTCTACTCATTCTCCTTGTAAAACATATATTCTTTAAAATTTTATTTTTATCGTTCTATTCGTTCCCCTCACATAATATGTATTTCAGAAAAAAAATACTTTTTTCACCCTTAACTAAACACAGCATCACTTGGATGGTCAATATCACTGTTAGGCCCTGTCTAGTTCCTCCTCAAAAATATATTATTTATCTATTTTTTTCTATTCATTTCGTCCCTCCTGCTCATAATACTATTTATCTATAGTGTTTTTTTAATAAAAAGTGTATTTTAGGAAATATTTTCTAAACACACCCTTAGCCGTGTGGTCGCATTCCAAGTTGAGGTATTGTTTACGCTTGTTGATGGCTGGAGTAAACAATGGTACTACTCCTACGAGCGTTTGGGTTATAAATTAAAGTTACCTCCTTTTTCCTTATATTTACGTGCTTGATGTGGTTTGATACGTTCGCATGAGGACAGCATTTTATTAATACATTAGAGCAACGTTAAGAGACTCTTTATCCATCCTAGTAATTGTTAGAAATAGAGATTTTGATGGAAAATATCCTCCAAAAACTTCTATAAGTGATTATCCAAATATAGCTATCATCTATTCTGGATTTTCATGCTAGCCAAATAGAAATTAATTGCAAAAATAGCTTTCTAGTGTGTAAACAAGTTATACAAAAGTTGGAGATTGAAAACATATAGAAGATAATTTTTTTAATCTAAATGCTCTTTAAATAATAATTTAGAGAGTGACATGTAGATAAATTCTTGGGGATGCTCATATCCATTAACAGTTCAATCCATTTCATATGCATTGTCCTAAATAGAACCTTTCTATCTCGTCCATAAAAATATTCGTAGTTTAGCATAATGACATTCGCATAGTTTAATATCACGCCTGAGACTCATACTTAGATTCATTTTGACAATTTAGAGACACCATAGTATATAATTTTTTTTAGGCAAAGTATATAAATTTTTTTTCACACGGCAATTCAATGATTTGGTTCACTACAGGGTTTTGGCGCTAATTCCATGGGCTGTACATGTGCCGGCGCGAAGTAGTCGTACGGAGGCGGCGGAGTGTTGTCCAAGACGGTGAACCGTACGCCGGTGAAGTTGACTAAAATAAATTAGTATGACATAACTAATTTGGAATTGAGCGAGTAAAATAACTTATTGGCAAAACATATGAAATTGACATAGCCTTCCCAAAAGTCACATTCCTACTTTTATTAGCAACTTGATTGACACCCTCTCCATCCCTAAATATTTGTTGCTTTGGGCATTCATATCACAAATTGGATTTGTAAAAATACATACAATTTTTTATATATCCAAATAAATTAAATAAGAAACTAAGTCTAAATATATATCTAATTATATAAATTTTACATCACAGATATTAATATGTTTTTTAAACAGTCAGAGTTGTTTTTGAAAATGAGAAAGAAAGTAAGGAACGGAAGGAGAATGTCACTAGTGAGTAGTGACGTGACTTTAGAGCATGTGATTTATGTTATTATGCGTACACAAGTACCGCTTGTAACTCTTGATTAGGCAAGTACATGGACCGAGTGTAAAAAAATGGGGTATGTGACAAATGTGTAAAATAAATAAACTATTGGAGGAAGCAGTTCAGTAGCTTGGCTATCACTGCAAGATTAGCTCTAAATTTATATGTGCGTGATCAATGTTGTCCTACCTGGTTTTACAAAGGAAACTAGATGCATCTCATATATGTGCCAGGATCAAGTTTCACACATATGATAGACTCCATGAATAAACAGAACACAAAGTTACAGTGGCAGCGGAATCTTGAACTCTTCACCACAGACAGTTGACTGGGGGTTGCGTACGCCTAGCATCATCTTCAATAACATCACACACCTTCTGAATACTGAGCAGCAATAAGCAAGGATGAGTACACTTATGGTTGGTACTCAGCAAGGCCACCGAAATAACCAGAATAATTTAATCATCAACTTCAAGTATATTAATCATGTGAGGGTCCAGGCCGTTCATGACCGCGAACACGGCTGTTATAACAGTTTTACACTCTGCAGAGGTTGTACACTTTCACCACAATTCGCGTAAAAGCTCCGAAGAACTT
The DNA here is from genome assembly GCA_015342445.1 of Digitaria exilis. Classification (NCBI taxonomy): domain Eukaryota; kingdom Viridiplantae; phylum Streptophyta; class Magnoliopsida; order Poales; family Poaceae; genus Digitaria; species Digitaria exilis. Next base: position 2,007,615 of record JACEFO010002292.1, read on the forward strand.
TAAACCCAACCATGCTGTGCCGGCCAAAGCACGTACCACACTTCCGAGGTGTGACTGCATAGGGACGCTACGAGGCCTTTACAAAGATTCCCTAGTTAGAAACGACCCGCTAGGGTTTCCGGATCGGAAGCAGGCATAACCCTCCCTAACGAGCATAGTGTCTTAGCTAAGCCCACTTTCCGAAAGGACCGGGTTATACACCATCAACCGCCACCCCCCATGCCCTTTTGGTAAGATCATTCCTAACCAAGGTTTCTAATTAATTAGCCAAGACCAGAGCCATATAGTATTATGGTTGTACGGGTAATCCTGGGTGGTTCTCCATGTTCCAATTAACATATATGATCTTATAAAGCACAGGTAGAAGGATGGTTAGGGACACTTGCCTTTCCGCAAAAGAATACCACTGCTCAGTCTTCAACTCTTATTCTTGACAGCTTCGGAATGATGCTCCTCTAATCGTAGCAAACATCGAGCACAAGCACAAACATGCAAGCAAAGAAATATGTACAACTAAGAACAATACACCAATCAAAAGAAAAGCTTTAAAAGAACGCACTAAACGATGGGGCTTGATACTACGATCACGAGGGCGCATGAAACGTTGAAAACGAAACACCAGTGGAAAGGATACAACTATCAAAGAGTTTATATTATAAAAGGAAGTAGAGACTACGTGCTTCATTTATTTTAATTAAGAAAAATGCATGTAATGAATAAGAAGAATATTCAATATTATAATTTCATATGAAAAGACGGGTAAAGCCTAATTAATTTTATCTGCAAATATTTATATACTGATTATATCAATTAAACATTTTAACTTGCAAGAAAGCATGAGAGAACATTTAGACGAATAACTTTATGTATCGCGTTGGACTAAACAAGTTAATATTAAAAGCACATTCAAGTTGGAAATTATTCATATTAATTTAGATTACACAAAACCGGTGTTTAACCCTAGTTAGATTTTAATTATGAAAGCTGGTTCAATAATTGTTATTCATATTAACATCATTTGTTTACGAAATAGCGTGGTATAACCTTAATTTACTTTTAATTAGAAAAGCTAGTGAAGTAGATATAGATATTAATCAAGTTACATTTATTCATAAAAGCAGATGTATAAACCTAGTCAAGTTTTATTTAGAAAACAAGATTCAACATTGAGCATTAAGCAAATTAATTATTAGTTTATGAAAACCAATATATAACCTTACTAACTTTTATTTGGAAAAGCATATGAAGTAAATGTTATTTAAATTAATATTTTAAATAAAATATAAAACATGGAGTTGGGACTCTAATTAGATTTTATGCAATTTGTAAAACGTATAACAAACATTAAACAAGTTAACATTTTATTTATTTTCAAAACATAAAACTTGGTAAACAACACTATTAAACTAAAGTCTACGCTTTTAGAAGATTAGCTCAACAAGAACGAAATTAAACGGAGTTTAATCGTGGAGTCTATGGATAAAACAAGGTTCCAGGGGCTTAACTACGAAGAAACAGGGCTTCCAGGGGCCGTCTTGAAAGAAACTGAGGGCTAAAACATAATTACGTATGAAAAGATGAGGGTTCACATGTAAAACGGGCAGCCAAGGACGGCGGGTTGGATTCTACCAAACGTCAGGGGTTAAACCGAAAAAGAAAAGGACTAAAACGGAATTACTTTTGAACTACCGTGGACTGCGGGTTTATAAACAAGAACTACAAGGGATTTTCTGCAAAAGCTCCAAGAGCTTCACAGGCCATGGCGGCCGGCTCTCTGGCGGATGGCTCGTCGTCGATTCGACGGGCGAGGGGCTCGGTGAAGCGCAGGAATCGAGGGAGGAGGAGAAGTGGATCACTTAGACGTGCTCACCGGCGGTGGAAGAGGATGGTGGTAGCCGGATTTTGCAATGTGGCGGCGAGCGGCTCGGGCTTGAACGGCGTCGAGCGACTCCGGCGATGGAACGACGATAAGAATCGGCGCAATAGATGCGTCTCGGCTCGGTGAAACTCGCAGCGCGATCGGTTTGGTCCGGCGAGGACTCACGACGACGAATCGAAGCTTGGCCGGCGGCGCTCGGCTTCATCAAGCCACTGCGGGCGGCGGCGCTCGCGCAGGGAGGAGGAGCGAGGCGAGAGAGAGGCAGCAGGGCACCGAGGGTTCGTGAGGCTGCCGCGAATATATTGGACGGGACATGGGATCCTTGGCGTGCGTACCAAGAAGAAACGGCGGCGCGGGCGGGGCGCGGCATGAGCTCGGACTCGAGCTTTGAGTCCAGCTTGTGCACGGCCGGAGCTCGGGGATGACAACAGGGGCCCGCACGTCAGAGAGAGAGGAGAAAGAAGAGTGGAAATGGGCCGGCAGTTTGATGGGCTTCTCGGATGGGCTGGCCAAAGAGAGAGGCGGGAGGACTGGGCTGCGATACTGGGCCAAATGATGAATCGGCCAAAATGGAGGGGGAAAAGAATAAGGGTTTATTTATTTATTTGAGAATTCATTTCCAATTCAATAACAAATCTAGAAAATTCTAGAGATGCACTTAAAATATGGAAAATATCTCAAAAATTCCAGAAATCTCAAGAAAAAATTCTGGAGAAAAGTTGGAGACAAAGAACCCAAATAAAATATTTGGAGTACAAAAAAAGGAATTTAAAGCCTTCCAATAAATAGATTTGACTCTAGGAAAAGAGAATTAATTCCTAGAAAAGTCTAGGAAATTCTCAGGAGAGATTTGATCGACATCTAATCGTATTTTAAAATCTCACACTCATAAACACAATATGCACTTCGGCATGAATGCAACACCTTAATTAAGCAACACGAAGCATATTTATTTAATTTAAGAAAATGATTATTTTCCTACACTAAATACCCTGTAAATAAGACAAATGTTAGAAAAGTTTTAATAATTAATGAAAATTGTTTATTTAATTTTCTTTCTAATTCACATCTCGAAATTCTAAATTTCGGGGTGTGACAAATGTTTAGGTATCTTATCTACAAGTAGCTTCTAACTCTGAGCATTGTACCAGTACTTAAGCCTGTAAGGCTGTAACACAAAGTGGCCATTGAATGGAGAATTACTACAGTGAACTTCTGCCCTCCTGATCGGCTGAATCCCTGAATTGATGTAATGAAATTTAACATTTGTCGTCCCCCAAATACAATAATTTTTTTTCCAAATTATCAGTCATCCTAGATGCCATTTTAAGAACTTCCTCCAATCCATATTATTAGTAATACTAGGTGTCATTTTAAGTTCATAACATCTTATATATTTGTGTAAATTCATAGCACTTATAATGAATCTGATAGAAAGTCAGGATACCTAATAGTTTGAAAGAGGGAGTAGTATTCATCTAAGAAAGATGGAATGGAGCTAAAAGCAATAATCCATCAGATACATCACACCCCATTGACATACTAGTATGTCCGTAAGTTATGCTTGATGAGCAGATACATCATGGATTACACAAGCAACTCGTTAACTCCAACTGGTCCGTACTGCATGACACCAACAAACTAGTACGGCCGATTACAGTTTTAGGCCTTCTTGATTCGATCGCTAGCTTTCGCCAACTTACTTTATCAACTTGTCACATTAAATGTTTGATACTAATTAGATGTATTAAACATATGTTTAAAAAAACTAATTACATAGATGGACTCCACATCACGAGACGAATCTATTAAACCTAATTAATTCGTTATTAAACATTGTCGTGCTACAGTAACCTGTCATTAAAAATGCGCTAATGATGGCGCATACTAGACTTAATAGATTCGTCTTGCGATGTAGAATTCATCTGTGTAATTAGTTTTATAATTAGTATATATTTAATACTCCTAATTAGTGTCAAAATGATGTGACATTTCACCAACTTTGTGGAAAGTTGGAGATGTGAATAGTATATTGGTAAGCGTGTCTGTAACAGAAGATGTGACTGAAAAATTTTGTTGGCGAACTCTAAGGCCACAAGCCATTACACTGGTACACATCAAATCAAGCAATGCTACTGTACCTACTGACTGATCGATCTACCAATCCATGGTCAGTCACATCCTGCTACTGCAGTTTAGAGACATGTAGCCATTTCAAACACTGCTACTACTAAGAACACTAACACTTACTAGCAGCTAATTAGGAACATAACACGAGCACAGCAAACAATACTTAATCGTCCGAGATGATAATTGATTAGCACACAACCACTGGGCCCCCTTTGATCAGTGGCCCTAGTAGGTAATGGTGGCGTGTGCATTTAGAAGCCCCAGCCGAAGGCGCCGTCGAGCTGGCCTGGGCCGACGGCCATCTGCGGCGCGGCGCGGCCCTCGATCTTCACGTCCATGCCGGCGGGCCAGTGGAGGTTCCCGCCGCCGAGAGAGCTCAGCGTCGAGGAGCCCGCGGATAGGCCGCCGGAGAGGAACAGCGGCAGCTGGAGGTTGTCCTGCAGGGAGCGCAGGTTCGGGAAGAAGGCCGCCTGCGGAGGCGGTGGCTCGAAGGCCAGCGGGGTCGGGTTGTACGGCTGCCCGATGCCGAGGGCGGCATCCAGGGGGCCGGTGGTACTGGAGAAGCAGGGCACGAGCTCACGGCCGGTGACCACGGTTTTGCCGTTGGCGCTGGCGGCGCCGCAGTAGGAGCCGGTGTCCGCGTCGGCGCTGGCCGCTGCCGCCGCGAACAGCGAGGAGGCGTCCGTGAGCAGCGGGCGCGGCGCGGACGACGCGGACGCGCCGCCGCCTCCGCCGATGGAGGCGGAGGTGGAGTCGGAGAAGCAGGACTCGCCGCCGAGGCGGTGCTTGCGGGCGGGCGGGACCTCGCCGGGCTTCTGGAACACCCTCGCGATCACCCACTCGTCCTGTGTCGATCCAAAGTACGGGTGAGATAAACACCAGCAACAGTGTACGAAACTTCGCTGCAGCAGTGTGATGAGGAGACGAATGCTGTAGTTTCAGGTGCCTTTGTTTTTCGAAAGAAAATGTCTTTGTTGCATTCATATGAATGCTTTCATAAACTCGGCTCTTCCACATGAATCTATAACTAGGCAATTCATACCCATGCCAAAATGGAACACACTTCAAAGATACTACTGGTAGAGATAGTTGCATAGCAGCTGCAGTAAAAACCAAACAAGGCAGTAACTTGTGCGCGGCCCTGCACGCACGCACGGATACGCTCGTATCGTGGGCACTGGCCAGGAAAAGATTCGAATCCCTCGCCTCTTGCCAAATCCACGCATGTAGTGGCAGCAGCAGCAAGCAGTATCCTACACGCATTGGTAGCAGGACACGGTCACGCCTGCCTGCCATGCGTACTACTCTGCAGCTATACTCGTAGCCATGCCATGCATGACTTCACAGCTCACACTGAAGTGGACTGACTCCCCCTTTTCCTCCAATCATCATTACGTTGTGTCCCTAGTGCTGTACGTATTTCTAGCCTTGTACAGAAACTTTTCAGATTTGTATAAAGAAATTTTCTGAGAGGCGAACTGATCAGCATTGCCAAGAAAGAAGAACAAATGTACAGGCAACGCAAGATGAGAAAAATGGAGGAAAAGAAGGAAGAGATCGATAGGCATGTCGTTGGGCTACTGACCCTGGTGGAGTTGGGGAGGTAGTGGTAGGCGTAAGTGCCGTCGAGGCGGTACTCATGCATGACCCAGTGCGTCTTCTGGCCCTTGGGGGCGCGGCCACGGTAGAAGACCAGCGTCTTCTTCATGCCCACCAGCGCGCCGCTTCGCCCGCTGCGGATCTCGCGGTCCTTGCCGGTGGCCTTCCAGTAGCCTGCCACCGTGGCGCGGTTGGTGCGCAGTCCCGTCGGGTACTTGCGGTCGCGGAGGCTGTAGAAGTACCACTCCTTCTCCCCCATCTTCGCCTTGTCTGCGTGCATCACAGAGATGCATTGGCGTTAGTACGTTAATTTCAGCAGGCGAGACCGAGACGACGGGCCAGAAGTTCAAATCGATCTAGCGACTCACCCGGGAGCTCCCATGGCTCGCATTTGTTGAGGTCGATCTCGGCGATGGCTCGGCCGCAGAAGCTACCGTCCATGGCCTTGCGGAGGAGGTAGTAGGTGATGAGCTCCTCGTCCGTCGGGTGGAAACGGAACCCCGGCGGCAGATCGCTGCCGCCGCCGCCCCCGTCAAGGCCGAGCCGCGTGCCTAGCACGCCGAACCGCTCCATCCCCTCCCGCCCAAACAAGCAGGGACGCGCTCCACAGCAACAGCTATCACAACCAAAGGGAAGAAGACAGCAGCAAGAAGAACATCCATTAATGCAAGAATCGAAAGAAAAGGAATGGAAGGATCAGCATCAGGATCAGTACCACTCCTCTTACCTGGTGGTGATAGAAAGAGACAGAGATGAAGCGAACACTCGTCGCTGGTCGAGCTCCGGCGTGGCTCTGGCGTCGTTTTATAGTGGCATGTCCTTGCCCGGCCACTGTGGCGGGGTAGTAGGAGAGGGTGGGTGACAAGTAATAAATGACGGATTCGACGAATCGGGGAGGGTGTCAGTCGCAGCTGCCAGCAGAGGCGAGGCGACTCTGCGAGCGTGGGCCCCTCCGTCAGTCGGGCACGGGGGGAGGTGGCAGCTTGCTTCTTCTGTCTAACCAGTGCCCATGGTTGATTATTATCGCTAGGTTGTATTGTATCTAGGTTGGGGTAAAAAACACTATAGCTGAAAAAAACATGGTAGATTTGCTGGGAAGCGTGTTTTGTGACGGAAATAAATAGTAAAAAGTATAAATAGTGTTTTGTTGGGGAATCTGAACAGGGCCTTAGAGCATCTCCAGCAGTCTCCCAATAAGTTGTTATTGGGGTGTCCCAATAGTACTTTCATGGTTTATTGGGAGAGATGCTTTTGCAGTCTCGCAATAACTTCATCCCATTGTCAACTATCATATTGGGAGAGGCTAAACTCTCCCTTTATTTGAGGAGATTTGTGGTGAATTATTGGGATGTCCCAATAATTTTTGGGAAAAGAGAGATATATTAGGAGACTGCTGGACCATTGTTTTCCCACAATGTCTCCCAATATGGTAGTTGGATTGGGAAAAGGGAGACCGCTGGAGATGCTCTTAGTGTCTATTCCTCGGGTGAAACTAAGGATCTCCCGACTTGTAGATTTTAAACCACTATATCTAAAAAATGGATGACTCCTATCTATCGCCCTCAGCCATTTCTCTCTCGTCCCGGTGGACCTCACTACCTTTATAAGACAGATTTTCTATAAGGCGGTAGATTTTTTATACGAAGAGAAGGAGGAATCTGAATCGTCCATTTCTTAGATTCAATGCTCTAAAATTCAGGATAGTAGAGCTTAAGTTCCATCTAGATGAGGGAGCTTTCCCCTTATTGGGATTCCTTCTTTGAAGTGGGCCCATTTGGTAACTTATGAGAGCATTTACGGTACTTTTTATTTTTTTACTCTTTATTTTGTTCTCTATTTGCCTCTTCGTAGATTTTACTTAATAGTGAGCAACTAACTCCATCATACTCTCTGTTTTCTATATTGGGTAGCTAATTTGGGCTAGGGAGGAGGCCAATTTGGAGAGTCAGGTGGCTTAGGGCATCCGGAGTGTAGGGCACCATATTATATAACCCGCTTCCAATTGATGACTGGCTAATATATAAATGTTGACCTAAGCCCCTAAAGAGGAGGTCTTAAGCCTCTTAGAGCCAGCCTTATACATAAGAGCAAGGGGTCTTAAAGGGGTCATAAGCTCAAAAAGCTTAGAGCCGGACCTCAAGCTTGAGACCCAGCCATAGCAAATAAAATAATCCCCCTAAAGCCAATTTGCTAGCTGTTGTCGCCCAACACCCTGTGCGCATGAGAGAGACTAAGAGAGGGGCATGAAGATCAAGAGGATTCTTTTTTTAGCGGGACCCAAATTCATAAGACCGATGCGGTCATATACATAACAAGTTTGACCTCAAACTACCATGGACCCTAGCCATAAGACCGATTGGGTCTTATACACTCGTGATGCCCTTAGCTAGTTGTATAACAGTTTATTGGAGAAATATCTTGGGCAGTAAAATGCACTTCCAGTAGTCAAACTTGGCATGGAGTGTGAGCCTGGTCTTCAAACTCTCAAAATACACATTAGGGTCTCTAAATCAGCTAATTGGTGCAATTGAGGTCCAAATTACCATGACCCTTGATGAGACCAAGGTGGCCAATCTTCCTTCAGGTAAAGATAACCCTCGTTTTGGGCGGAGTGAAACACACCGATGGCTTCAAGTCAGACTCGAACCTCGCAATATTAGCACCGTGACTTCTCTGGTTATCAAATGTGTCACGATCGGTTGACCTTGCCAAGAAGGCTAATCCCTATAAACGAAACAAAGAACACAAGCAAGAACTCAAAAGAACGCAACACTTCAATAATGGTGACAATCTGCGGATGTATGATTAAGTTCACAACTTGGGGTTCTACAAATCGAAGAACGACGACTGTTCAAAGACAGATTGATATAAAGCAAAATCCAAACCCTAATTGCGGAGGCGGCTGCTGTAAAATAGAGTCTAGGGTCATGGTGGACCCCTGAACAAGCCCCCTAATAGGCTCGAATACGATACAAGGCCCAAAGGCCAAAAGACGGTGACGTAGCACCAGAACAGATTCTGGGCGCCACTTGTTTGGACTATTCCTGACGACTCAGGAGGAATTTGGGCCTCAAACCAATGACATTGGAAGCTCTATGAAATCGTCTTTCCAACCATATGTGGATCGTCGAAATCGGACTCCGTATGTGGCATGGGCGTCGATTTTACCAAGGCAGCTCCTGGATTCCGAGGTGGACTCGAACTCGAGTTGTATTGGGCCTCCATGTAACTTGGCCGGCCCTCGCTGGACCTCCATGCCTCCAAGCCTTCTTCCATGTGTTTGTTGATCTTCTTCTTGGTTTCTAATAACATTATAAAGAATAGGTAGTAAATCATCCTCAAAACTATTAATATGAATACTTAGGAGCGAGCTCACCTCTAAATTTAATTGTCTCGCACGAGCTCTTGTAATTGGGCCTTCAATAATTTGGATGTCCAGCGGTGAAGCCTCGTGTATATCATTAGAAGTGATGTCCTCATCATCCTCCCCCTCTTGAATTGGAGTCGTCCTCGACTGAAGCGCATCTTCTGCTCCCAAGTATGGCCTCAAATCTGAAATGTTAAAGTGGGACTAACCCCAAACTCGGGAGGCAACTCAAGCTTGTATGCATTATCATTTATTTTCTCAATTATTTGAAAGGACCATCAGCTCTAGCCATTAACTTGGACTTCCTCAAATCTAGAAACGTTCTTTTCTTAAGTGCAACCACACTAGATCACGTGGTTCAAGTTATATTTCTCTTTTACCTTTGCTACCAGCAATTATATACCTTTTAGTCATCTTTTCAATGTGCTTAGTTTTTTCATGCATTCACCATGTTCCTTAGCATCACTATGAATTCTCTTAGTAGTAGGCAAACGTAGAATATCAATAGGAGCATGGGGGTTGAAACCATACACTGCCTGGAAAGGACTTACCTTTATAGTAGAATGTGTTGCTCGATTGTATGCAAACTCTACATGAGACAAACATTCTTCCCACATCTTCAAATTCTTCCTCAAAAAAGCCCTCAACATGGTGCCCAAAGTATGGTTGACCACCTCCGTTTGTCCATCGGTTTGCAAATTTTGTTCCCAACTTGTTCCACAAAGTACGCCAAAAGTGACTCAAGAATTTCGCATCACGATCTGAAACAATAGTAGACGGCATACCATGCAAGCATACAATCTATTTGAAAAAGAGTTCAGCAATATGAATAGCATCGTCACTTTTATGACATGGTATGAAATGAGCCATCTTAGAAAATCGATCCATTACAACAAAAATGCTATCCCTCCCCCTCTTAGTACTACGCAATCCCAACACAAAGTCCATGGATATATGTAACACCCTAAAAATGCCTCTTTTGAATTTAGTAAATTAAATTGCTTTTTATACTAAAGTGGTCATAAATAATGTTGGAAACATAAATTTTTTGAAGAATTAAAAGCAAATATAAGGTGTAGAAACATTTATTGTTGCATTCATGCTGGAGCATTTATTTTTGATTGTTGAATTCAAATTTGAATTTGAATTTGAATTCAAAGGAGTGTTTGAATAAAAGGAAAACCATTTCTTTTCTCTCTCCCTCACTTTCTCAGTCGACCCAGTCCTTTTCTTTTCTTTCATCGCGTGGCCCACTTCTCCTCCCCTCCCTTCCTTCTCCTTTGTGCGGCCCAGCCCAGCTAGCCCGTCAGCCGCCAGCCAGCTCCTCCTCTCTCACTCCCTGAGCCGCCGACAAGCAGGGCCCGCCTGTCATCCCTCTCCTCGCGCCGCTGACAGACCGAGCCCGACGCGGGGTCGAGCTCGAGTCCGCCTCGCTCACGACGCCGCGCCGCCTTCGCTACCCGAAACCCTAGCCGCCACCGAGCCCTACGCAGCGCCGCCGTCGTCCAAACCCTAGCCGATGCCACCGCCGCCAATTCGCCGCCTCGCCGCATCATTGTCGACGAGATCACACCCAGGAGCTTCGCAAGGTAGCAGGGACCTCGCCAAGCCCGTTCTTCTTCGCTCTCTCGCTCTGTAGCGCACGTTCAACCTCGCCGTCGATCCTCACCCGCCGCCGCACGTCTCCAGCCGCCTCCGTCGCCCAAGCTTCGATCACAACCCCCAAAATGGATTCGCCGTTTTTCCCTCTCTCCAGGGCCAAACGCTGCGAGGTTTGGTGCCCTGTAGCGCCGGGAAAGCTCAACGCCGGCGAGGTTTTGGCCGTGCGGCGCCGTCCGCCGCCGCGTCCCGGTGACCAACTGCCCCCAACCACTCAGATCCGTCCGATCTAGATGCAACGGCCCGGATTCAGCCCGCATTGAGTCAACCCAGCGCGCACCGGTCAGCCATGGCCTTTTTGCAAAAGAGCCCCTCTATTTTTCGGAAATCAACCTGCAATCCAAGCCAGTTCAAAAATAATTACAATTTAGTCCTTTTTCTTTCGGTTTAGCCCCTGCGCTTTTGAAAAATAGTGCCCGCTGTCCTGAGTGGCACTTTTACCCGTAGGCCCTCGAGTTTTTATATGAAATTATGTTTTAGGTCCCTGGTTTCTTTCAAAAACACCCCTGGAAGCCTAAAACTCTCACCAGCAAGCCCCTAGAGCCCGTTTTAAGCGTAGTTTCTTCGTTTTAACTCTGATTTAAGTGATTTTTGCACTCATGTGTTCATAGTGAAGCGTACAGTAACTCTAAAGCCTTCTTTTCATGTTTTGTTTATGTTTGGTGTACTGTTCTAATTAAATGCCTTGTTTGCATATATGTGTGGATTCTTGTGTTGTGATTGATATGAGTAGTTGACGAGCCGTTCGAGTTCGGCAATGATCAAGGTTAGAGGAGCAGGTTCAGCAGCAGTAGTACATTGAGGAAGGCAAGTATAACATGGACAATCCTTGATTACCTATACACCATTTAATCATATGTTCATATGCATGTGTCTAATTTTGTTATACACTAAGGATGTTCCTAGTCTTTACCTTACTCCTTGTTTACCGGGTTTATATGCATTATGGTTAGTATTTGCTACGCGCTGCAACCAACATTTATATTAATGTTAATATTGAATTAATGGTTCACTTCAATGATGACTAAAAGATGCTTTTTAGCAACATGGTTCGGGGAACTAGAGCATGTGCTTTGTGCTTTGTTCTAGTGTCTCCATAAGGTTTGGTCTAGGAAAATAGAGCATGTGCTTCGTGCTTCGTCCAGTTCTTAAAGCGGCAACCCAGGAACTTGTTCGCCGCCGTTGGAACTATAATGGCTCTGGTCTTGGATAATTAGCTTGTACGTCTCTAGCTTGCCAGTGGTTACCGAAAGGCGTATGTGGGGAACATTCGTGAGAGTAAAGTTTGATCCATCGAGGACGGATTTATCCGTTGGCTATGTCTCTTTAGGCAAAGTCCCGTGATGTAAGTGCCCGATGTACGGCAGCTTCACATGTTGCGATGATTGCGCTCTCGCTCTGGACGCCATTGGCCCGCTCATGTTGCGCTCTGAGCGTACGTCAATCTCGATGCCTTTGGTTATGCTGCCTATGTTGAACCGAAACGACTACTATGCTTGTTAGGGTGTTTTGTGAAAGTCCTCGTAGCATAAATTCTTTTGGATTTATGTGACCAACGGGTAAAGGGCGAAACCTCTGCAGAGTGTTAAATCTATCATGATAGCCGTGCTCACGGATACGAGCGGCCTGGATCCTTTTTGATTAGAAGATGATGTTAGTGGTTGATGTTGGTTTATTCCATAATTACTTATACTTCGCTATTAATGGGATCATACTTGGGTTCTACTCATTTGTAGTAATTTGGATGATAATAAAATGAAACTACTAAAAGGGCTATTGCAGTTTAACCATGTCAAGCCTTTGTTCTTGCATAAACCGTGTTATACTTGTTAAGTAAGATGGTTTACTTACACTTGCAACTATTCAACAAAATCCCGGATAGGTAACAGATGGAGCAGTGAATGATCAGTCGCTTGCTGAGTTTCCGGAGGATCTGCCGTACTTCTAGCTGTGTTCAACCAGTCGGTGTCGCTATGGACTTGAGGCTCTACTAGTTATGAAACGTTTGCTATTATTAAGACTTCCGTTGTGTTATTTGTTTAAGACTATGTCTTGTGTTAAACTCTGATGTAAACTATTTTATTCGAGCATTGTGTTCTTTGTGATTCAATATTTGTAATCTATATGTGTTCTGTGGACATCCTAGGCACACATATAGAAGCATTCGGATTTCCTGGAAATCTAGGTCTTACAATATATCTGCCCAAGGAATAGAAGGCACAAGGAGGGGCATGTACACACCATGTGGATTCTGGCGAGACTTATCTTTTTGACATGTAGTGCAGCGAGCAACGAACCGCTCAATGTCTCTCCTCTTCTTTGGCCAAAAGAAATGTACGGCCAAAACATCCTCCATCTTCTTAGCACCAAAGTGTCCCATCAAACCTCCTCCATATGCTTCCTAAATTAACAAATGATGAACGGAACCAACTGGAATGCATAGGCGGTTAGCTCTAACACATGCCAATCATTGATCACGAACTTGTTCCATGTACATCCCTCCCTGCAATTCAACATCACATCTTTAAAATCAGGATCAAGCACATATTGTTTAATTGATTCAAGCCCAAAAATCCGACAATCAAGTTGGGACAGCAAAGCATATCATCTAGACAAAGCATCGACAATCACATTATCCTTCCTTTTCTTATGTTGAATGATGTAAGAAAAAGATTAAATGAACTCAACCCATTTAGTATGTCTATGGTTCAGATTACTTTGTGAACGAAGATACTTAAGCGCTTCATTATCAGAGTATATAAGAAATTCTCTAGGCCACAAATAATGACGCCACGTCTGAAAAGAATGTACAAGAGCATACAATTATTTTTATCATACGTAGAATAATTCAGAACATGACCATTCAATTTCTCGCTAAAGTATGCAATGAGTTTACCATCTTGAATTAGCATCACAACCAAGCTCGAAAGTCTTACCAAAGTTCGGAATTTGCAGCAATGGTGCGTGCTTAAGCTTGTCCTTTAAAGTGACAAAGGACTCCACTTGCGCTTTTCCCCAGTGAAACACCACATCTTTCTTCGTCATGGCATGCAGTGGCGCTGCAATGGTGCTGAAATTCTTGATGAAGCGGCGATAGAAACCAGTAAGACCAAGAAAACTCCTCAGCTTTGTGGCGTTTTGGGGCAGCAGCCAGCTCTGAATGGTTTCAATTTTTGTCTCATCCACCTCAATTCCCTGTGGAGTAACAACATAGCCAAGAAACGAGACTCGATTGGTGCAAAAGATGCACTTCTCAATGTTAGCAAACAAATGTGCTGCTCTCAATGCATCAAAAACAACACGTAGGTGATCCATATGTTCATTTATAGACTTGCTGTAAATCAGTATATCATCAAAGTAAACCACCACAAATCGACCAATAAAAGCCCTCAAAACCTCATTCATCAAGCGCATGAAAGTACTAGGTGCATTGGTTAAACCAAAAGGCATCACTAACTGTGGCGGACCACTCTGAAATTATTCCAAGTGAAGTATCCATGGACCACTAACCATGTAGTCAGGCACTTAATCCGGAATAAGCTGGAGCGCCGTCGGATTATACCCGATTAACCACGTACTTTCACGATCGAAACAACACGTGCGCCCACACGAAGGTGAGTCCCAGAAATTACAACATTCCACAAGTTCAACTTACATAAATAATCTCATCAAGTTATTACAAACGAAGTTTGAATTTCAAATAAAAGTGCGAGAGTTCAAGCAGCAGAAAACAAACTAACGACGATACATAGTAACACCATAATGAAGCCGGCCATGGTGCCACTCCTCCCGATCCTCGGCAGAGGACGGAACCCACTCGACGTGCCAGCCAGGAGGAACCTAGACAGGCCAAGCGATGGAATTCACCGCCTCATCCAAAGCAGTACCTGAAATAAATAGCCACAAGCAAGGCTGAGTATACTAATACTCAGCAAGGCTTACCCGTCGGGTGAAAACTACATCACCAACTTCTAGACGTGAGAGGCTTTTGGCTGGTGGGTTTGTTTTGCCAGAAAGCAACTAAGAGTGGATCCTTGTTTTCATGATTTTAGCATCATATTCTACTAGTGTTAACCATTCTAGATTAGCATCCTCTCTAAGCATACAAGTGGTACAATACAATTTAGTACATACAATAAGTTCATCATCCTCATAGTTCCACTTGTTACTCAATGCAGCACAGCGGTCAAGCAGTTTCATTAACCGCGAGAAGCGGATAGTTCGAACCGAATTTCACTACCTGGCCAGGGAAACCCAACACACACGGATAATGCTTACTATAGAAGGTACAAGCACTTCCCAACCTTTCCCATCAATCCACAATTCGGCCGGGTCCACTCCCTTAGGGCAATGGTTTACCGCTTCACTCATGGCATCACACATATACCCACATGTGTACGGCAAGGGAAAAACATTTCGAAGGAGAGATGGCTATCGGTTCTAGCTGTTTCAATCTGGTACCGGGCTTACCGATTCCCATAGGTCGGCATGTGCGTGGTACGTTCAAAAACTTGACACACAGAACCACACGTTTCGACCTTAATCCAATTATCATACACGGACGGGAGATCTACACATACCATCCCGCCCGTCCATCCTTATGATAAACTCAATTTACTCTAGTTCCTTCTCATTTTTGTTTCTCTGTTTCTGTTCATCTTTTTTATCCACAAACTTTATGACAGCTACTGGAGTATAAGAGCTAGGCTCACTCCAAAATTTAGCTAAAACCGAGCTACACAGAAATTATCAAAATAGTACAAGTTGCTGCTCAAAATAACAATATTAATTCATATAAAATCAAAACTACTTAAAAAACAGAAGATTTCTCTACCAGAGCTAAACATGAGTAAAAGAAAGGCTTTGGCCAAGTGGTAGCTAAAAATATCACTTGGACAGCCCCCAATAATTTTCTATCCGAAAACCAACACCTATTTATTTGCTAGCCTAAACAGGGTCTAAAATTAAGTTTACCATTTCTCCGATATGTGCCAACAAGTTTCTAGACCTCTGGTGAAATATGGTGATTTTTGACTGCATGAATTATTTTTAATAAATGCAGAACTGAGCTAGAACAGAAAACACTAAATAAATCATACCTAAAGTTACAGGCCATATTTTTAGGTCTCCTTTGGTCACAATGCTTCTACAGACCTCACAAGCAATATATCCAAAGGTCAGCTAGAAAGGAGCTCAGGATTTGAAATGGTGCACAAAACTCTAAAAACTGAGTTTGAATTTTAATTCAAAAACAGTTCATCAAAAGTGTATACATGCCAACATGAGATTGGAGTTTACAATCTCACGAGTCCAGAGAGTATTTGTGTGCATTTTTCTGATTTTTCTACAATTTTTAGTGGATTTTACAATATCTTAGAAAATAGATCTAGGTTTAAAGAATCTTTTTACGCCAGGAACCGTAGACCTTTTAAAACCTTGCAAACAAGTCCCTGAAACTTACACAGAGGACCCTAGAACTAAAAAGGGGAATGCATCTAGGTCCCTGGCTCACCAGCGACCGGACTCCGGCGAGGAGACAGCGAACCAGCGCAGGGCCGCTTGGTGCATAGCGGGCGCGAATCCGGCCGCAGGAGAGCTCTGCTCGGCGTGCGCGGCCGTGGCCAATGGTGGAGCTTGGCTCGCCATGATGGCGCTCCGTGTGGCGGCGGGTGGTACACGGGGTACCTCACGCCGCCGAGTGTCGATCACAGAACACGCACGTCTTGGTGGAGAATGGTTCAAGAGACGGAAGACAGGGTTTATACTGGTTCGGGAGTAATCCCTACGTCCAGTGCAATGGGAGACAGACTGTATTGCTCTCTTGGCGGTGGGTTACAACGAAGGCCGGTTCAAGCCTTGTGTGGGTGTAGTGTGCGTGTAGGGGACTAAGTGATCTAGAGATCGAGAGTCCAAAAGATCGGATCCCCTCGCAGGGGGAACGTCCTCCTCTTTTATTGCGCAAGAAGAGGACGGCCTTACAATATCGTTTTACCTAATTACCCTCGAGGGTCGAACACCCCCGACGGTTGCGCGTTGTCGGCCTAGTGCGCTACTGACGACCCCTTCCTCGGCCGCCACGTGTCCTTCACCTTCCCTTCGGCAGCTTCGCGGTAGCTTCCTTCTTGGCCGCTAGCGCCGCGGCACGCATGCAGCTACCTTTTCCCAAGCGCAGTGCTGCAGATCAGCTTTATCAGTTGGCAGGCAGGCAGGTGATGTCGGGTGTTGGTCGGGAGAAGACGTAGGCCGCTCGCCTTCTCCTTCACAAGCTAGGTTTGACTTGGGAGGGTATTCGGGACTCCCCCTCCCCTTTCTACTGTACGTGTTTAAAGACAGACAGGACCCCCTGCGGGGGCCTACCTCCCCGACTCGGAGGGTCGAGGGTCGGGCGTGGCGGACATGCCCGATCCCTTCACCCCCTGGCGCCAGGGGGTCGGGGGTCGGGCGAGATGGACGTGCCTGACTCGCCATCTTCCAGGTCCTCGGTAGGTCGGGCGAGACGGAGTCCTCCGACCGAACGGGACTAATGCCCCTTCCTTTCATTATCTGGGCCTTTCCTCGTCTATGCTCCGTTAGCTAGCATTCTGACAGTGGCCCCCTAATCCATGACCCCCACAGTAGCCCCCGACCTTGCAGAGGAGTCATGGACTCATGTGTGAGGTCATGTCGGTTCCATGGGGAAGGATTTTAAAGGGGGTTTCTTTTTTCTTCGTTTCTTGCTAACTCTTGACAATTCCCGGAATTTTAAGGGCGCGACCCGGATACCGCTCTGGCGGTAAACCTCGGTGCCCGTCGAATGAAGAGTCAGCCCGGGGGCTCTCGTTCCCGACCCCACTGTTCCCGGGTTTCCTGTTTCTGATTGCGATGTCATGCCACCCATGCACCTCGTGAGTTGTCCAGTATCCTTTTGGTCTTACCTGGGCCGATCGAGGGGATCCGACCAGGCCCGCGGATCGCAGCGGCCTATCCCGCTGCTGACGGGAATAGACCCGCCATCGAGTACGATGTGATGCGGCGATCAGGCTCCGGATTTGACCTCGCGATCGTGGTGGGCCCGACGAGGCGTGTGAGTGTAGAGGGCAGTTAATGCCTTAATCCACCGCCTCGTGGCACGCGCGCACATCGGGTGCGCTCAGAGTCGTTGGATTCGAACCGAGGGCTGAGGGTGTGTGGTCGTGCGCCCCCACGATACAGCTGCCTGTCACCCCGCCGCCCTTATACAAAGGGACAACGGTGTAGCGGGGCACTCTCCTCGTTGCTCGTCGCTGCTTCCATCTCCTTACTCCGTTCGCTCCTCATCGTCTTCGCCACCCAAATTTTCAACCTCGCCTCCCCTCAAGCTCACCACCATCATCATGGTCGCTTCATCCTCAACGCAGCTTCGCCCCTGGGCGCACTCGAGTGCGTCCATCCCCGCTCTCGAGTCGCTCGTTTCCCGTGGACTTTTGTGTCCGCGCGCCTCCAACGAGGAGTGGATCTCGCCGCCTCCTACCCACAAGACTCCGTCGCGGTCGGAGAGGTACGTGGTGAGCTTCATGGCTTACCACGTCCGAGGCTTCTCCACGCCAGCCCACCGCTTCATCCGCGATGTGCTCCACCACTTCGGTGTGGAGCTCCACGCCCTCGCCCCGAGCGGGGTCCAGCAGATGGCCAACTTCGTGGCCTTGTGCGAGGGTTATCTGGGCATCGACACAGATTTCAACCGTTTCGTCCTCTTCTTCAAGGCGGCGCTCGTCCGCCGGCATGGGATCTTGGCCCTGTGGGGATACTACTCGCTGCAAGCGAAGCAATCCCGCGTGGACATTTTCCACGCTCGGAGCTCCGAGGTTCCAACAAGGATTGGAACAAGGGGTGGTTCTACCTAAGGAACCACTCCGGAGCCGCCCTTCCTCCGTTCGACCCCGCAAGTTCTCCGCCGGCGAAGGAGCCGGCGCATTGGTAGTACGGCTCTGAGGCCGCAGATCGCAAGAAGTTGAAGCCGCACCTCGACTGCCTCGCCAAGCTCCAGTCGTGCGGCCTCACCGGCATTGGCATCGCAGAGGCCTTCCACCGGCACCGTGTTGACCCGCTTATGGCCAGGCGGCTGCGCCTGTTCGAGATGCTCCGCACAACTTCCGAGGCCGAGCTCCGCTCCAGCCTCGTGACGCGCATCATCCCTTTGGAGGATGAGATTCGGGCTCGGCTCGCGGAGCTCGTCGACTCCTCGCGGGCCGCGTCCATGGTGATCCCCACCCCAGGCCAGCCATCGATGCTTCCCGGTCCTAGGGCCGTAGACCTTGTAAGTTGCTCATTCTCGTCGTACCTTGCCTTGGTCGTTTTCTTTTCTTTTCCATATGCACGATTGATGTCCCCATCCTACAGTCTTGTGAGGCTCCTAGGGGTCTCCTCGTTTCGAGGGGAATCCTGCCCGAGGAGGCGGCCGCCCGGAATGAGACCCGACGGAAGAACCGGGAGGCCGGGGAGGCCGACCGGAAATGCAAGAGGAAGGACACCACGCGACGCCTTCGCACGCAGGAGCAGAGGCGCGAGAGGGAGCGCAAGGAGCGCCTGGGGGAGGAGGTCGGATCGAATCTGGCCTCCTCGTGCGATGAGGAGGAGAACCCCGGAGGTCATTCCCCTCTGCTGGGGGACTGCACCGTGGAGGCCTTTGTGGCGCATTGGAAACTCCCGTCGGTGCCCATCGTTGTGGAGGAGCTACCTTCCCCACCTCAAGGCACCCCGCCCGTCGGAGCATCCCGCTCACGCTCGTCCTCCGGACCGATGCAGGTGGAGGTTCGCCGCCCTAGCACGTCAAGTAGGTTCGCCTTAGATCCTCTCACTGCTTCGCTTTCCTTTTTATTTCCCATGTCGTTAGTGTTTTTACCAATGTCGCTATGCATGCAGTCGCATCGGCCAGGGCTCGGACCTTGGCTCGGCTCCGGTGAAGCGTCTCCATCGAGACGCGCCGCCCGCGGTCGTCCCTGACTCCTCGGAGCAAAGGATGCCCGCCGAGCCTCGGCAAGCCGACCCATGCCCGACCAGAGCCGAGGGGTCAGCTCCACCTCCCACCCTCGAGGGTTCTTTGCCTGCTCCGGGAGGCGCAGAGCCTGCCCAGATGGCTGCCGCTTCAGCCCCGCTAGTCCCTTCTCCCCCAGCTGTCCGTGCCACTGGGACGGGGGTTACGTACGTGCTGGCCACCTCTCCCGTGGCTGGGCGAGCGCCACGGTGAGCGTCACGGAGCCCCTCCCGGTTGCTGGGGCGCCCACCGGGGGCATGGTAGTGGGCGCTCCCAGGGAGACGCCCCTCGCGAACCCCGTCGCGCCGTCCGCCACGGAGCCACCCATGGCGAACCCTAGGGAGGGCATGGAGGCGAGCCGATGGTCCGTGGAGGACCTCTTTGGCGAGGCGGAGGCGCGCGCGCGCTCCAAGTCAGGGCCTCCCGCGGTCTCGTCGGCCCTTTCACTGGTGTCGGTCTTGGCGCCGCCGTCTTCCGCTGCGCTGGCAGAGCCCTCGGGGTCGGGCGACGACCATGGGATGGCCCCATCTACTCAGGGTGAGCCTGCGATCGACCCTCCACACATCTTGCAGATCGAGGACTGGCTAGAAAGCCTCCAGCAGATGGCCACCTTCCCCGCAACGCTCCTGCAGATGGCCCTGACGCTTCGCACCATAGCGATTCCTTCCAGCCGGGTACGTGACCTATTTCTTCTACCTATTTTTGCTTAGCTTCACGATCGCCTTCTGAGCCTTCCCTCATCGAGGCTCTGATTCGTTTCGCCGGTCGACGCATTCGATGCTGTTGTCACTCTCCCGGGCCCGGAGCATCGAGCAGGAGACCATTAACCAGGCCCGTCGTGCTTGGGACGTTGCCAACACTTCGAGGGACGAGGCCGCAGGCAGCGCCCGCCGCATCTCGGAGCTGGAGCGGGAGCTGGCCAATCAAGCCTCAGCACACCAGGAGGAGCTAGCCACGCTGCGGTCCGAGCCCGGCAGCCTCCGTACCAGCGCTGCCACATTCGCAGTGGTATACCCTACTTCGCAATTCTTTCTTTCTTCTAGCGCTTGCCTTGGTCCGGAGATGATCTCCGACGCCGGCCTTCCAGGGTTCCAGGCCGAGCTCAACACCTTGAGAGAGGAAAGGGCTACGGCGGTCCGGGCGTGCATCGACACCCAGCGGAGCGCAACCAGGCGGTGGCTGCGAAGGAGGACGCTAAGGAGGCACGCGCCCAGCTAGGTCAGCTTGTTGCTGACCTTCGCACTGAGGTACAGTCCTCCACCGAACGGATTGGGGTCCTGGAGGCCGCCCTATCTACGGCGCACAAGTCTCTGGAGGAGAAGGACTCGGAGATCGACGGTATGTCCCCGCTCACTTCTTCTCGCTATTCAACCCTGTCAACCTCCCTTTCTGCAGGTTCGCCCATGGCCTAACCATGGTTTTGTTCCCTGGCAGCGCTCAAGTCCCGCGTGGCTGACGGGATCACCCACCCAAGCACGCTGCTGTCGCACTTCGGGATGTTGCGCGACACGGCGGGGCAGTCCTGTCAAGGCTCGGGTTCCCTCTATCCGAGGACATCGAGCGGCTCCCCGGGGACCTCCACCGAGCAGCGGAGTGCTGCGGAGAGCTACTCGTTGTGGCCGTCTCGATGCTGGACGCTCTCGAGGTGCCGATGAGTGGCGATCCAGCGCGTCTCCCGGTGAAGCTCGACCAAGTCCCTGCGCGCGTCGGAGCCCTCGCCAAGCAGTCGCTGGTGCACGGCGTTCAAGAGGCCTTCACGTTGGTGGGCTCCCACTACGACGGGATCCGCTTCGACAGGATGGCCGCCGGCTTCCCCAATGACTTCACCTCGGAGGCCCTGGATGCCATGGCCGAAGAAGTCAGGGTACCTGCCGAGCAATTTGCCAATGGCCTGGCACCCACGACCGATGCGGAGGGCAACCTGGTGAACGGCGCCGACCCTGATCAGGCCCTGTGAAGATATCCCCACATTTCCTTGCTCTGCCTTGCTACTGTCGTGCCCTCGTGTAGAGGGATTAAAACCTTAAACTACTGTCGTGCCCTCGCGTAGAGGGATTGAACTTCTAGGGGGTTTCGCATCGACGGGACTCCCATGCTTCCGAATATTTTTGTAATAATTAGCTTATTTTCCTTCTTTTTCGTCGTCTTTCACTTTTTTGGCCCCGTACGCTTGGGCTTTTATCTGTTTTCTTGTGGTTTTACCCCTGCCAGCCCATGAGTGGGGTCTGCCTTCCAGTTTCTTCGCGGGCTGGTTGGGAGGCGCCACTTGAGACGGCCTTTGCGGGGTTATCTTTGTTTCTTTGATGATCCTTGGTTACCAATCGGGCCTTCGAGCCCTTAAGCTTTGGCCGTTAGGTGGACAAGACAAACTTGATGGTTCTGCCGAGCCCCCGAACCCCCGAGCCTTTAGGCTTGACCGAGAGGCGGGCAAGGCAAACCCGATGGTTGTACCGAGCCCCCGAGCCTTTAGGCTTGGCTGTGAGGCGTGCAAGGCAAACCCGATGGTTGTGCCGACCCCCCGAGCCCCCGAGCCTTTAGGCTTGGCTATGAGGCGGGCAAGGCAAGCCCGATGGTTGTGCCGAGGCCCCAAGCCTTTAGGCTTGGCTGTGAGGCGGGCAAGGCAAACCCGATGGTTGTGCCGAGCCCCCGAGCCTTTAGGCTTGGCTGTGAGGCGACTTCAGTGGGCTGAATCTTTGAGCCTGTAAAACCGTCAGGTTCGGATCCGAGACTCGCACTCCTGGAGGATCCAGGTACCGGACGGTTTGTTGGCCAAGTTATCTTCGAGCCCCCGAGTCTCTGCGTGTAGTTTCCCTCACCGTGGTTGGGCGCAGCCCCACACCCGACCGTTGAGTCCCTGTAAAAAGATAGACCCAACAGGTCCCAAAGCATAGTTAGTTTCTCCAATCTGAGCTGCGTTGTTGGCAACTCTTTTGCACATCATCGACTTGATTCATTTTGAAGGGGTCCCCTGGCCTGGCTATATGCGTTTGGGTATGTTGGCAGGGTCAGCCATTTGGCTCGGCAACCGTGCGATCCATAGCCGCGGAGGCATAGGCCGTCGCAACGCAGCTGCGCCAAACATCCCTGCCTACCCCTTTTAGTGGCACCGGGGTTTCCTTAGAACTACAGGGCCGGATGGCAAATAGCAAGCTCAAACGAAAATGACAATAAACTCAATCGAAAAAGATGCAAGTGTAGAGGGTTCACTTATCTGGCCGGTTGGAAGCTAGGGGAGGGCTTTCGCGGCCCCCCTGTCGGGTCTTCAATCGTGCGACGAGGAGTTGACGTAGCGCCATAAGCTTGCGGCTGGTGTGGGGACGTGTCACGACCAGGAGCTCACGGGTACTGTAGCTTCGAAAGTTTTGCGTTGGCGATAGTGCCCCTGGAGACACGGGCTCTGGTGGCTGGCTGGTAGCCTCTGTCTCCGGGGCATTATCGCCGAATGGTTTGTCTGTGGTGGAACCGCTTTTAAGTTGTGCGGCTCCTCCCTCCGCCGGCGATGTCTGCCGTCGGAGGCTTCCCATAAAAGGAAAGGTCTGGACTGCGTTCAACCCCGGCCCAATTTTGGCTTCGACCTGTCGGGCCTTTTACGAGGGTCCTCGTCGAACCTCTCGTGTTGGGAAGGTATAGATTTGCAGCCGACCCCTCCGTGGGCGGTCATGGGTAGAAGCGTCGTTGTGGCGGACCACTCCGAAATTATTCCAAGTTAAGTACCCCGGGACCACTAACCGAGTAGTCAGGCACTTAATCCGGAATAAGCTGGAGCGCCGTCGGATTAAACCCGATTAACCACGTTCTTTTCTCGATCGAAACAACAGCACGCCCACACGAAGGTGAGTTCCAGAGATTACAACATTCCACAAATTAACTTACACAAATAGGTATCACAAGTTATTACAAACCAAGTTCAAATTTAAATTAGAGTACAAAGTCTTGCAGCGGAAATAAAAGTTTCATTGCAGCGGAAGATAATCTAACGACGATACAATAACACCGTGCTGAAGCCTGCCACGATGCTACTCCTCCCGATCCTCGGCAGAGGACGGAACCCATTCGATGTGCCAGCTAGGTGGAACCTGGGTAGGCCAAGACAAAGCATCGACATCCAAAGGTGTACCTGTAAATCATTGCCACAAGCAAGGCTGAGTATACTAATACTCAGCAAGGCTTACCCGTCGGGTGAAAACTACATCACCGACATCTAGACAATGAGAGGCTTTTGGCTGGTGGGTTTGTTTGCCAAAAAGCAACTAAGTGTAGGTCCTTGCTTTCAAGTTTTAGCATCATATTCTAGTAAATTTAACCATTCTAGATTAGCATCCTCTCTAAGCATACAAGTGGTGCAATACAATTTAATTCATACAACATGTTCATAAATCTCATAATTCCACTTGTTACTCAATGTAGCATGGCGGTCAAGCAGTCTCATTAACCGCGAGAAGCGGACAGTTCGAACCGAATTTCTGCTACCTGGCCAGGGGAAACCCAACACACACGGATACTCTGCTTGCTATAAAAGGTACAAACATTTCCCAACCTTTCCCATCGATCCACAATTCGGAACCGGGTCCATTTCCTTAGGATAAAGGTTTACTGCTTCACTCACAGTCTCACGCATATATCCACAAGTGTACGGCAGGGGAAAACAAAGTTTCCAAGGAGAGATGGCTATCGGCCCTAGCTGCTTCAATCTGGTACCGGGCTTACCGGCTCCCATATACCGGCATGCATGTGGTACGTTCAAAAACTTGACACACTCATCCACACATTTCGACCTTAATAAATTTTCATACACGGACGGGAGATCTACATCTATCATCCCGCCCGTCAATCCTTATGATTCCAACATAAGTAAAGACAAGCAATTCCTATGTCTCGCGAGTGACAGGAAATCACTCGACTTGTAACGGACCTAAAGCAATGCCCTATCGATCCTTTCATACTAGTATTGCAAGTCATAGGTACTAGGAAATGTGTAGCTAAGGTATTCAATCAACTCCTTGAACGTAAATGCACAAGCATAGAGAAGTCATAATGCATAATTGGTAAAGGTTAGGTTATGCTCCGGGGCTTGCCTTCTTGCGCTAGCTGGGGGTTAGCCTCCGGGTTGTTTGTGTCGACGTTGGCTCCGCCTTCGAGGTTCTCCTCTTCGTCGACGGGGATGAGGTCGTAGAAGCCGTCATCGAGTGCGCTTTCTACATGAGATGCACAAGTTAAACGTTCTGCCAAATCATGATTCGAGGTTACTGCACTAGGTGATTTTTATCTTAACATTTTAACAAAGTTTCTCTTTTCTCTTCTAAGCTCCTGCTTTCGAGGAAAAGAACTCGGTTGGTCTCGAGGACCGAGTTCTTCTCGACAGAAAGAACTCTGCTGGTTCCCGCGGTCGGGGTTCTTATCGAAAAAGAACCCTGATGCTTGAAACTGAGTTCTCATCGAGAAAGAACCCTGTTCGATTAGGAAAAGAACTCTACTAGCTCTCGTTGCGCCAGGTGAACGGCGGTGGAAGGAGGTCGGAGAGGTGGGGAAAAGAACGGGTGGCTTACCATGAGTCGAACGATGACGGTTGGGAGGCTGGAAGAGGCTCGTAAATCGCCGGCGACGTGCGGTGGCAGTGCGGTCGCCGCGGGCTCGATTCCGGCGAAGTGAGTGGCTCTCACCGGAGTTGGAGGGGTCCGTGAGCACCAGCGGGACTCGGGGAAGCTATCGGAATGCTTGGTCGGCCTCGGGGAGGGCTCGATGTAGGGGCTCGACGTACGCGTGCTCCGGCGGCCGGAAATGCGGATTTGGGGGAAAATCCGATTTCTCGCCGGAGAGTTGGGTAGAGCTCGCGAGAAGTGGGGGAATGGAAAGCTAGGGAAGTGGTCTAGCTCTGTGCGTGAGGGATTTGGGAATGGTGGAGGGACGAGGACGAAAGTGGCAATGAAGCTAGGCTCTGTCCATAGTGCTCCTTGGCGCGTAGTAAGCGAGCATCGCGACTGCGGGGCGGCGCTGCGCGGCTGCGACCAGTGCCGAGCGAGCTCGTCAGGATGGCGCTCCACGGCGCGAGGCAGCAGTGCGCCGTCGCCCGCGACGTGACGGTACGGAAAACTTTGACAAACGCGTGAGGACAAAAGCTAGCTGCCGCCGCAGCTCGGACCCGACGCGGTCTCCGCCACACGCCGGCCACGTGGCGGCCGGACTCTATGAAGGGCTGTATTTGTGATGACTGCAACTCTTATCGTCGGAGATTTTTTTGTTTCAGTACCGAAATCTTGAGATTTCAGTTGGGTGTCACCAGACCTTTGTTTTTGAATTTCAGTTTCAATTTTTGGTCAATTTCTGAATTCTAACCCCATTGTTTTGCCTTATCTTCCTTTTATTAATTATTTTATTTAACCTCTCCCTCCTTTCTTAGACCCTTCAATAGTGTTACTAAACATCAGAGGTATGCTGCTCAAAGAGAGTTTTCAATTTAAAGTCCTACCTCCTTTTATTTTGAGAGTAAAAATCTTATTTTAACTTAAAGTTAAAACATGGACACATACATGGAGGTTAAAAGCTTATTTATTTTATATGCTCAACTTTTAATTATGTCGTTAACAACTTGACATATATTAAATATTAATTAATTTACATCCTTTGTATTTTATGAAAGCTCACTTTGTGAACAAAATCTCATTTTATTACTAAAACCTCAAGATTGCCACATGTAGGCCATGATTAGAACTGCAAGCTTTATTAGTCCAAGTGTTTAACCCTAACATTAAATCATTAACAATTGTTTTACTAAAGAACATCAGGAGCACTCTAAATATTATTTTATTTATAGCCCAAGGTGAGCTCCTATAAAAAGGGTGTGTGACCGTGTGTTTTTCATCCCATGTTTAAGTTGGTCTTTCAAACTTGATTTCCTATGTTTGGTAGATTAAGCATCTGAGTTATACATAACTCACCAAGGTTGCAAATGACATTTTTAGATACACAACTTCCATTTGAGAAAGTGATTTGGTTTTATAATTAGAACATACTTTCCCAAACCTTTTGTATTGATCAGACGTTTGTGATGTGCACAACTCTTATTTAAAATTTTAAATTAGAACCTTGCCTTCTGAAGGTCATTAATATCGTTAGTTGGAATTATTTCATGTGTTGACTTCACATGAGCCATTAGTCCTTTAAGACCTTTAGGGGCATAGAAGCATTACTTAATTTGCCGTTCAATCCTGATTTCTTTTTAGGAAATTTTTATGCGTCGTCTCGAGAGTATGTATTTAGAGTTTTGTCGTGCAACTTGTAAGAGAAGATGTTTAGATTTGTACTAGAAAAGTTTTTGTTGGGTTCAAATTTCAAGAACCAAAGCACGAGTACAAACTTAACAATCCTCATGTATAATTCTCATTCCTACTAGTGATTTAGTTTCAGGGTTTATAGTTCCTTAGTTTGTTTAATCACTCTTACTTATACGCTTTAAACACCAGGGGTGTTACAGTCGTAGCTGCTCGATGTTTCAGGCATTGGATATGTGGGTTCCATCTGGCATTGCCAGCTTATAAGAGCCCGGGCGGAGGACCCGTACTACGGTGTAGGGGCCTTCCTAAGGAGGTGAATGCTTAGTGAAGCCACGACGATCCTAGGCTATTCTCAAGACCAAGTCGCCTACTTGAAACGCGGGGCCACGAACCCGTCGCGCGTGGTAACGCCTCAAGCCTTGCTGATACCTGGCCGAATGCGCCACTGCCACCTCTCAGGCTTCCTCTAACTGGTCCGCAGCATCCTCGAGATTGGCCGCATTTGTTTCCTCATCAAAGGCCTAAACCCTTGGGGAGCCATAGTCTATGTCCGTCGGAAGGATCGCCTCGGAACCATAGACCATATAGAATGGGGAGAAGCTCGTGCCGCGGGTCGGAGTCGTCCGCAGACTCCACATGACAAAGGGCAACTCCTCCACCCACTTAGCGCCAAGCTTGTGAATGCGCTTGACCAATCGGTTGAATATTCGTGGCTTCAACCCTTGCAGGATCATGCCGTTGGCGCGCTCAACCTGCCCATTTGTACGCAGGTGAGCGACCACTGCCCATGCCACCTCGATCCCATAGTTGTCGCAATAACAGGTGAACTTCTTCCCTATGAACTGGGTCCCATTATCGGTGATAATGGTATTTGGAACACCGAACCTGCACAGGATGTCACGGAAAAAACGAACCGCTTGCTCTGGCGTGATCTCCGTTAGAGGGTGTGCTTCAATCCATTTTGTGAATTTGTCTACGGCGACAAACATCTGGGTGTAGCTCCCGGACGCTCTTGGCAATGGCCCGACCATGTCCAACCCCCAAACCGTGAATGGCCAGGTGATGGGTATGGTCTGAAGCACCTGGGCTGGTACATGTGTCTTCTTGGCGTAGAATTGACAGCCTTGGCAAGTTCGCACGATTCTCTCGGCATTTGCGACGGCTGTGGGCCAGTAAAATCCCTGCCTGAAGGCTGACCTTACCAATGACCGGGGCACCGCGTGATGGGCACACACTCCCCCATGTATGTCCCTCAGCAGCGATCTCCCTTCTTTGTTGAGAATACAGCATTCGAGGACACCATTATGGCCCCGGTGGTATAGGTTACCTTCGATTATCCTGTAGGACTTGGCCCTTTGGAATGGGGTTCGCCAATCTCCCTCTGGCTCGAGTGGGTCTTCCAAGGGTTGTTCCTCCTCGAGGTCTGGCCCTTCGTTGGGGTTGGATGCGATGGCCGCTACTACCCTCGTTGGGTCGAGAGTTCCATCGGGTCCGAGCAACTGCGAATACTCCAGATGGAACTGGCTGTCGCCAGGATGCAAGCTTGGCTAGCTCATCGGCCGCCTTGTTGTACTCCTACCGAAGGTGGACAAAGCCCAAGCCCTTGAACTTCTCTTGCGCTGAGCGTGCTGCCTCACAATAAACCGCCAGCTTCGGATTGTGGCACTTGGCGTCGCCATTGACCTGATCCACCACAAGCTGAGAGTCACCGCGAGCCTCCAGCCTATGGATGCCGAGCTCCTTGCCAATCCGCAGGCCGACGAGCAGAGCTTCATACTCTGCCATGTTGTTTGATGCGGGGAAGTGTAGCCATATGGCGTAACACATCATCACCCCCATAGGGGAAATGAAGACGACCCGGACCCATGACCCGGTTTGGTTCTGAGCTCCATCGAAGTGGAGGACCCAGAACTCAAGGTCAGCCGGGGCCGGGGGGAGCTGGGTTTCCGTCCACTCAGCAACGAAATCCGCAAGTTCCTGAGATTTGATTGCTGACCTTGGTGCGTAGGAGATGTGTGACATCTCTGATGTAAAAATGTAGAAAACACCTTTGAAACAGGTTAAAAAGGGAAAAAGTGGTGTTAAAATTCAGAAATTCATCAAAACTCAAATTTAAATTCGAAAGCAAAGGTCTTTTGACACCCAACCAAAATCTCAAGAATTTTGTACCAAACTTGAAAATCTCCAAAAATAAAAGTTGTTTTTCATCACAAATAAGGCCTAGTCACTGTTTGGAACTTTTGAAAATTTTGCAGTTTAGCCCCTCAAAAACTCGAAAAACAGTTCTGAACACCTTTTTGAATTTGGGTTGTTTGAGCTTGAAAATTTTGAAATTTAAGGTTCACCCCAAAAAGAAAGTTGTGTCCCACCACTCAAATTCCAACTTTTATTTTTACACTTTTTCATGTTCAGTTCAATTTTTTGGAGAAAATTCAAAAGGGGCAAAGGAGCTCCACGGAGCTGCCAGCTCGGCCCTGGCGCGCTCTGCGCCTGGCCGGAGCTCGGCCGCCACGTGGCCGGCGAGCGGCGGAGACCGCGCCGAGCCGGCCGAGCCGCGGCGTCGGGTGGCTCTTGTCCTCGCGCGTCTGTCCAAGCCTCCCGAGCCGTCTCGTCGCCGCTCGACAGCACGCCTCGCCTCACGCCGTGCGAACGCCATCATGGCGGGCGGAGCGCCGCCGTGGCCGCGCGCTCGCGCGCGTCGCGCAGAGCCGCCTCGCGGCGGATTCCCTCCCCGCTCCGCGCGAAGAGGCTCTGCAGCGCATCCCTGCTCTCCACGCCACAATCTCCGACCCCCAATCCCGTGCGCGCGCTCTGCCTGAGCTCACAGCGCCATCAATGGCGACCTCGACAGCCCGCGCACGTGCACACACGCCACCAAGGCCGCTCAGTGCCTTCTGGCTCGCCCAAACACTCCACCGAGCAGTCTCACACCTTCACTCAGCCCGCACTCAGCCCTTCTCCCTCTCCCCGCGCCTCGCTCCCGTCGTCTTCAACCTCCAGCCGCACGGTCCGAGCCGAGCTTCGAAGCGAAATTCGCCCTACACTCTCCACCATTCCCAAATTCCTTGCGCACGGAGCTAGACCCCTTCACTAGCCTCCCATTCCCCCACTCCTCTCGAGCTGTCATCAATTCTCCGGCGAGAAATCGAGATTTCCCCAAATCTCCATTTTTCGGCCGCCGGAGCACCCTCACGTCGAGCCCCTACTTCGAGCCATCCCCGAGGTCAACCGAGCACGCCAACAGCTTCCCCGAGTTCCACTGATGCTCTAAAGCCCCTTTCACCTCGGAGAGCACCACCGACCTCACCGGCGTAGAAGCCGCGGCGGCCGCGCCGCCACTGCATCGCTGCCGGCCGTTTTCCGAGCTTCCCCTGGCCTCCCAACCGCCACCAATCGACTCGTGGTGAGCCACTGGTCCTTTTCCCCCACTTCCCCGACCCTATCTCGCCGTCGTTTGGCCGGCGCAACTCCGGCGACGAGCCGAGGGCCTTTGTTCATCTTCTTCATTTTTCCAGGGTTCCCAGTGAAAAAGGCAGGGACCTGTTCGCGAAGTTTCAAAAGATCCAAGGGCCGGCACGTAAAAAGATTCTTAAGGTTTAAACCTTTTTCCCGAAATCTTGTAAAATCCACCAAAAATAGTACAAAAATCAGAAAAATGCACAAAAATAGTCCCTGGACTCGTGAGATTGTAAACTCCAATCTCATGTTAGCATGTAGGTACTTTTGGTAAACCATTTTTGAATTAAAATTCAAACTGTGAAATTAGAAACTTGTGCACCATTTCAAATCCAGAGCTCTGCTAGGGCTGAGCTTTGGATATGTTGTCTGCAGTGACTTTGTATACCTTGTCTCCAAAGGGAACCTAAAAATATGCACTGTAGCTTCGGTTATGAATTAATTTGTGATTCCTGTTTTATTGCAGTCCTAAAATTATTAAAAATAATCCGTGCAGCTAAAAATCACCATTTTTCTCCTGAGGCCTAAGAACTTGTTAGCACATCTGTTAAAAATGCAAAACTTAATTTTTGCTCTGTTTAGACTGGCAAATAAATAGATAAGTGTTTTCGGATAGAAATTTGTTGAGGACTGTCCAAGGGTTATTTTGAGCCACCACTTGGCCAGAGCCCTCCTTACACTCATGACTAGCTCTGGTAGGAAAATTTCCTGATTTGGATGTATTTTTGATTTTATATGAATTTATCTTGTTTCTTTAAGCAGCAGTTTGTACTATTTTTAATAAATTCTGTGTAGCTCAGTTTTAGCCAAATTTTGGAGTGAGCCTAAATCTTATACTCCAGTAGCTGTCGTAAAGTTTGTAGATAAAAAGGATGAACAGAAACAGAGAAACAAAAATGAGAAGAAACTAAGGTAGAATTGAGTTATAAAAAGGAAATAGACCATTTTGATAATTAATTAAAATGAAACATGGAAAGTCTAAAATTCCAGAACAGCACCCAAACCTCAAAATAATAAATGGGAATTCTTTTATATGTGTACACAATCACCATCATAGATGCGTAAAATTTTCCACACCCCCTCCTCTAATTTTGTGAAGGAGAAAGTAGTACATTAGCATGTCTAGGTGAATATGGCCTTCAAGGCCTTGGTTTTGGAGCAACTAGGCAGCCGCTATAAAGTTATGCATCTCATGTAGAAGGCGCTGTTGCCGACGGCTTCTACCATCTCATCCCCGCCGATGGAGAAGGCATCCCGGAGAACGGGGCCGGCGAAGGAACAATCGACCCGGAGGCTAACCCCCAGCTAGCGCAAGAAGGCAAGCCCCAGAGCATAACCTAACCTTTAAAGTTTATGCATCTATGAATTCCCTATGCTTGTGCATTTACGTTTCAAGGAGTTGAAGCATCTAGGGCCGATAGCCATCTCTCCTTGGAAACTTTGTTTCCCCTGCCGTACACTTGTGGATATATGCGTGATGCTGTGAGTGAAGCAGTAAACCTTTATCCTAAGGAAGTGGACCCGGTTCCGAATTGTGGATCGATGGGAAAGGTTGGGAAGTGCTTGTAACTTTTATAGCAAGCATTATCCGTGTGTGTTGGGTTTCCCCTGGCCAGGTAGCAAAATTCGGTTCGAACTGTCCGCTTCTCGCGGTTAATGAGACTGCTTGACCGCCTTGCTGCATTGAGTAACAAGTGGAACTATGAGATTGATGAACTTGTTGTATGGATTAAATTGTATTGCACCACTTGTATGCTTAGAGAGGATGCTAATCTTGAATGGTTAAATCTACTAGAATATGATGCTAAAACTATGAAAGCAAGGATCTACTTTTAGTTGCTTTTTGGCAAACAAACCCACCAGCCAAAAGCCTCTCATGTCTAGATGTCGGTGATGTAGTTTTCACCCGACGGGTAAGCCTTGCTGAGTATTAGTATACTCAGCCTTGCTTGTGGCTTTTATTACAGGTACAATGTTGGATGTGGCAGTCGATGCCATGACTTGGCCTACCCAGGTTCCCCCTGGATGGCACATCGAGTGGGTTCCATCCTCTGCCGAGGAACGAGAGGAGTAGCACCGTGGCAGGCTTCATCATGGTGTTACGTTGTATCGTCGTTAGTTTATCTTTCCGCTGCAATGAACTACTTTATTCCGCTGCAATGGACTTGATACTCTGATTTGAATTTCAAACTTGGTTTGTAATAACTTTATGATACTATTTGTGTATGTTAAATTTGTGGAATGTTGTAATCTCTAGAACTCACCTTCGTGTGGGCGTGCCTGTTGTTTCGATCGAGAAAAGTACGTGGTTAAATCGGGTTTAATCCGACGGCGCTCCAGCTTATTCCGGATTAAGTGCCTGACTACTCGATTAGTGGTCCCGAGGTACTTCACTTGGAATAATTTCGGAGTGGTCCGCCACAAGATGTCGTAGCCCATAAGCTTGGCAATCCTCCCTGTCGCTTCTCTATTGTTGATCACCTCTCCTAACGCATGCTCAGTCACGATGGTGACATGATGGGCATCGAAGTAATGTCTGAGTTTACGCTTGGCGATGAGGATGGCGTAGATCATCTTCTGGATGTGGAGGTAGCGTGTCTTCGACTCAGTCAACACATCGCTGATGTAGTAGACTGGGTGCTGGACCTTCAGGGCATGTCCTTCCTCTTCGTGCTCTACCACGAGGACGGCGCTCACCACCTGCATGGTCGCCGACACGTACAAGAGCAAACGCTCCCCTCGCGTGGAGGTACCAGGATGGGTGGCTTGGTGAGCACGTGTTTGAGCTATTCCAATGCCTGCTGGGCCTCCGCGGTCCATTCAAAGCGGCCCGCCCTCTTCAAAAGTTTGTAGAGGGGAAGCCCTCGCTCACCCAAGCGTGCCACAAATCGTCCCAATGCCACAAGGCAGCCTGTTAGCTTCTGAACGTTCTTGACAGAGCTGATCGACCCCATATTGGTAATGGCTGCTATCTTCTCGGGGTTCGTCTTGATGCCTCTGGCGGAGACAACGAATCCCAAGAGGAGGCCATTCGAGACCCCGAACACACATTTCTCTGGGTTAAGCTTGACGCAGTTCGCCCGCAAGCGATCGAACGTGGCTTCCAAGTCTTGGACTAGGTCGTCGGCTTGCTTGGACTTGACTACGATGTCGTCCACATAGACCTCGACGGTTCGCCCGACAAGGTCCCCTAAGCACTGGTTCATGCAGCGCTGAAACGTTGCACCCGCATTCTTTAGCCCAAAGGCCATCGTGGTGTAACGGAATACACCGCACGGGGTCACGAAGGAAGTGGCCAATTGGTCGGATTCTTTGAACGCGATCTGATGGTACCCAGAATAGGCATCGAGAAAACACAGGGTTTCGCACCCCAACGTGGAGTCTACGACCTGGTCGATGCGAGGGAGGGGACAGGGAAACTTTTCGCAAGCTTTATTGAGACTAGTGTAATCGACACACATTCTCCATTTCCCATTCTTTTTCTCGACGATCACAGGATTTGCTAACCACTCTGGGTAGCGAACCTTCCCTAATGAACCCTGCATCTAATAACTTGGCTACTTCTTCAATGATGATCTTTCGCTTGAACTCGTTGAAGCGTCTTGTGGGCTACCTGACAGGCTTCGCGCCTTTGCGGATGTCCAGGGAATGCTCGGCGACTTCCCGGGGAATTCCAGGCATCTCTGCGGGAACCCATGCGAACATGCCAATGTTCGCCCGGAGGCAGTCGACAAGCGCGCTTTCCTATTTCTCCGTGAGGCTGGAGGAAATGATGACCATCTTGCTCCCGGAACCTTGGGGATCGAGGAGCACCTTCTTGGTGTCGCTTGATGGCTGGAACTGCCTCTCGGCCTCCAGCTCGAGCATCGCCTTCTTGCTTCCGGGGCCATCATCACTCTGGGCGTCACGCACATCCTGGCCCCCAGGGACAGAAACCATTGCCACCATGACGTCGATCAACCCTTGAGAGACAACGAGCTCCGTGGAGGCCTCCACGGCCGCCTTGGCCTTGGCGAGCTAGCGAGACGCAACGAGCGCTGTTGCAAGTGCGCAGCTCTCCTCCGCATTCGTACGCTACCTGCGGGGATGTGCCTACGACGATGACGCCATTGGGTACCGACATCTTGAGCTTGAGGTAGACGTAATTCGGGACGGCCATGAACTTCACATAGCATGGCCTTCCCAGGATGGCGAGGTAGGAGGCATCGAAATCCACCACCTCGAAGAAGAGTGTCTCGGTGCGGAAATTCTCCCGGTCTCCGAAGGTGACTGGGAGCGTGATCTGCCCCAACGGGATGGCCTCCTTCCCCGGGACTACACCGTGGAAGGGAGCCTGCTCAGGCCGCACGTGGGATCGTGGGACGCCTAGTGCATCCAGCATACTCGCGTATAGGATGTTGAGGCCGCTCCCTCATCCATCAACACCTTGGAGACGCGCTTCCTTCCGATTATTGGAGCCAGCACCAGTGGAAGCTTTCCCGGATGTGGGACGTACTTCGGGTGGTCAGACCGGTCAAAGGTGATCGCAGCCTCGGACCATCGGAGGAACTCCTGGTTGGTGGGATGAACCGAGAACACGTCGCGCTCCATTAGCTTGGTACGCCGCTTCGACAAATGTTCCTCTGGGCCACCGAAGATCATGAGGCACTTGTCGGGTTCAGGGAACGAGTCGGTCACCGTCCCCTTCCCCTGTGGTTGGGGGGTCGGGCTGACCCCATCCAGCCTGCCCATGAGGAACTTCCTCATGAGTCCACACTTGCGGTACATATGCTTGATGGGGGTCGCAATGTTCCTGCTCGAAGTAATCAGGGGTTTGACCTTCGTTGGGTCGTCGTCCCTGGGGTCGGTCGTCTCGTCTCTGACCCTGGAGTGCCCTGCTTTGGGGTCGGGAGGGCTTTGGGTCTACCACAGCGACAAACTCGACCCTTCTTTCTCTTCTCCTCTTCTTCTTCTTCTCATGATAGTCGGACGGCCCTGCCTCGTCAGCTGTCTCCTCGCGCTTCTTTTTTACCCCATCTTCGGGAAAATGCGCCAGAACGGCCTCTTCTCCCTGTGCTTCTTCAGCGGGCATGTCAAGGACTTC
The DNA here is from genome assembly GCA_015342445.1 of Digitaria exilis. NCBI lineage: Eukaryota > Viridiplantae > Streptophyta > Magnoliopsida > Poales > Poaceae > Digitaria > Digitaria exilis. The sequence goes on from JACEFO010002292.1 coordinate 2,043,051, forward strand.
CTTGATCGTCTTCGGGCACTCCCTGCCGATCCGGCTAACCAAGGGTCGGATCTTGGTACCTCCCATCAGCGCAGCAATGGCGTCAGCATCGGTGGCGTCGAGGAGGTTCTTGGTACTCTCGCAGGGTTTCCCCATGCCTCTGCTTGCACCTCTTGAGGTCCCAGACCTTGCCTGGGCGCGCGTAGGTGCCCTAGAAGTTCCCGACGAAGATACTTCTTAGATCCGCCCAATTACGGATCTTTCCATTTGGCAATCGCTCAAGCCACGCATGGGCCAGCTCCGCCAAGTACAAGGGGAGGTTGCGTATGATGACTTTGTCATCAAAAGCTCCCCTCGCCCGGCACGCAAGCCGGAAGTCATCCAGCCAGACCGAAGGATTTGTCTCCCCGTCGTACTTGCTGAAGTTAGTGGGGAGACGAAACCGTGGGGGAATTGCCACGGTACGAATCTCATGGGAGAAGGCGGCTGGGCCGGGGCAATCAGAGTCGGAGTTCGAACCCCAATCCTCTTCTGCCTCGACATGCACCTCGCACCGGTGGTGCCTGATACATGGGACATGATCCTCGGTTCTTCCGTATCCTGGTGTCGAGCCTCAATGGTGTGTCGCACATCGCGATCTGGACCCAGTCGGTCTTGGACCTTCGCGGCGTCCGGATTCGGGGCGTCCCACCATGAGCCTTCAGCCGGCTTCTTTCGGTCGACGGGGCTAGGAGATCGCGAGTTCCCAGCCTCGCCCCCGGAGAACCATCTTCTTCCCACGGAGCTTGCCGCCTGTCGCACCGCATCACGTTCAAGGAGCGACTTCTGCCCATTCTGTATTCAGCGCTCCTCCGAGGTGGACGGCTGAGGTAACTGTCGACTGAGCAGCGTCGTCGCGGCGATGCACTGGCTCGCCCAGTCAAAGAGAGGGTAGCCATCGGCGTTAGTATCGATCCTCTGGCCCACCTCGCGGGCTCTTGCCCGAGCAGAAGGCTCCATGTTTGCGTCGAGCTGAGCTTGCTCTATCTCGTTGGCAAGCCGCATGTCCTCCAGCTCTTGTTGCTTCGTCGCGATCTGCTCCGGAGTTAGCCGGGTCTCAGCCCCGTTCGCCCCGTTCATTAAGTCGTTCTGGGGAACCACGGTGAAACACTCTCGCGTGGGACAACGCTTACCCCCTCTTGGGGGAAGATGACGTCCAGATCCTAGGATGCCTTCATACCTCAGAAGAGGTGCATGGGGTGGCCATGGAGCACGATGCCACGTAGCTCCCTAGAATGCCTTCATACCTCAGAAGGCGCACCCTGGGGCGTGCTCTTTCGAGGCCTTTCCATGCCTGACGTTGCACCAAATCAGAGAAAGTTTATGACACGTTCCTCAAACCAAAAGGAAAGGCTGACGCCTCGCCTTTTCGTGAGTTTGCGTCGTCCTTCTTGGTCATTTGGCTTTTGGAGCCGCATGACGAAGGCGAACCCGAATGCCTTGCTCAAAGCGCTTGGGCTGGGTCATCGCTCCCGCCATGGCGGTGCACGATCCTCTCACGCCCCACCCTTAACACGGCGATGGAGTTCCGAGAAACGATGCTCACAGCTTGAGTAGCCGTAGTAGCCACCGCCGAGGCAGCTGAGGACACCGCCGGACCACCCTGGGGGACTTGTCCCGCGTAGGTGGCCGGGTAGTCGGAGTGGTCGACGAGGACAAGGCGAAGGGCGCCACTGTGAGCATCCGGCATCTCGTTCACGAGGAACTCGAGGCTGCCGAATCGGATGGTCGCGCCCAGCATGAACTGATGGTCACCGAAACCAGCCATCTCGCACCAGATGTCGATGAACTGATGGTCACCGAAACCGTCCTCGATGGATCAAACTATACTCTCACCCATGCTCCCCACATACGCCTTTCGGTAACCACTGGCGAGTTAGAGATGTACAAGCTAATTATCCAAGACCAGAGCCATTATAGTTCCAACGGCGGTGAACAGGTTCCTGGGTTGCCGCTTTAAGAACCGGACCTTACGGAGAGACATTAGAACAAAGCACAAAGCACATGCTCTAATTCCCTAGATCAAACCTTATAGAGACACTAGAACAAAGCACACAACACATGCTCTAGTTCCCCGAACCATGTTGCTAAAAAGCATCTTTTAACCATCATTGAAGTGAACCATTAATTCAATATTGACATTAAAAATAAATGTTGGTTGCAGCGCGTAGCATAGTCTAACCATAATGCATAAAACCCCGGGTAAACTAGGAACATCCTTAGTGGTTAACAGTATTAGACACATGCATATGATTTATGTGATTAATCGGTGTATAGGTAACAAGGATGGTCCGTGTTATACTTGCCTTCCTCAGCGAACTGCTGTTGCTCCTGCTCTTCGGGAACTGGATCGTCGGCGAACTCGAACGGCTCGTCAACAACTCACATCGATCACCACACAAGCATCCACACATACATGCAAACAAGGCATTTAATTAGAACAATACACCAAACATAAACAAAATATGAAAAGAAGGCTTTGGAGTTACTGTACACTTTACTACGAACACATGAGCACGAAAATCACTCAAATCGGAGTTAAAACGGGGAAACTACGCTTAAAACGGGCTCTAGGGGCTTGCTGGTGAAGGTTTTATGCTTTTAGGGGTGTTTTTGAAAGAAACCAGGGACCTAAAACATAATTTCGTATAAAAACTCGAGGGCTGCGGCGTAAAAACGACTTCCAGGACGGCGGCCACTATTTTTCAAAAGAGCAGGGGCTAAACCGAAAGAAAAAGGACTAAACTGTAAATACTTTTGAATAGAGGTGGACCACGGGTTGATTTTCAGAAAACAGAGGGGCTCTTTTGCAAAACAGGCATGGCGGCGGCTAGATGCTGATGTCGGCTGACGTCATCGTGGACCGGACCGTAGACCGGCCCTGAACCACGGTTCATGGGTTCACGAGGAACCGGCTCGGTTTAAAACAGTTTTCAGATCTGGCCGTCGGTTTCGAATCCTACGGCTGAGATTAGATCTAGGCGCTGGGTGACCGGAGCACGGCGGCGCCGCCCGCGGCCGCGGCGGGGCTTCGCCGGAATCGAGTGCCGACGGCACTACAGAGCTCCAAAGCTCGCCGCGATGGGACCTAGAGAGAGAGGGGGCGATGGCGAACTTGTTTTGGGGGTCCTACTCGAGGATTGGGCGTCGGTGAGAGCTATCGACACGCGGCGGCGGAGCGGGCACTCCGGCGAGGTCGTGTGCGCGCGAGAGAGCGAGAGGAAGAGGGGAAGCGCGCTTGGCGAGTTCCTCACCTTGCGGCAGAGCTCTGGGGCTAGTCTTCGGCTGCAACGCGGCTGCGAGACAGGCTCAAGACGACGGCAGCGCTCGAGGCTAGGTCCAAGGCGGCGGCGGCTAGGGTTTGGGCTGCGGCTCGAGGGGGGGCTGCGGATTTATAGGGGCAGTGGAGACCCCCTTGGCGTGCACGCCAAGCTCGCGTGGAGTCCGGGCGCGGCACGGCGACGCGGCGGCGCAAAACTCGGGCTCGGTCTCGAGTCCTGCTTGGACACGGCGGGAGGTAGGGGGAGCAGCTGACAAGTGGGGCCAGCGCGTCAGCGGCTGCGGAAGGGAGAAAGCGCCGACAGTTCGGGCCCACCTGGCAGAGAGAGAAAAGGGGAGAAGAGCGCGCACGGCTGGGCTGGCGTGGCTGTTGGGCCGCGCGGCTTGCTGGGCTGCGCAGAGGAGAAAGGGAAGATGGGCCGTGGGGAAGAAAGAAAAGAGAGAAAGAGTGGGCCGGCTGGGCTGAAAAGAAGAAGGAAAAAGTGAGAGAAAAAGAAAAGGTTTTTCTTTTATTCAAACACTCATTTGAATTCAAATTCAAATTCAAATTTGAATTCAACAATCAAAAATAAATGCACCAGCATGAATGCAACAATAAAGTTTCTACACTCTATATTTGCTTTTAATTCTCCAAAAATTTTATTTTCCTACATTATTTATGAGCACTTGAATATTAAAAGCCAATTAATTACTAAAGTCTAAATAGGGCATTTTTAGGGTGTTACAAACCTACCCCCCTTAAGATGAATCTCGTCCCCGAGATTCGGACGTGGATTGGAAGAGATGTGGATATTCTGCCTTGAGATCATCCTCCCATTCCCAGGTTGCCTCATCCTCTGTATGACGATTCCACTGAACCTTGCACATACGTATCACCTTGTTCCTGGTGACCCTCTCGGATTCCTCTAATATCTTAACTGGATACTCCTCATAAGTAAGGTCCTCCTGCACATTTAACTCCTCCAACGGAATCTGTTCCTCTGGCACCCGTAAACACTTCTTCAGCTAGGACACATGGAACACATCATGCACTCCTGCCAGTTTCTCTGGTAACTCTAACTGATAAGCCACTTCACCTCTCCGTTCCAATATCTTGAATGGTCCAATGTTTCGAGGTGCTAGCTTGCCTTTGACATTGAATCTCTTCACACCTCTCATTGGTGACACCTTGAGATAGATGAAGTCGCCAATTTCGAATCTGAGATCTCGACGCCTTACATCCGCATAACTTTTGTGCCGTGTCTGTGCTGTTCTCAAATTCTGCCTGATAACCTGCACTTGTTCTTCTGCCTGCTTCAAGACTTCAGGTCCAAATACTTTCCCTTCTCCGGTCTGATTCCAAAACAACGGTGTCCTGCACTTCCTTCCGTACAACGCCTCAAACGGTGACATCTTGAGACTCTGTTGGTAGCTGTTGTTGTACGAGAACTCTGCATAACACAAACTCTTCTCCCAACTATTCCCATACTGTAATGCACATGCCCTCAACATGTCTTCCAGTATCTGATTTGTCCTCTCAGCCTGACCGTCTGTTTGCGGATAGTAAGCGGAACTGAAGTGAAGCTTAGTATCCATGGACTCATGTAACTTGCGCCAAAAGTGCGACGTAAACTGACTGCCTCGGTCTGACACTATCTTCTTCGGTACCCCATGCAAACATACAATCCGCTCCATATACAACTCTGCAAGTTTGGCACCAGAATATGTAGTCTTCACCGGAATAAAGTGAGCCACCTTCGTCAATCGGTCCACTATCACCCATATAGAGTCATAACCTTTCTGTGTGCGGGGCAGTCCTGTTATAAAATCCATACCCACTTCTTCCCATTTCCATTCTGGTATCTTCATAGGCTGAAGCAAACCTACCGGTCTCTGATGTTCGGCCTTGACCCTCTGGCATACATCGCAAAGAGCTACGTGTGCTGCAACATCGCGCTTCAAACCATACCACCAAAATCTTTCCTTAAGGTCCAAGTACATCTTGGTACTTCCCGGGTGAATGGAATATGCTGACTCGTGTGCTTCCCGTAAGATAACATCCTTGATATGCTGCTGATCCGGCACCACTATTCTGTTACCATACTACACTGTACCTTGATCATCCAATCGGAATCCTGGCGCTTTATCTGTCCCAACCTTCTTTATCAATTCCTTGATTTCCTCATCCTCCAATTGACCTTTTCGGATCTCCTGTTCAAGAGTTGGCTCCACTTCTAGCTTAGTCACGTTGGCTACCATACCCAAGTTCAAGCGTTCGAATTCCCAACTAAGCTCTTTCGGCAAATTCTGTCTCGTCAGCACATTCGCATGGCTCTTTCTACTCAAAGCATCGGCCACCAAGTTAGCCTTCCCTGGATGGTAATGAATCTCCAGTTCAAAGTCATTGATCTTCTCAAGCCAACGACGTTGCCTCATATTCAACTCGGATTGCGTGAACACATACTTAAGGCTCTTATGGTCGGTATAGATGTCGCACTTGTGCCCAATCAAATAATGCCTCCAGATCTTCAACGCGTGTACCACGGCTGCCAATTCCAAATCATGTGTCGGATAGTTCAGCTCATGTCTCCTCAACTGTCTGGATGCATATGCCACAACTCTACCCTCCTGCATGAGTACACATCCCAATCCTTGGCGAGACGCATCACAATACACTGAAAAACTCTTAGTAACATCTGGTGGTACCAATACTGGTGCAGTGGTCAGCCTTTTCTTCAACTCCTCGAAGCTAGCTTGGCACTGCGGTGTCCACACGAACTTGGCATTCTTCTCTAGCAATGATGTGAAGGGCTTGGCAATCTTGGAGAATCCCTCAATAAAACGCCGATAGTAGCCTGCCATTCCTGATCTCAATGACATTCTGCGGTGGAATCCAGTTGAGAACATCCCTGACCTTCTTCGGATCAACTGCGACACCTCCATTTGACAACACATGGCCCAAGAATGATACCTCCTTTAGCCAGAATTCACACTTGGTTAACTTGGCATACAGCTGATGCTCTCGGAGTCTCTGCATCACTAACCTCAAATGTTCCTCATGCTCTTCCTCATTCTTGGAGAAAACCAGAATATCATCGATGAACACCACGACGAACTTGTCAAGATAGTCCATGAACACGCTGTTCATCAAATACATGAAGTAGGCCGGTGCATTAGTCAATCCAAAGGACATAACTGTGAACTCATACAAACCATACCGGGTAGTGAAAGCTGTCTTAGGGATGTCTGTCACCCGGATTCTCATCTGATGATAGCCCGATCTGAGATCGATCTTCGAGAACACACAAGCTCCCCTCAATTGATCAAAGAGATCATCGATCCTTGGCAGTGGGTACTTGTTCTTGATGGTGACCTCATTGAGGGCTCGATAGTCTATGCACATCCTCTGTGTCCTGTCTTTCTTATCAACGAACAACACTGGAGCTTCCCAAGGCGAAGAACTAGGACGAATATACCCCTTAGCTAGTAAGGCCCTCAATTCTTCTTTAAGTTTCTTTAATTCTTTTACCCCCATTCTATAAGGTCTTTTAGCTATGGGTGCTGTGCCAGGCATAAGTTCAATAACAAATTCAACTTCACGTTCCGGAGGCATACCTGGCAATTCATCTGGGAACACATCTGGATACTCATTCACCACTCGAATGTCCTTCAACTCTGTGCCTTCAGCCTGATTGACCTGGCCGGGCTCTGTGGATTTGGTTGCTTGATACTCAATCTTCTCCCCTGATGGAGCCACTAACTGAACTGCACGCTTGGAACACTGTATGATGGCATCGTATTTTGCTAGCCAGCTCATTCCCAAAATCAGATCCATCCCGATAGAATTTAGGACTATTGGGTGTGATAAGAAGTCTACCCCCCTTATGTTAATTGCTACATTAGGACAACGTAATGTGGCCATAAGTTCTCCTCCCGGTGAGCTAACCAACATGGTATTTCCCATAGGTTGTATAAGCATCAAGTTCTTTTTCACGAAATCAGCAGATATAAAAGCATGCGAAGCTCCAGAATCAAACAAAACTGTAGCAGGTTGTGAGTTGACCGGAAACGTACCGACTACCACATCTGTGGCTCCTTCTGCAGTTTCTGCTCCCACATGGTTGAGCCTGCCCTTGGCATAGTTCTGCTGGCCACGGTTCCCCTGTGCCTGCTGCTGATTTCCATTCTGAGTTGGTTGTGGTCCTGCCTTCTGGTTGTTATTCTGACCGGTGGAGTTCTGGACCCTCCGGGGACAAGAGTTAGCATAATGTCCCTGCTCTCCATAGTGGTAGCATGCCCTTGGGCCGATAGGAATGGTGTTAGCCTGGGTGGTGCGTGAAGCCTGAGTGTTCTGCTGCACGTTCTGGTAGCGCTGCGGTTGCTGCTGAGGTGGTGCATACTGGGGACGTTGCTGGTTCTGGCCGCGGTTCTGAAGGCCTGACTGTCCCTGAGTGCGCTGCTGATTCACCTGCTGGGGGTTGTAGCGGGAGCGGACGTTGCTGCCAGATTGGTGGTTCATGAATTTTCTCTTCTTGTCCTCAATCTCACGGCGCTTGTGCTCCACCATCAGAGCACCATCGACCAGTCCGCCGAAGGTTGGGAAGGTGATGCACATCAACTGCAGCTGCAGGACATCCTGGAGTCCATTCCGGAAGCGAGTCTGCCTCTTCTCGTCTGTCGACACCTCATCTGGTGCGTAGCGGGCCAGCTCGAGGAACTTGTCATGGTAGGCAGTGACACTCATTCCTTCCTGCGTCAGGGCTAGGAACTCCTTCGTCTTCAGGACCGTCAGTCCCTCAGGCACATGGTGGGCACGGAAGTCGTCACTGAACTGCTGCCAGTGATCTAGTCGCGATTGGGTTGCGCATATTGGTATGCCACCCACCAGTCGAGAGTGGCTCCCTCAAACTGTCCAGAGGCGTAGAGCACCTTTTCCCTGTCATCACACTGATCAATGTCGAGCTGTCTCTCCACTGCCTTGATCCAATCTTCTGCTTCCATCGGGTCCTTAGCGCGGGAGAACTTTGGCGGGCGCCCCTTCAAGAACTCTCCCCTCTTGTCCCGGATGGGCTGGGGAGGTGGCTGAACAGGTGGATTCTGCAGGTTCTGCTGCATCAAAGCTATAGCCTGGGTCAACTGTTGCATCGTCTGTGTCTGCAAGCAGACCAGATCCTCCATGGTGGGCGGCTGGTTCTGGTTCTGGTTCTGATTGCCACCACCCGTCGATCCTCTTGTCCCAGCCATCTGTCACAAATCAAAATCCCGACATTCACAATCACAGTCATGTCTGAACCAGTGTCAAGAACAGAAGCAATCCACTGACAAGATAAGGTACTCAGGCGATAGGAAAGATAATAGATGATGTGCAAAGGAGAGGTTAGGAACCCAATTATCTATCCATTAAATACCTTATACCTTAATCCAATACTAGATGATTGCAGACTTTTATCCACGCTCATCACAATCATTACAAAGATCCAAATCACACATAAGCATAATGACAATTCATTCAAGCATTTAAAGGCATGGTTCACACAAGACTCGACACTCTTAGACTAGTTTTGGACCCGAAAACATTCTATTTGATCTCTATTACAACTTATGGTAGCATTTAGGGTCGATGGTGGTGCGGTAAGCTAGGGTGCTATATCTAGTCCTTCTGTGTGGTGGCGACTGTGCACCGAACTCTGGACTACGTGGCGCAGGTCCTCCCAACTAGTGCTGCAGCTCCTCATTCTTCTGTTGTTGTTGCTCTAACTCCACGGACTCGGTCCCTAGCTCCTCGGGGTCCCCTTCTTCGGCCTACTGCTTAAGAAGCTCCTTGTAGGCATCCAGGTTGCGTGCCACCAATGGGTACTCATCGATGCGGGGTGGAAGGTAGCCATCAGCACTCTTGCGGACTGTCTATTTCTGTCGAGCCATCTATAGAAAGTGAAAACTAGAGGAGGGCCTTAGATTAAAGCTTAGAAAATTTCCAAAAAGGACAGAGGTAGAATAGAACATGATTTTTCACAGAAACTCAACTCTAGGATGTAAAATAATTTTTAGAGCAAGGATTAAGCAAGTTCTAATCGACCGTTCTATCTAGGCTGCGATCCTACAGTCAGCACGGCTCTGATACCAACTTTGTAACACCCAGATTTCCAAGAAATCCGAATGGTTCCATATGTGTGCCCAGGATGTCCACAGAACACATATAGATTACAAATATTGAATCACAGAGAACACAATGCTCGAATAAAATAGTTTACACCAGAGTTTAACTTAAGACATAGTCTTAAACAAATAACACAGCGGAAGTCTTAATATTATTAAACGTTTCATAACTAGTAGAGCCTCAAGTCCACAGGGACACCGACTGGTTGAACACAGCTAGAAGTACGGCAGATCCTCCGGAAACTGAGCAAGCGACTGATCATTCAATGCTCCATCTGTTACCCATCCGGGATTTTGTTGAATAGTTGCAAGTGTAAGTAAACCATCTTACTTAACAAGTATAACACGGGTTATGCAAGAACAAAAGGCTTGACACGGTTATACTACTTTAACACTTTTAGTTGTTTCATTTTATTATCATCCAATTTACTACAAATGTGTAGAACCCAATGTATAAACCCATTAATAATAATGTATAAGTAATTATAGAACAAACTAACATCAATCACTAACTTCATCTTCTAATCAAAAAGGATCCAGGCCGCTCGTATCCTTGAGCACGGCTATCATGATAGATCAACACTCTGCAGAGGTTTCGCCCTTTACCCGCCGGTCACATAAATCCAAAAGAACTTATGTTACGAGGACTTTCACAAAACACCCTAACAAGCACAGTAGCCGTTTTGGTTCAACATAGGCAGCATAACCTGAGGCATCGAGATTGACGTGCGCTCAGGGCGGAACGTGAGGGGGTCAATGGCGTCCAGAGCGAGAGCGCAATCATCGCAACGTGTGAAGCTGCCGTACATCGGGCGCTTACATCACGGGACTTTGCCTAGCCAACGGATAAAACCGTCCTCGATGGATCAAACTATACTCTAACCCATGCTCCCCACATACGCCTTTCGGTAACCACTGGCGAGCTAGAGACGTACAAGCTAATTATCCAAGACCAGAGCCATTATAGTTCCAACGGCGGCGAACAGGTTCCTGGGTTGCCGCTTTAAGAACCGGACCTTACGGAGAGACATTAGAATAAAGCACAAAGCACATGCTCTAATTCCCTAGATCAAACCTTATAGAGACACTAGAACAAAGCACACAACACATGCTCTAGTTCCCCGAACCATGTTGCTAAAAAGCATCTTTTAACCATCATTGAAGTGAACCATTAATTCAATATTGACATTAAAAATAAATGTAGGTTGCAGCGCGTAGCATAGTCTAACCATAATGCATAAAACCCCGGGTAAACAAGGAATAAGGTAAAGACTAGGAACATCCTTAGTGGTTAACAGTATTAGACACATGCATATGATTTATGTGATTAAGATGGTCCGTGTTATACTTGCCTTCCTCAGCGAACTGCTGTTGCTCCTGCTCTTCGGGAACTGGATCGTCGGCGAACTCGAACGGCTCGTCCACTACTCACATCGATCACCACACAAGCATCCACACATACATGCAAACAAGGCATTTAATTAGAACAATACACGAAACATAAACAAAAGATGAAAAGAAGGCTTTGGAGTTACTGTACGCTTTACTACGAACACATGAGCGTGAAAATCACTCAAATCGGAGTTAAAACGGGGAAACTACGCTTAAAACGGGCTCTAGGGGCTTGCTGGTGAAGGTTTTATGCTTCCAGGGGTGTTTTTGAAAGAAACCAGGGACCTCAAACATAATTTCGTATAAAAACTCGAGGGTTGCGGCGTAAAAACGACTTCCAGGACGGCAGCCACTATTTTTCAAAAGAGTAGGGGCTAAACCGAAAGAAAAAGGACTAAACTGTAAATACTTTTGAATAGAGGTGGACCGCAGGTTGATTTTCAGAAAAGAGAGGGGCTCTTTTGCAAAACAGGAACGGCGGCGGCTAGATGCTGACGTCGGCTAACGTCATCGTGGACCGGACCGTAGACCGGCCCTGAACCACGGTTCATGGGTTCACGGTGAACCGGCTCGGTTTAAAACGGTTTTCAGATCTGGCCGTCGGTTTCGAATCCTACGGCTGAGATTAGATCTAGGCGCTAGGTCACCGGAGCACGGCGGCGCCGCCCGCGGCCGCGGCGGGGCTTTGCCGGAATCGAGTGCCGACGGCACTACAGAGCTCCAAAGCTCGCCGTGATGGGACCTAGAGAGAGAGGGGGCGATGGCAAACTCGTTTTGGGGGTCCTACTCGAGGATTGGGCGTCGGTGAGAGCTATCGATGTGCGGCGGCGGAGCGGGCACTCCGGCGAGGTCGTGTGCGTGCGAGAGAGCGAGAGGAAGAGGGGAAGCGCGCTTGGCGAGTTCCTCACCTTGCGGCGGAGCTCTGGGCTAGTCTTCGGCTGCAACGCGGCGGCGAGATAGGCTCAAGACGACGGCGGCGCTCGGGGCTAGGTCAAAGGCGGCGGCGGCTAGGGTTTGGGCTGTGGCTCGAGGGGGGGCTGCGGATTTATAGGGGCAGTGGAGACCCCCTTGGCGTGCATGCCAAGCTCGCGTGGAGTCTGGGCGCGGCACGGCGACGCGGCGGCGCAAAACTCGGGCTGGTCCCGAGTCCTGCTTGGACACAACGGGAGGTAGGGGGAGCAGCTGACAGGTGGGGCCAGCGCGTCAGCGGCTGCGGAAGGGAGAAAGCACTGACAGTTCGGGCCCACCTGGCAGAGAGAGAAAAGGGGAGAAGAGCGCGCGGCTGGGCTGGCGTGGCTGTTGGGCCGCGCGGCTTGCTGGGCTACGCAGAGGAGAGAGGGAAGATGGGCCGCGGGGAAGAAAGAAAAGAGAGAAAGAGTGGGCCGACTGGGCTGAAAAGAAGAAGGAAAAAGAGAGAGAAAAAGAAAAGGTTTTTCTTTTATTCAAACACTCATTTGAATTCAAATTCAAATTCAAATTTGAATTCAACAATCAAAAATAAATGCACCAGCATGAATGCAACAATAAAGTTTCTATACTCTATATTTGCTTTTAATTCTCCAAAAATTTTATTTTCCTACATTATTTATGAGCACTTGAATATTAAAAGCCAATTAATTACTAAATTCTAAATAGGGCATTTTTAGGGTGTTACAGGCCGGTTCAAGCCTTGTGTGGGTGTAGTGTGCGTGTAGGGGACTAAGTGCTCTAGAGATCGAGAGTCCCAAAGATTGGATCCCGTCGCAGGGGGAACGTCCTCCTCTTTTATAGCGCAAGAAGAGGACGGCCTTACAACATCGTTTTACCTAATTACCCTCGAGGGTCGGACACCCCCGACGGTTGCGCGTTGTCGGCCTAGTGCGCTACTGACGACCCCTTCCTCGGCCGCCACGTGTCCTTCACCTTCCCTTCGGCAGCTTCGCGGTAGCTTCCTTCTTGGCCGCTAGTGCCACAGCACGCATGCAGCTACCTTTTCCCAAGCGCAGTGCTGCAGATCAGCTTTATCAGTTGGCAGGCGGGCAGGTGATGTCGGCTGTCGGTGGAGAGAAGGCGTAGGCCACACGCCTTCTCCTTCACAAGCCAGGTTTGACTTGGGAGGGTCTTCGGGACTCCCCGTCCCCTTTCTACTGTACGTGTTTAAAGACAGATGGGACCCCCTGCGGGGGCCTACCTCCCTGACCCGGAGGGTCGAGGGTCGGGCGTGGCGGACATGCTCGATCCCTTCACCCCCTGGCGCCAGGGAGTCGCGGGTCGGGCGAGACGGACGCGCCTGACTCGCCATCTTCTAGGTCCTCGGTAGGTCGGGCAAGACGGAGTCCTCCGACCGAACAGGACTAATGCCCCTTCCTTTTGTTATCCGGGACTTTCCTCGTCTATGCGCCGTTAACTGACGTTCTGACAGTGGGCCCCCTATTCCATGACCCCCACACCTGGGCGCTGCAGTGCGTGAAGTGACCGAACGGGGGTGCTGGTGTGCTCGCGAGGAAGAGAGGCGCGGCTTTGGCTGGCTTGACCGGGTCGCCGCCGCTCGCCGGCCACGTGGCGGCCGCTGGCGGCCTCGGGCAGAGCCCGGCCGAGCTGTCAGCCGGGCGCCCGTGGAGCTCCCCGGTTCAACTGTGCGAAACTCCAAAAATTTGAACTAAACCTTCAAAGGTGCAAACGCAAAAGTTGGAGTTTGAAAGGTGGGACACAACTTTCTTTTTGGGGTGAACCTGAAATTACGATTTTTTCAAGCTCAAACAAGCCATATTTGAAAAGGTGTTCTGCATGGTTTTTAGGGTTTTTGAGGGGCTTAACTGCAAAATTTGGAAAAGTTCCCAACAGTGACTAGGCTTTATTTATGATGAAAAACAACTTTTATTTTTGGAGATTTTCAAGTTTAATAAGAAATTTTTGAGATCTCCGTTGGGTGTCAATTTAGCATTATTGAATTTAAACTTGAATTTAAAAGCCAACTTAAGTGTGTTTGTACCATTGCTGCCCTTTTTCCTTGTTTTTAGTGTATTTTTAAAGTCTTAAACATCAGGGATGTCACACTAACCACTCATACAACCCAAATTTAGTTTTAAAAGCTGTTTTCCATTCATCTCCAAGTTTCATTCTTATTTGGTTGTAACTAATATGCAAGCCGATCTTTGTGAAAAATATAGTGCCACACAATTCATCAAGCATGTCGTCTAGCCTAGGAATAGGATGCCGATATCGAATAGTAATATTATTGATGGCTCTACGATCAACACACATACGCCATGTACCATCCTTCTTAGGAACCAAAAGCACATGCACAACACAAGGACTAAGGCTCTCACGATCATAACCGCGGTCCATAAAAGGTCTTGGACTTGTCTCTGAATCTCCTTAGTGTCCTCGGGGTTGGTTCTATAAGCGGCACCATTTGACAAATAGGTTCTCGGGATCAAATCAATTTGATGCTTTATCTCTCTCAAAGGTGGCAGCCCCGGGGGTATCTCAGCTGGGAAAATATCTTTATACCCCTACAAAATGTGAGTGACTGCATGAGGCAAAGAGCTAGCTTTGCATATCAAAGCATAGCAAATATCATCATCAAAAATTTCAGCAAGGTCTCTGAGAGGATCTCATAGATGCCTAGGGGGTGAATAGGTGTTCCTAATAAAACCTAAAAAATTCTCTCTTCACAAGTTATCAGTGAAACCGGATCTTCCGAGTACCACTAGGAAGGTCCGATAGTCGGATGACCCGAGACACACTCGGATGATCCGATGTGATAATAACCTTTACTCGAGATTCAAAATCTAGCAAGATAATCAAAATTCCACTTAAATAGAAAGTTCACAGAGGTACTCTAGAAGTAATATATTATGATCAAATACAGCGGAAACAAGTATGGAGATCGATCGACTAATATATAGCAAATATGAGGTATATGAGCAAAAGTAAAGTAAGAGACACAAAGAGTCACAAGATTGGTTCTCGGAGTTCACTCCCAAGGGAGCTACATCTCTGTTGAGGCACCCACAAAGGGTAGAGTCTCTTTCAACTAGTTTCCTCCCTCAACCGACCACAAAGATCAAAGTTAAGTCACTTACTAGATGGTTATACACAAGGAACGGGTGATACAAACCTCCAAGGCGCTCCCACAAGGTAGGTGGTGCACTTGGCGACATCTAACCGTCTAGGATGTAACACCCTAAAAATGCCTGTTTTGAATTTAGTGAATTAAATTGCTCTTTATATTCAAGTGCTCATAATTAATGTAGGAAAAATAAAATTTTTGAAGAATTAAAAGAAAATATAAGTATAGGAACATTTATTGTGCACATGCTGGTGCATTTCTTTTTTACTGTTTAATTTGAATTTGGTTTGAATTTAAATAAGTGTTTAAATAAAAGAAAAACCTATTCTTTTCTCTCTCCCTCACTTTCTCTCTTTCAGCCCAGCCATCCCACTTTCCTTCTCCCTCTCTCTTTTCCTTTCTCCACTGTGCGGCCCATTTCTTTTTCCCTCTTCCTTTTCTTATTCCCCTTGCGCAGCCCAACTCCACCACCGCAGCCCAGCTCCCTTTCTCCTTTGTGCAGCCCAGAAAGCCATCAGCCCGGCCAGCCGCCAGCCCACCAGTAGCCCGCGCCTCCCTCTCCACATGTGCGGCTGACAAGCAGGGCCCGCCTATCATGCCCCACCTCCAGCGCCACACGCCGCGACCGAGCCGAGCCCGAGCGCGCCAACTGCGCCGCCTTCCCTGGCTTGCTCCGTATGCCAGGGCGCCGCCTCCTCCCTATATAAGCACTTCGTCAGACCCCTGCAACCCTGCTTCGCCCAAACCCCCGAACCCTAGAGCTTCCGAGCTCAAGTGCCACCGCCAACCCTAGCTCCGAGCCACCGCTGTCGCTCGACTGCCTCGCCGCCCCATTGCCACCACAGGTTCACCTTGGAGCTCTGCTGGGAGGTGAGGAAGCTCCACAGCTAGTCCTTGCCCGCTCTCTCCCTCGTCTTCCGCACGCGCGAGCTCGCCGGAGTGGCCGAGCCGCCTTTCGCCGTCGCGCTCCTCCACCGTCGCTCAATACTCGACCATGACCCCAAAAATTGACTCCCCGCCTTCTCCTCATTCTCTAGGACCTTGAATCATTGAAAACGGAGCCCCCTAGCCCTGGTTTGCCCCGTCTCCGGCGACCCTCCGCCGTACAGCTTGGCGGCGTCGCCAGCAGACCCCGAAAGCCGGCGAGTCAATTCGGCTGGATGATCCACAGTCATCCGATCTCGATCCAACGACCACGATTAGATCTAGTTTAGGTCAAATCGAAGCTTACCGGTCAGCCATGGTCATTTTGCAAAATAGCCCCTATCTTTTTTGGAAATCAACCCGCGGTCCACATCTATTCAAAAATATTTGCAAAATAGTCCTTTTTCTTTTGGTTTAGCCACTGCGCTTTTGTAAAATTGAACTCGCCGTCCTGAATGGCTGTTTTACTCCTTAGCCCTTGGGTTTTTATATGGAATTATGTTTTAGGTCCCTGGTTTCTTTCAAAACACCCCTGGAACCCTAAAACTCTCACCAGCAAGCCCCTAAAGCCCGTTTTAAGCGTAGTTTCTTCGTTTTAACTCCGATTTGAGTGATTTTCGATCTCACGTGTTTGTAGTGAAGCGTACAATAAGTCTAAAGCCTTCTTTTCATCTTTTGTTCATGTTTGGTGTACTGTTCTAATTAAATGTCTTGTTTGCATGTGTGTGGATGCTTGTGTGGTGATCGATGTGAGTAGTTGACGAGCCATTCGAGTTCGACGACGATCCCGTTCCCGAGGAGCAGGTGCAGCAGCAGTATACTGAGGAAGGCAAGTATAACACGGACAATCCTTGTTACCCATACACCCTTTTATTCATATGTTCATATGCATGTGTCTAATTTTGTTATACACTAAGGATGTTCCTAGTCTTTACCTTATTCCTTGTTTATCCGGGTTATATGCATTATGGTTAGTATTTGCTACACGCTGCAAACAATATTTATTTAATTGTTAATATTGAATTAATGGTTCACTTTAATGATGGTTAAAAGATGCTTTTTAGTAACATAGTTCGTGGAACTAGAGCATGTTTTTCGTGTTTTGTTCTAGTGTCTCCATAAGGTTTGGTCTGGGGAATTAGAGCATGTGCTTCGTGCTTTGTTCTAATGTCTCTCCGTAAGGTCCGGTTCTTAAAGCGGCAACCCAGGAACTTGTTCGCTGCCGTTGGAACTATAATGGCTCTAGTCTTGGATAATTAGCTTGTACGTCTCTAGCTTTCTAGTGGGGACATTCGTGAGAGTATAGTTTGATCCATCGAGGACGGATTTATCCGTTGGCTATGTCTCGTTAGGCAAAGTCTCGTGATGTAAGTGCTCGATGTACGACAACTTCACATGTTGCGATGATTGCACACTCGCTCTGGACGCCATTGACCCCCTCACGTTGCTCCCTGAGCGTACGTCAATCTCGATGCCTTGGGTTATGCTGCCTATGTTGAACCAAAACAGCTACTGTGCTTGTTGGGGTATTTTGTGGAAGTCCTCATAGCATAAGTTCTTTTGGATTTATGTGACCAGCGGGCAAAGGGCGAAACCTCTGCAGAGTGTTGATCTATCATGATAGTCGTGCTCACAGATACGAGCAGCCTAGATCCTTTTTTATTAGAAGATGATGTTAGTGGTTGATGATGGTATAGTGTATAATTACTTACACTTTATTAATGGGTTTATACTTGGGTCTTACTCATATGTAGTAATTTGGTCGATAATAAAATGAAACAACTAAAAGTGCTAATGCAGTATAACTGTGTCAAGCCTAATGTTCTTGCATAACCCGTGTTATACTTGTTAAGTAAGATGGTTTACTTACAGTTGCAACTATTCAACAAAATCCTAGATGGGTAACAGATGGAGCATTGAAAGATCAGTCGCTTGTTGAGTTTTCGGAGGATCTGCCATACTTCTAGCTGTGTTCAACCAGTCGGTGTCCCTGTGGAGTTGAGGCTCTACTAGTTATGAAACGTATGCTTTTTAATAAGACTTCCGCTATGTTATTTGTTTAAGACTATGTCTTGTGTTAAACTCTAATGTAAGCTATTTTATTCGAGCATTGTGTTCTCTGTGATTCAATATTTGTAACCTATATGTGTTATGTGGACATCCTGGGCACACATATGGAAGCATTCGGATTTCTTGGAAATCTGGGTGTTACAAAGGAGCAAGATCCACGAGTAACAAACGCGCATCACAAGCCAAGGATGCTTCAAGTGCTTCTTGAGATGAACAAGTGCTTCTCCTCACTCAAAGTCAACACCCAATCCTCAAATCTCTTCTCTCAGCCAATCCCCAAGTGAATCTTAGCTAGGGCAAGGTTTGGAGGGGAGTGGAGTGAGGGAGAAAGAGCTAGAAGTATATTCATTTGCTCTAGTGTGTGAGAGAGGTGAAATGAGTGAGTGAGGGGGTATTTATAGACAACCCTGAAATCTAACCGTTATGTTCTGAATTGGACAAACCGGATCTTCCGGGTCGGACTCGGATCATCCGGATGGGTCAGATTAGCTGTGAAAAACCTAAGTGTCCTGTCAAACCGGGTCGTCCGATTCACAAAACCAGATCATCCGATTTTGTAAAATTTTACTCAGTACCAAACTGGGTCATCCGATTCACATAATCGGATCATCTGATTTTCCCTGAAAATGTGAGTTTTGCCGTGAGTGTCTCTCAAAGTTAGTTTTCATCTCAACATAGCACTTTGACATCCTTGATTTGTCAAATTCGCCCCCCTTGATTGTACGGTGTTTCCTATACTCAAATTTAAAGAATAAATTCAATTTAAATCCTCCATATGACCTTCACACCATATTATTTTGAGTAGGGGACCTCTTTGTATATTTCTTTGTCTCATTTCATTTACCACCTGCACATATCTCAATAAAAGTATGAAACCTCCAAATTATGGTTGTTATCAACACCAAAATCACTAGGGGGCCAAATGCACTTTCAGTCTCCCTTTGTTGCAAGCATAACACCACCTCTTAATTTAATTCCCTCAGTCTCAGATATAAGAGTGGGTTTCTCCTTTTTAGGTGGGTACATAGAATTTGCAACTTGCTGATTTTCAGATTGTTCGTTACTCAAACTAGGAGCTCTTTCTTTATCAGCTTGTACAATTTCAGCAGGGGTCAAAGGAACCAAAGTAATTTTCTTTCTCTCATGCATGAAGGTGTAATTATTACTTCTACCATGGTGTGTAGCATCATTAAATTATTTGTGTGCCTACTAATTTGTGCGATGATGTGGGCATGTCTCTCTCCTCTCCCCCACCGTCTTCTTCCCTTTGTTTCCCTCACCTCCGATGACCTCCTCTCCTCGTCTACATCGCGATTGCAAGAGTGGAGGACGAGCTTCGCCAGAGGCCATCCGCATTGGCCGCAGCTGCAGCTAGAGCCCATTTCGGCCGCTCTTCCCTCGCTACACTCGTTACGCCACCACCAGCACACCCTGATCGCTAGTTTGGATGTTGAGTAGCTAAAATATGGCTAGTTGAGCTATTTTTCTTGTCTCTTAAAGATACTTTTACAATTTAAACTTCGTCTGCGCCACCACCAGCACACCCTGATTCTCCAGTACCACCGGGTACCTAGTAGTTGTTGATGGTCGTTATTTGTCATTTCTAGCCGTCAACCTTTGCAAATAATCAGGGAACTTGAAGTGTTGCATACACATATTTTTATTTACACTAATGAGTTCCACAAGTTTAGTGTCCCAACATGTTTTGTATGGAATATAGATAATATGATGCACAAATACCATTACTCGAAGAAGTATAAGTTGAGGCCATACAAATGAAGGTTCATTCTGGACATGCCAAACCAAGGGACACTTGGACATCATGCAAAAGTTACTCAAATCGCATATTTTTCATCACCATGTTGAATTGATCTTTGAGATTATCGAAATGGATACTTGGATCACCCAATTTGGAGTCCGAACGAAAAGGTTATGCCACCTGGAAGGTCACCGACATAGCCCTGGTTGTCTAGCTAGGGGTGAGCATTTGGGTAATTCAGGTGGGGTAATTTGGCATTTCATAATTCAGGTTTTCTATACTGCTACCCGAATTTAACCCGAAAAAACAACTACCCGAATTTTTGGGTACCAGAAATATCAGGTTCAGGTTTTTCCCGAACTACCCAATATATTGCACTCTCTCTTCATATCTCCTCAAAAATACAACAACTGATGATATATGGATCAAAGAAAAACTCAAATCAATATGGCATTTATCAATGAAAAAAGTAAACTTACAGATCAAATGAACTAGCAATACATTATTTGATGTGGAGGTAAAGATAGATTAAACTTTTAGTAAAGTTTGTGTAATTCAGGAATTCGGGTACCTAGGGCGATTACCTGAATTTTCCAAAATAAATTCGGGTTTCTGAACTTCATACCCGAAATAATGATGGGGTAATTCGGGTTCAAGAGATTTTGCCCACCTCAATGGCTGGCCACCCAGCCAGCACAAGGCCGGTCGGCCGGGAACATTTCCGAATGTAACACCCAGATTTCCAAGAAATCCGAATGCTTCTATATGCGTGCCCAGGATGTCCACAGAACACATATAGATTACAAATATTGAATCACAGAGAACACAATGCTCGAATAAAATAGTTTACATCACAGTTTAACACAAGACATAGTCTTAAACAAATAACACAGCGGAAGTCTTATTAAACGCAAACGTTTCATAACTAGTAGAGCCTCAAGTCCACAGGGACACCGACTGGTTAAACACAGCTAGAAGTACGGCAGATCCTTCGGAAACTCAGCAAGCGACTGATCGTTCATTTCTCCATCTGTTACCCATCCGGGATTTTGTTGAATAGTTGCAGGTGTAAGTAAACCATCTTACTTAACAAGTATAACACGGGTTATGCAAGAACAAAAGGCTTGACACGGTTAAACTGCATTAGCACTTTTAGTAATTTAATTTTATTATCATCCAAATTACTACAAATGAGTAGAAACCCAAGTATAAACCCATTAATAATAATGTATAAATAATCATAGAATATCCAACATCAACCACTAACATCATCTTCTAATAAAAAAGGATCCAGGCCGCTCGTAACCATGAGCACGGCTATCATGATAGATCAACACTCTGCAGAGGTTTCGCCCTTTACCCGCCGGTCACATAAATCCAAAAGAACTTACGTTACAAGGACTTTCATAAAACACCCTAACAAGCACAGTAGCCGTTTTGGTTCAACATAGGCAGCATAACCCAAGGCATCGAGATTGACGTACGCTCAGGGCGCAACGTGAGGGGGTCAGTGGCGTCCAAAGCGAGAGCGCAATCATCGCAACGTGTGAAGCTGTCGTACATCGGGCGCTTACATCACTGGACTTTGCCTAACGAGACATAGCCAACGGATAAATCCGTCCTCGATGGATCAAACTATACTCTCACCCATGCTCCCCACATACGCCTTTCGGTAACCACTGGCGAGCTAGAGACGTACAAGCTAGTTATCCAAGACATGAGCCATTATAGTTCCAACGGCGGCGAACAAGTTCCTGGGTTGCCGCTTTAAGAACCGGACCTTACGGAGAGACATTGGAACAAAGCACGAAGCACATGCTCTAATTCCCTAGACCAAACCTTATGGAGACACTAGAACAAAGCACGAAGCACATGCTCTAGTTCCCCGAACCATGTTGCTAAAAAGCATCTTTTAATCATCATTGAAGTGAACCATTAATTCAATATTGACAATTAAATAAATGTTGTTCACACCGCGTAGCAAATACTAACTGTAATGCATATAACCCGAGTAATGAAGGAATAAGGTAAAGACTAGGAACATCCTTAGTGTATAACAAAATTAGACACATGCATATGAACATATGATTAAATGGTGTATAGGTAATCAAGGATTGTCCGTGTTATACTTGCCTTCCTCAGTGTACTGCTGCTGCACCTGCTCTTCGGGAACGTGATCGTCGGCGAACTCGGACGGCTCGTCAACTACAAACATCGATCACCACACAAGCATCCACACATACATGCAAACAAGGTATTTAATTAGAGCAGTACACCAAACATAAACAAATGATGAAAAGAAGGCTTTAGAGTTGTTGTACACTTTACTACGAACAGATGAGCGCAAAATCACTCAAATCAGAGTTAAAACGAAGAAACTACGCTTAAAACGGGCTCTAGGGGCTTGATGGTGAAACTTTTAGGCTCCCAGGGGTGTTTTTGAAAGAAACCAGGGACCTAAAACATAATTTTGTATAAAAACTCGAGGGCCTACGGGTAAAACTGTCACTCAGGACGGCGGCACTATTTTTCAAAAGCGCAGGTGCTAAACCGAAAGTAAAAGGACTAAACTGTAATTATTTTTGAACTGCGCTGGACCGCGGGTTGATTTCCAAAAACTTCAGGGGCTCTTTTGCAAAAACGCCACGGCGGTGGCGGAGGGATGACGTCGGCTGATGTAACGGTCTACTGTGCCGTGGATCGGCCATAGACCGCGGTCCACGGGTCCACGGTGGACCGGGTTCGGATCGGATCTAGGCCGTTCAGATCTGATCGGGCGGCTACGGTCGATTGGGGCTTTTAGGTCATCGTGGTGCGGTGGCTGACGGCGGCGCATGGCCGGGACCTCACCGGAGTTGGCCGAAACGGGGCTACGGAGCTCCAAAGCTCGCCGCGGCTAGCTCGGGAGAGAGAGGAGGAGATGGCGAACCCGTTTTGGGGGTTGTGCTTGAGGATTACGCGGCGGTGGCGGCTGGCGACGAGCGGCAGCGGACGAGAAACTCCGGCGAGCTCGCACAAGCGCAACGCGGCGAGGGAGAGAGGGAAAAGGGCTCAGCGGGTTCCCTGCTACCTTGTGAAACTCCTGGGTGTGATCTCGTCGGCAGTGAGGCGGCGAGGCGGCGAGTTGACGGCGGCGGCGCTCGAGCTAGGGTTGCGCGGCGGCGACGCTGTGCAGGGCTCGGTGGTGGCTAGGGTTTCGGGTAGGGGTCGAGTGAGGGGGTGGCAGCGCTTATATAGGGGCTAGCGGTCGCCCCCTTTCCTTGCGCGGGAAGCCCGGCGCGGCTGCGAATCGGGCTCGGGTCGGAGTCCCGCTAGCGCACGGCTGGAGGTAGGAGGAGGAGCTGACGGGTGGTCCCCGCGTGTCAGCGAGCGGGAGTGAGGGGGAGAAGGTGGGCTGGCGGGCTGCGCTCGTGGGCTGGGCCGAACGGCTTGCTGGGCCGCGCGAGAGGGAGAAGGAGAGTTGGGCTGCGCGAAAAGGAGAAGAGGGGAGAAGGAATGGGCTGGGCTGAGAGAGTGAGGGAGAGAGAAAAAGTTATTTTTCTTTTATTCAAACACTCTTTTGAATTCAAATTTAAATTCAAGTTTGAATTCAACAATCAAAAAGAAATGCTCCACAATGAATGCAACAATAATGTTTCTATTCCTTATATTTTCTTTTATTTCCGTCAAAATTTTATTTTCCCTACATTAATTATGAGCACATTAATATAAAAAGTCATTTATTTACTAAATTTTAAATAGGGCATTTTTAGGGTGTTACAAATCTACCCCCCTTAAAATGAATCTCGTCCCCGAGATTCGGACGCGGATTGGAAGAGATATGGATATTCTGCCTTGAGATCATTCTCCCTTTCCTAAGTTGCTTCACCTTCTGAATGACGATTCCACTGAACCTTGTACACACGTATGACTTTGTTCCTGGTGTCCCTCTAAGACTCCTCCAAGATCCTGATCGGGTACTCTTCATAGGTAAGGTCCTTCTGCACATTCAACTCCTCTAACGGAATCTGTTCCTCTGGCACCCGTAAACACTTCTTTAGCTGGGACATATGAAACACATCATGTACTCCTGCCAATCTCTCTGGTAACTCCAACTGATAAGCCACTTCACCTCTCCATTCCAAAATCTTGAAAGGTCCAATATATCGAGGTGCTAACATGCCTTTGACGTTGAATCTTTTCACACCCCTCATTGGTGACACCTTGAGATATACGAAATCGCAATTTCTAAGCTGAGATCTCGACGCCTTACATCTGCATAACTTTTCTGCCGTGTCTGAGCTGCCCTCAGATTCTGCCTGATAACCTGCACTTGCTCTTCTGCCTGCTTCAAGACCTCGGGTCCAAATACTTTCCCTTCTCCGGTCTGATTCCAGAACAACGGTGTCCCGCACTTCCTTCCATACAAAGCCTCAAACAGTGACATCTTGAGACTCTGTTGGTAGCTGTTGTTGTACGAGAACTCTGCATAACACAAACTCTTCTCCCAACTGTTCCCATACTGTAATGCACATGCCCTCAACATAACCTCCAGTATTTGATTTGTCCTCTCGGTCTGACCGTCTGTCTGCGGATGGTAAGCTGAACTGAAATGAAGCTTCATATCCATAGTCTCATATATCTTGCGCCATAAGTGTGATGTGAACTGACTGCCTCGGTCTGACACTATCTTCTTCGGACCAACTGCTACTCCTCTCTTTGACCACACATGACACAAGAATGATACTTCCTTCTGCCAGAACTCACATTTGCTCCACTGAACTTACAATCGATCAGCCAAGGCTTCGGGGGTCATCCATTGATGCTCAGCACTACGAGGTATGATAGAAAGTCTACCCCCCTTATTGTCCCCGACATACTTCTCACAAAAACTCAGAGCTAGCCCCGATAGACTGAAGAAGATCCACTGAACTGACAAGATAAAGAACCCAGATAACAGAGGAAAAGATAGATGACGTGCACAAGAGATAAGGAACCCAACTATTTATTCATTATCATCCTTATACCTTAATCCAATACTAGATGATTGCAGACTTTCATCCACGCTCATAACAATCATTACAAAGATCCAAATCACACATAAGCATAATAATAAATCATCCAAGCATTTAAAGACATGGTTCACACAAGACTCGACACTCTTAGACTAGTTTTGGACTCGAAAACGTTCTATTCGATCTCTATTACAACTTATGGAAGCTTCTAGGGGTCGATGGTGGTGTGGGCGGTGGGAGAGTTGTAGCGTGGCCTCCTGCGTTGTGCTGACTCTCCACGGTACTCTAGGTTGCGGGGCACAGGTCCTCCCAACTGGTGTTGCAACTCCTCATTCTTCTGTTGCACGGCGGAGAGCTTCCTCCTTAGCATGAGGTTTTCATCTGACACATCATCCAGTTCTGTGTTGAGAGTAGCCACAAGCGCCACTGTAGAAGCTAGCTGGGGGTCCTGAACGTCAGCAGTAGATGCGATGGTGCAAGCTGTTGCACCACTCCTCCGGCGTGGGTACCACCTTTCTGGCTCATCTCGATCTCTGCAAAGAATTTCTGGCAGTAGACGTAGTAGGCTTGGCGAGCGGCATCAGCGATTCCTGCCTCTTGAGTATCCAGGTCAGTAATAGAAAAATGAACCGATATCTCGCGAGCTGCTCTCGCCCACTGATCAGTCACCCTCACATGCACCGAGGTCCTCCAGAAGTTGCAGTAGAAAAGATGCGTCCACCATCCACTGCGGTACTCGACTCCAACATTGCCGAAGTCGTAGCGGGTACGAAGCACTCGGAGGAGCCTGTTGTGGTAGAAGTGGTCGCCTCCATCCTGGACGAACTTGTAGACGATCCACCAGGACGTGCGTGGAGCTATCTGGCGCGGTGACAGGTGACAGGACAGGTGTAGGGCTTCGGGGCACTTCATCATCATCGGACGCGTCTCTAGCGTCGGTGCCCATCTCTTCATCATCAGTTGCAGCCACCATCTGGTCTTCTTGATCACCTACTGCGGACTCCGAAGTCTCAGGCTCTCGCTCCTCGAGTTCCTCCTCTTCAGGCTCCTGTTGTGGCTCTTCCGCGACCTGATGTCTCTGAAGCTCCTGTTGCTTGCGCATCTACACCCAGTCTCTGTAGGTGTCCGGGTTCTGCCTCTTCAGCGGGTACTCTACGACGTGGTACGGGAGTTCCGACATCTTGGCCCTGCGGGGGATCTGTCTTGTGCGAGCCAGCTATAGAAACCAGATGAAAGAGTAAGCAAAAGTTAGAAACATTTCACAATAGACAGAGGTAGGATAGAACACCATTTTTTTTCGATAGAAACTCAACTCCAAGGTATAAGGTATCAAAAGAGCAAGGATTAAGCAAAATCTAATCGACCGTTCTATCTAGGCTGTGATCCTACAGTTAGCACGGCTCTGATACCAACTTTGTAACACCCAGATTTCCAAGAAATCCGAATGCTTCTATATGCGTGCCCAGGATGTCCACAGAACACATATAGATTACAAATATTGAATCACAGAGAACACAATGCTCGAATAAAATAGTTTACATCACTGTTTAACACAAGACATAGTCTTAAACAAATAACACAGCGGAAGTCTTATTAAACGCAAATGTTTCATAACTAGTAGAGCCTCAAGTCCACAGGGACACCGACTGGTTGAACACAGCTAGAAGTACGGCAGATCCTCCGGAAACTCAGCAAGCGACTGATCGTTCCTTTCTCCATCTGTTACCCATCCGGGATTTTGTTGAATAGTTGCAGGTGTAAGTAAACCATCTTACTTAACAAGTATAACACGGGTTATGCAAGAACAAAAGGCTTGACACGGTTAAACTGCATTAGCACTTTTAGTAGTTTCATTTTATTATCATCCAAATTACTACAAATGAGTAGAAACCCAAGTATAAACCCATTAATAATAATGTATAAATAATCATAGAATATCCAACATCAACCACTAACATCATCTTCGGATAAAAAAGGATCCAGGTCGCTCGTAACCGTGAGCACGGCTATCATGATAGATCAACACTCTGCAGAGGTTTCGCCCTTTACCCGCCGGTCACATAAATCCAAAAGAACTTACGTTACAAGGACTTTCATAAAACACCCTAACAAGCACAGTAGCCGTTTTGGTTCAACATAGGCAGCATAACCCAAGGCATCGAGATTGACGTACGCTCAGGGCGCAACGTGAGGGGGTCAAGGGCGTCCAAAGCGAGAGCGCAATCCTCGAAACGTGTGAAGCTGCCGTACAACGGGCGCTTACATCACGGGACTTTGCCTAACGAGACATAGCCAACGGATAAATCCGTCCTCGATGGATCAAACTATACTCTGACCCATGCTCCCCACATACGCCTTTCGGTAACCACTGGCGAGCTAGAGACGTACAAGCTAGTTATCCAAGACCAGAGCCATTATAGTTCCAACGGCGGCGAACAAGTTCCTGGGTTGCCGCTTTAAGAACCAGACCTTACGGAGAGACATTAGAACAAAGCACGAAGCACATCCTCTAATTCCCTAGACCAAACCTTATGGAGACACTAGAACAAAGCACGAAGCACATGATCTAGTTCCCCGAACCATGTTGCTAAAAAGTATCTTTTAATCATCATTGAAGCGAACCATTAATTCAATATTGACAATTAAATAAATGTTGTTCGCAGCGCGTAGCAAATACTAACTGTAATGCATATAACCCGGGTAATCAAGGAATAAGGTAAAGACTAGGAACATCCTTAGTGTATGACAAAATTAGACACATGCATATGAACATACGATTAAATGGTGTATAGGTAATCAAGGATTGTCCGTGTTATACTTGCCTTCCTCAGTGTACTGCTGCTGCACCTGCTCTTCGGGAACGTGATCGTCGGCGAACTTGAACGGCTCGTCAACTACTCACATCGATCACCACACAAGCATCCACACATACATGCAAACAAGGTATTTAATTAGAACAATACACCAAACATAAACAAATGATGAAAAGAAGGCTTTAGAGTTGCTGTACGCTTTACTACGAACACATGAGCGCAAAAATCACTCAAATCGGAGTTAAAACGAAGAAACTACGCTTAAAACGGGCTCTAGGGGCTTGCTGGTGAAACTTTTAGGCTCCCAGGGGTGTTTTTGAAAGAAACCAGGGACCTAAAACATAATTTCGTATAAAAACTCGAGGCCTACGGGTAAAACTGTCACTCAGGACGGCGGGCACTATTTTTCAAAAGCGCAGGGGCTAAACCGAAAGAAAAAGGACTAAACTGTAATTATTTTTGAACTACGCTGGACCGCGGGTTGATTTCCAAAAACTGCAGGGGCTCTTTTGCAAAAACACCACTGCGGCGGCTGAGGGATGACGTCGGCTGACGTCACGGTCTACTGTGCCGTGGACCGGCCGTAGACCGCGGTCCACGGGTCCACGGTGGACCGGGTTCGGATCGGATCTAGGCCGTTCAGATCTGATCGGGCGGCTACAGGTCGATTGGGGCTTTTAGGTCGTCGGGGTGCGGCGGCTGACGGTGGTGCATGGCCAGGACCTCGCCGGAGTTGGCCGAAACGGGGCTACGGAGCTCCAAAGCTCGCCGCGGCTAGCTCGGGAGAGAGAGGAGGAGATGGCGAACCCGTTTTGGGGGTTGTGCTCGAGGATTACGCGGCGGTGGCGACTGGCGACGAGCGGCGGCGGACGAGAAGCTCCGGCGAGCTTGCACAAGCGCAACGCGGTGAGGGAGAGAGGGAAAAGGGCTCAGCGGGTTCCCTGCTACCTTGCAAAACTCCTAGGTGTGATCTCGTCGGTAGTGAGGTGGCGAGGCGGCAATTTGACGGCGGCGGCGCTCGAGCTAGGGTTGCACGGCGGCGACGCTGTGCAGGGCTCGGTGGCGGCTAGGGTTTCCGGTAGGGGTCGAGCGAGGGGGTGGCGGCGCTTATATAGGGGCTAGGGGTTGCCCCCTTTCCTTGCGCGGGAAGCCCGGCGCGGCTGCGAATCGGGCTCGGGTCGGAGTCCCGCTAGCGCACGGCTCGAGGTACGAGGAGGAGCTGACGGGTGGTCCCCGCGTGTCAGCGAGCGGGAGTGAGGGGGAGAAGGCGGGCTGGCGGGCTGCGCTCGTGGGCTGGGCCGTGCGAGAAGGAGAAGGAGATATGGGCTGCGCGAAAAGGAGAAGAGGGGAGAAGGAATGGGCTGGGCTGAGAGAGTGAGGGAGAGAAAAAGTTTTTTTTCTTTTATTCAAATACTCTTTTGAATTCAAATTCAAATTCAAGTTTGAATTCAACAATAAAAAAGAAATGCTCCAGCATGAATGCAACAATAATGTTTCTATTCCTTATATTTTCTTTTATTTCCCTCAAAATTTTATTTTCCCTACATTAATTATGATCTCATTAATATAAAAAGCCATTTATTTACTAAATTTTAAATAGGGCATTTTTAGGGTGTTACACCAAAAGGCTTTCCCCTTCATGTCCGGCCTTAGGGACTCAACAATAGGCCCCCAAACACCTGGGATTGCAACCAAAAGAGGGACAAGATGGAGAAAATGGCCGGAATAAATGAACGGATGGCCCAACCTTGGTTGCTGGCCCACCACTTCGGACACTTGCCACCTCAAGGATCCAGTAGCAAGAAAACAGAATCCCAATGCCCCTGAGCCTAGGATTTCACAACTCGGAAGGACTTCTCCATAGAATGAAGGCCCCACCTTCCAGTCAAAACTGCCTTAAGTGCACCAGCCGCCAATGAAACCCCC
The DNA here is from genome assembly GCA_015342445.1 of Digitaria exilis. NCBI lineage: Eukaryota > Viridiplantae > Streptophyta > Magnoliopsida > Poales > Poaceae > Digitaria > Digitaria exilis. The sequence goes on from JACEFO010002292.1 coordinate 2,072,415, forward strand.
ACGAGGAAGACATCTGGAGCGTCCACAAGAAGGTGATGCTCAAATGGACAGAATCCTGTTCCGGTCTGCCTAGATTGGGATACCCGCCCAACATTTTCCGCCACCGACTTGCCCCTCGACAAGTGTTACCCACTCACTCCCTTGGCCTATAAATAGTGAGCTTCTCATCCATTGTAAGCATGGAGAATTGAGAAAGTCCAAGGTGAAGCGTAGGGCTGCCCACATAGCTTAGATAAAAGGGAGAGTGGTGAGGTGAGAGCCCAAAGAGGAGCCGAAGTGTCAGCCCCTATACAACTTTGTACCTACGAGAATGAAGATTCAGTTCGAGAGAGTTCCTCTTCTTTTGTCAGCATCGTTTTCTCCCTAGTACTTGAATGCTTGTTTTCTAGTTGCGAGATCCCTTGTTGGCATAGGTAGCAAGTTACCTATTTGTGAGTGCTCTCTATCTTGATGACGGTAGGAGTACGTGACTAGATTGCATAGACATGGTTCCTAGGTTTGATAGTTACCTTGGGTTGTGTAGTCTACCATATTCGGGAGTTTTCATAACAGTACTATAGGTTGCCATTGGACCCCCCTCTCATCCCTTTCTGAGGTCTTCCCTTCTAGCTGTCGAAGTAACTAGAGCTCTCAAATATTCTTAGTAGGAGTAAAAAAGACGACGTTATTTCCTCTACCTATCTTATTTGGATTTCTTCACTCTTGTCATATCCCTAGATAAACCAGAGTCCCTACTAGTACCCTATCGATCCTCGTGGATTCGATACCCTGGAATACTCCGAGGTGAAAGCTACATCAGCGTCCGTACGTTTCTAGATTTATATGTTAGGCTAAGGACCGCCAACAAGCTTTCTAGAACCGTTGCCGAGGAATGGTAGATGAACTAGTATTGATTCTAGTTTATCCTTGTATCATTCCATCTTTCCTCGTGGCATCTATTACCCTCCGGAGCTTCTCAGCTCCAGGGCACAATTATTTTGTGCCTCCACCTTCATCCCTCCCCATCCTTATCTCAGGCTTTGAGATTTGCCCGAGTCTTGTAGCTGGTTTGACTACAAGGATAACAGTCCTCACACACACCTATCAGAATTTTTAGCTGAACTGCTCTATCATCTTGATACCAGGCTTGCACCATGACACCGCGAAATGGAATCTCTTTGACCAGTGTTGCCAAAAAATTGTATTACCAGGCCGTAGGTAGGGTAGGCGGTGATTGGAAAGCTCTAAAAGAGAAGTTTTGTTTGAAATTCTTCTCCATAGTATGGTAGTTGCCCTTCGTATAAAAGCTCTCTCTTTCAAGCAACGTGAGGGAGAAGACCTTGGAGCAGCCTGGGCTCATTATACTGGTGTTGGCACTTCTGAGCCTTTACGAAATAACTCTACAAACGCGCAGAGACCGATGTAGCCTATCACCAGGGAGTAAAACCTGGATGTCAAATCCAAGGAAGGTAGACACGACTAAGTCTATAACTATTCAACTGGACCCACTAGGGGAGAAGAGGTTTGAGGGTACAGCTCCAAACTATCCAAGATCAGAGCCATTATAGTTCCAACTACGGCGAACAAGTTCCTGGGTTGCCGCTTTAAGAACCGGACCTTACGGAGAGACATTAGAACAAAGCATGCAGCACATGCTCTAATTCCCTAGACCAAACCTTATAGAGACACTAGACCAAAGCACAAAGCACATGCTCTAGTTCCCCGAACCATGTTGCCAAAGAGCATCTTTTAATCATCATTCAAGTGAACCATTAATTCAATATTAACAAACAAATAAATGTTGTTCGCAGCGCGTATCAAATACTAACCATAATGCATATAACCTGGGTAAAAAAGGAATAAGGTAAAGACTAGGAACATCCTTAATGTATAACAATATTAGACACATGCATATGAATGGTATGATTAAACGGTGTATAGGTAACAAGGATTTTCCGTGTTATACTTGCCTTCCTTAGTGAACTGCTACTGCACCTGCTCTTCGGGAACAGGGTCGTCGGCGAACTCGAACGGCTCGTCGAATACTCACATCGATCACCACACAAGCATCCACACATACATGCAAACATGGCATTTAATTATAACAGTACACCAAACATAAACAAATGATGAAAAGAAGGCTTTAGAGTTATTGGACGCTTCACTAAGAACACATGAGCGTGAAAATCACTCAAATCGGAGTTAAAACGGAGAAACTACGCTTAAAACGGGCTCTAGGGCCTTGCTGGTGAGACTTTTAGGCTTCCAGGGGTGTTTTTGAAAGAAGCCAGGGACCTAAAACATAATTTCGTATAAAAAACAGAATGACTTTTGAGTAAAAAGACCAGACAAGATGGCGGGCAGTATTTTTCAAAAGCGCAGGGGCTAAATCTAAAGAAAAAGGACTAAACTGTAATTATTTTTTGAACTGCGCTGGACCGCGGGTTGATTTCAGAAAAACAGAGGGGTTCTTCTGCAAAACTGCCACGACGGCCAGTTTGACCTTGCGCGGACCAGGTTTAGACCTAATCGTGGCCGTTCAAATGCGATCGGACGGCTACGGGCGCTCCAGGCGGCTTGACTCGCTGGAGACCTAAACTGGCGGCGGCGCACGGCGGAGCTGTAACACCCAGATTTCCAAGAAATCCGGATGTCCACAGAACACATATAGATTACAAATATTGAATTATAGAGAACACAATGCTCGAATAAAATAGTTTATATCAGAGTTTAACACAAGACATAGTCTTAAACAAATAACACAGCGGAAGTCTTAATATTATCAAACGTCTCATAACTAGGTAGAGCCTCAAGTCCACAGGGACACCGACTGGTTGAACACAGCTTAGAAGTACGGCAGATCCTCCGGAAACTCAGCAAGCGACTGATCATTCAATGCTCCATCTGTTACCCATCCGGGATTTTGTTGAATAGTTGCAAGTGTAAGTAATCCATCTTACTTAACAAGTATAACACGGGTTATGCAATGACAAAAGGCTTGACACGGTTATACTGCATTAGCACTTTTAGTTGCTTCATATTATTATCATCCAAATTACTACCAATGAGTAGGACCCAAGTATAAACCCATTAATAAGGTATAAGTGATTATAGAACAAACCAACATCAACCACTAATATCATCTTCTAATCAAAAAGGATCCAGGCCGCTCATGTCCGTGAGCACGGCTATCATGATAGATCAACACTCTGTAGAGGTTTCGCCCTTTACCCGCCGGTCACATAAATCCAAAAGAACTTATGTTACGAGGATTTTCACAAAACACCCTAACAAGCACAGTAGCCGTTTTGGTTCAACATAGGCAGCATAACCCGAGGCATCGAGATTGACGTACGCTCAGGGCGCAACGTGAGGGGGTCAAAGGCGTCCAGAGCGAGAGCGCAATCATCGCAACGTGTGAAGCTGCCGTACATCGGGCGCTTACATCACGGGACTTTGCCTAACGGGGCATAGCCAACGGATAAAACCGTCCTCGATGGATCAAACTATACTCTTACCCATGCACCCCACATACGCCTTTCGGTAACCACTTGCGAGCTAGAGACGTACAAGCTAGTTATCCAAGACCAGAGCCATTATAGTTCCAACGGCGGCGAACAAGTTCCTGGGTTGCCGCTTTAAGAACCAGACCTTACGGAGAGACATTAGAACAAAGCACAAAGCACATGCTCTAATTCCCTAGATCAAACCTTATAGAGACACTAGAACAAAGCACACAGCACATGCTCTAGTTCTCCGAACCATGTTGCTAAAAAGCATCTTTTAACCATCATTGAAGTGAACCATTAGTTCAATATTAACATAAAAATAAATGTTGGTTGCAGCGCGTAGCATAGTCTAACCATAATGCATAAAACCCCGGGTAACAAGGAATAAGGTAAAGACTAGGAACATCCTTAGTGGTTAACAGTATTAGACACATGCATATGATTTATGTGATTAATCGGTGTATAGGTAACAAGGATGGTCCGTGTTATACTTGCCTTCCTCAGTGAACTGCTGCTGCAACTGCTCTTCGAGAACGGGATCGTCGGCGAACTCGAATGGCGCGTCAACTACTCACATCGATCACCACACAAGCATCCACACATACATGCAAACAAGATATTTAATTAGAACAATACACCAAACATAAACAAAAGATGAAAAGAAGGCTTTAGAGTTACTCTACGCTTCACTACGAACACGTGAGCGTGAAAATCACTCAAATCGGAGTTAAAGCGGAGAAACTACGCTTAAAACGGGCTCTAGGGGCTTGCTGGTAAAGGTTTTAGGCTTCCAGGGGTGTTTTTGAAAGAAACCAGGGACCTAAAACATAATTTTATATAAAAACCCGAGGGCTGCGGCGTAAAAACGACTTTGAGGACGGCGGGCACTATTTTTCAAAAGAACAGGGGCTAAACCGAAAGAAAAAGGACTTAGTTGTAAATACTTTTGAACTGCGCTGGACCGCGGGTTGATTTTCGAAAAACAGAGGGGCTCTTTTGTAAAATCGCCACGGCAGCGGCTGGATGCTGACGTCGGCTGACGTCACCATCTACTGTGCTGTGGACCGGCCGTAGACCGCGGTCCACGGGTCCACGGTGAACCGGACCGGGTTTAACTCGGGTTTCAGATCTGGCCGTGGGTTTCGAATCTAACGGCTCAGATCAAGATCGGGGCGCTGAGTCACCGGAAACGGCGGCTTGCGGCGGCGCACGGCGGCGCCCTCGTCGGAGTTGGCTCGGCTGGGGGTTAGGGGGCTCGGTTTCTCGCCGTGATTAGCCCTAGAGATAGAGGAGACGACGGGGAGTCGATTTTGGGGGTTCTACTCGAAGATTGGCCAACGGTGGAAGTCGGCGACGAGCGGTGGCGGGTGGACGGCTCCGGTGAGGTCGTGCGCACACGGGAAGGCGAGAGAGAGGGGGTAAAGGGGCTCGGCGTGTTGCTTACCCCGCGGCGAAGCTCCTGGGATGGCTCTCGTCGACAAAGGCACGGCGGAGCGTCGGATTGGCAGCGGCAGCGTGGAAGCTTGGCGGCGGCGCTAGGGTTTGGGCGCGAGCTCGAGGCACGAAGGAGGGGGGTTCACGAGGAGGGGCGGCGGCTTATAAAGGGCTTGAGTTCTCCTTGGAGTGCGCTCCAAGCCGCGAGGAGGCGTGCGCGAGGCGGTCTCGGCGGCAGCGCGGCGGTGAAGGAGCCCTGCTCGCTCACGTCCGGAGGAAGAAGGAGCAACTGACGAGCGGGCCTGGGGTGTCAGCGGCGCGGTGGAGGAGAAAGGCACCGACAGGTGGGACCGGGATGTCAGCCGCAGCGGGAGAGAGAGAAGGCGCGCGGAGCGGGCTGCTTGCTAGGCTGCGCTGTTGGGCTGGCCGAACTGCTGCTGGTGGGCCGCGCGAAGAGAGAAGAAAAAGGGTTGGGCCGCGCGGGAAAGAAAGGAAAAAGAAAGAGGAGGAGTGGGCCGGCTGGGCTGAAAAAGGAGAAAGGAAAAAGAGAGAAAAAGAAAAGGTTTTTCTTTTATTCAAACACTCATTTGAATTCAAATTCAAATTTGAATTCAACAATCAAAAACAAATGCACCAGCATGAATGCAACAATAATGTTTCTATTTCCTATATTTGCTTTTAATTATTCAAAAATTTTATTTTCCTACATTAATTATGAGCACTTTAATATAAAAAGCCAATTAATTACTAATTTTTAAATAGGGCATTTTTAGGGTGTTACAGGAGCTTCGCCAGAGCTGGCTCAATCCGGGGCTACGGTGCTCCAAAACTTGCCGCGATGGGCTTGAGAGAGAGAGAAGAGAGCGGGGATCTCACTTTGGGGGTTCTACACGAGGATTGCGCGGCGGTGGAGGAGCGTGACGTGCGACGGTGGCTCGGGAACTCCGGCGAGCTCGCTCGTGCGGAAAACGAGGGAGCGAGTGAGCGCGGTTGGACGGGAAGCTTCCTCACCTCCTGGCGAAGCTCCAAGGCAAGCTGTAGAGGACAAACGCGCGGTGGACGAGCGAGTTGGCGACGACGGCTTGGAGCTAGGGTTGGGCGGCACTCGGAGCTATGGCGGCGCTAGGGTTTGAGGGGGAAAACGAGGGGAGAGGCGGCGCTTATATAGAGGTTGGGGAGGCGCCTTGGTGTGCGGGCCAAGCGAAGGGCACGGCGGCGCAGTGTGCTCGAAATCGCTCGGTCGCGTCTGGTTCGGGCGCTGGCTGGTGGAGGGAGACGACACTTACGCGTGGGCCCGGCTGGTCAGTGGCGCGGAGTGAGAGAGAGCGCGACAGCTGGCGGGCTGAGGTGAGCTGGCGCTGGGCGACTGCTTGCTGGGCCGCGCGAGAGAGAGAAGGGCTGGGCTAGAAGAGCGGAGGGAGAGAGAGAAAGGTTTTTGTTGTTTTTTCTTTTCTTTTTTTTCAAATTTAAACACTCATTTGAATTCAAATTCAAATTCAAATTTAAATTCAACAATCAAAAGAAATGCACCAGCATGAATGCAACAATAATGTTTCTATTCCTTATATTTTCTTTTATTTTCCTCAAAATTTTATTTCCCTATATTAGTTATGAGTACTTTAATATAAAAAGCCAATTATTTACTAAATTTTAAATAGGGCATTTTTAGGGTGTTACAAATCTACCCCCCCTTAAAATGAATGTCGTCCTTGAGATTTGGATGTGGATTAGAAAAGATGTGGATATTCTGCCTTGAGTTCATCCTCTGTTTTCCCTGTTGCTTTATCCTATGTATGGTGACTCCACTGAACTCTGCACATACGTATCACTTTGTTTCTGATGACCCTCTTTGACCCCTTTAAGATCCTGACTGGATACTCCTCATAGGTGAGGTCCTCCTGCACATTCAACTCCTCTAGCGGAATCTGTTCCTCCGGCACCCGTAAACACTTCTTCAGCCGGGACAGATGGAACACATCGTGCACTCCTGCCAATTTCTGATGTTCGGCCTTGACCCTCTGAGCTACGTGTGTTGCAGCATCTCGCTTCAAACCATACCACCAAAATCTTTCCTTGAGGTCCAAATACATCTTGGTACTTCCCAGGTGAATGGAATATGCTGACTCGTGTGCTTCCCGTAAGATGATATCCTTGATATGCTGCTGATCTGGCACCACCATTCTGTTACTAAACCACATTGTTCCTTGATCATCCAATCGGAATCCTGGCGCTTTATCTGTCCCCACCTTCTTAATCAATTCCTTGATTTCCTCATCCTCCAATTGACCTTTTTGGATCTCCTGTTCCAGAGTTGACTCCACTTCTAGCTCAGTCACGTTGGCTACCATACCCAAGTTCAAGCGTTCGAATTCCCAGCTAAGCTCTTCGGGCAAATTCTGACTCGTCAGCACATTCACATAACTCTTTCTACTCAAAGCATCGGCCACCAAGTTAGCCTTCCCTGGATGGTAATGAATCTCCAGCTCAAAGTCATTGATTTTCTCAAGCCAACGACGTTGCCTCATGTTCAACTCAGATTGCGTGAACACATACTTAAGGCTCTTGTGGTCGGTGTAGATATCGCACTTGTGGCCAATCAAATAATGCCTCCAGATCTTCAATGCGTGTACCACGGCTGCCAATTCCAGATCATGTGTCGGGTAATTCAGCTCGTGTCTCCTCAACTGTCTAGATGCATATGCCACAACTCTGCCCTCCTGCATGAGTACACATCCCAATCCTTGACGAGACGCATCACAATAGACTAAGAAGCTCTTAGTAACATCTGGCAGTACTAATACTGGTGCCGTGGTCAGCCTTTTCTTCAACTCTTCAAAGCTAGCTTAGCACTGCGGTGTCCACAAGAACTTAGCATTCTTCTCTAGCAATGATGTCAAGGGCTTGGCAAACTTGGAGAATCCCTCAATAAAGCGCCGATAGTAGCCTGCCATTCCGAGGAAACTCCTGATTTCACTGACATTCTGCGGCGGCACCCAATTCAACACATCTCTGACCTTCTTCGGATCAACTGCTACACCTCCATTTGACAACACATGCCCCAAGAATGATACCTCCTTCAGCCAGAATTCACACTTGCTCAACTTAGCATACAACTGGTGCTCCCTGAGCCTTTGCATCACTAACCTCAAGTGTTATTCGTGTTCCTCCTCATTCTTGGAGAAAACCAAAATATCATCAATGAACACCACGATGAACTTGTCAAGGTAATCCATGAACACACTGTTCATCAAGTACATGAAGTAGGCCGATGCATTAGTCAACCCAAAAGACATAACTGTGAACTCATACAAGCCATACCGAGTAGTGAAAGCTGTCTTGGGGATATCTGTCACCCGAATTCTCATCTGATCATAGCCCGATCTGAGATCAATCTTGGAGAACACACAAGCTCCCCTCAACTGGTCAAAGAGATCATCGATCCTCGGCAGTGGATACTTGTTCTTGATGGTGATCTCATTAAGGGCTCGATAGTCTATGCACATCCTCTGTGTCCCATCTTTCTTATTAACAAACAACACTGGAGCTCCCCAAGGCGAAGAGCTAGGACGAATATACCCCTTCGCTAATAGGGCCCTCAATTCTTCTTTAAGTTTCTTTAATTCTTTTACCCCCATTCTATATGGTATTTTAGCTATGGGTGCTGTTCCAGGCATAAGTTCAATAACAAATTCAACTTTACGTTCCGGAGGCATACCTGGCAATTCATCTGGGTACTCGTTCACCACCCGAATGTCCTTCAACTCTGTGCCTTCAGCATGATTGACCTGACCGGGCTCCATGGATTTGGTTGCCTGATACTCAGTCTTCTCCCCTGATGGAGCCACTAACTGAACTGCACGCTTCGAACACTATATGACTGCATCGTGCTTCGCTAGCCAGCTCATTCCCAAGATCAGATCCATCCCGATAGAGTTTAGGATTATCGGGTGTGCTAAGAAGTCTACCCCCCTTATGTTAACTGCTACATTAGGACAACGTAATGTGGCCTGAAGTTCTCCCCCCGGTGAATTAACTAGCATGGTGTTCCCCATCGGTCGCATAAGCATCAAGTTTTTTTTTCACGAAATCAGCAGATATAAAAGCATGCGAAGCTCCAGAATCAAACAAAACGGTAGAAGGTTGTGAGTTGACTGGAAACATACCGACTACCACATCTGTGGCTCCTTCTGCAGTCTCTGCTCCCACATGGTTCAACCTACCCTTGGTGTAGTTCTGCTGGCCACGGTTCCCCTGTGCCTGCTGCTGATTCCCATTCTGAGCTGGTTGTGGTCCTGTCTTCTGGTGGCTATTCTGACTCGTGGAGTTCTGGACCTTCTGGGACAAGAGTTAGCATAGTGTCCCTATTCACCACAGTGGTAGCATGCCCTTGGGCCGACAGGAATGGTGTTAGCCTGGGTGGTGCGTGAAGCCTGAGTGTTCTGCTGCATGTTCTAGTAGCGCTGCTGCTGCTGCTGTGGTGGTGGTGGATACTGAGGACGCTGCTGGTTCTGGCTGCGATTCAGAAGGCTTGACTGTCCCTGAGTGCGCTGCTGATTCACCTGCTGGGGATTGTAGCGGGAACGAACATTGCTGCCAGACTGCTGGTTCATGATTCTCCTCTTCTTGTCCTCTATCTCATGGTGCTTATGCTCCACCACCAGAGCACCATCGACCAACTCGCCGAAGGTTGCAAAGGTGATGCACATCAACTGCAGCTGCAAGGCATCCTGGAGTCTGTTGACGGTCGTTAAAACCATTCGGTGACCGTCAACATTTCGGGAGAAACAAGGGTTTCATGCCATGTTCCATACATAAAATGTTTATTACTAACAAATTCCACAAGTTTTGGATGATTTGTGCCTGCAGGGACCTAGTGGTGAAATTTCACCCAAATTGGGCTCAGACCCAGGCCGACCGGCCTCCCCTAGGCCGGTCGGCCTGGTCCTGGCACATTTGGGTGTCAAACTTCGTCCATGCAGAGGAAACACAATGAAGATGATCAGGGACGTTGATTCCAACGTCAGTTTGATCAAGGGACCCGAAAGGCCTAGGATGCTTTCTACAAGGATTGAAGGGCCCACCTACCTAACTTACCGGCCGTAACCGCCAGAGAAGCACACTTAACCATCATTGGGACGTGATCATGGCCGTCCAGAGCGAAGGCAGTGGCCAGACGCGCCAGGTGGAGGCCGATCGGCCTCCCCTGTCCCCACGGCTCCAATGGCCCACCTCCTTCTCTCAAGGGACGGTTATGACGGTTAGGAGGTGGGGCTAGCTGCAACTGACGTCCAAAGGCTATATAAAGGCCCCTCCTCTTTACACACACTACACACCACTACACATTACTCCATTTGAAGTTTAGGAGCTCTTCCATTTTTCCCTTTTCTTAGTCTAGGATTAGAGTTGGGAGTAGAGTTGAGTCGAGCTAGTTCCGGAGTTCCTTGGAGTTCTGGTAAAGCTCTTGTATCCTTTCATTCGTTTGAAGAGTTTAATATATATATCTCTTCTATCTTCAGAGCATTTATAAGCTTATCTTTATTTACCTTCCCTTTTTGGGTTGTTTCCTATAGTTTTAGATCTAGAGTGTAGTTTAGCTCTATCGGGATTTATCTTGCGGGTTTTCTAGTCTCGACCAAGGCCGTAAGACGCCTTGGAAGGACGGGGTTTTCTTCTGAAGGTACCCAGAGGAAATCCTAACATTAAGTGCAGACATGGTGTCTGACTTAGTGTTAGCTAGGAAGTATGTTGCACCCCACGGAACTGATGTGGTAGGCGGCAGGTGGTGACAGTCTTGTCCGTCCTTTGTAGTCCACCACGTTCGGGTGTATTCATAACAGTAGTTGCTGGGCCTGGGGGAACCCCTCTCTCATCCCAGTCTGAGTTCCCCCCGCTGCAGTCGTTGAAGCAAGCTCTGTTCCCGATATCTAAGCTAGGTTCTGGGTTTAAGGTTATAGTGGCTTAGCTCTGAGTAGAAAGCCTAGTAAGTCCGGCCTCTCCCAGCGTCTTTCCTTTTCTATAGATTTGAGGCTCCTGTGTGTGTGTCGCTGGTCATTCAGACCTTTTATTCGGTCATTCATTTGACCATTATCCTACACTTAGGTGTATTTTTCCCCTGAGATTAGTGAGTGTTTATTTCTGGAAAGATCTATCTCATTATTCATCAATTCTCTTTAACCAAGGCTTCCCGGTGGAAATATAAATACGATACCCTGGGTTTCCCCAAGGTGAAATGCTACACCGATATATTCTGTGCGCTTGCAGAATCTCTTTCTAAGAGCGACATTATAAATTGAGTACCTTCTTACGTTGATTTAAGAATTGACGTTAAGAAGTGCCAACAAGCATTTCTGGCGCCATTGCCGGAGAAGCAATTGGCTAAAGACATTGTTGAATTATTTGATAATCTTTATAGATTTATCACCACTAACCTTAGAGAACTTACCTTGCAAACTCTCGTCTGTTTTTGATGTGTTTTGCAGGCTAGTGCATGACTGGTTTCAACCTACCAGCAAACTTTGATCCGAATCCAGAACGCATTGGGAGAGTTGTGAGGAAAAGAATCGTTCCACCTCAGATTTCACTCAGTTCAAACACCTTGTTCGAATCTTCATCCGACTCCGAGTCGTCGTATTCATCAGCTCCAGAATCTCCTGAGACTATGGCTGCCCCAAGGAAGACACTCCGTGAGTATTCCGCCCCGTCAAGCAACAACTTTTCGGGATTGGATGCTCAGGGTGAAGCTGAAGGAGGATTTGAGCTGAGGTCGGGCCTTGTTAACATGGTCCAGGCCAATCCTTTCTGCGGAAAGGCTGTTGAGGATGCTCACGCTCACCTCAGGAACTTACTGGAGGTGTGCAGCACAATCAATCCCAATGGCACACCGATCAATACCATCCGTTTGAAGCTATTCCCTTTCTCCTTGCTTGGCAAGGCGAAAGAGTGGTTCTACACCAACAAAGAAAGCTTCGAGAATACCTGGCAGAAATGCACCGACGCATTCCTGACCAAGTTCTTTCCGATGGGCAAGACCAACGCTCTCCGAGGACAAATCACAGGCTTCCAGTAGCATCACAGTGAGTCAGTACCAGAAGCTTGGGAGAGACTGCAAGAATATGTTACAACCTGTCCCCATCATGGCATGGAAGAGTGGTTGATCGCTCAAAACTTCTTCCATGGCCTCACCCATCGATCGCAAGAGTACCTGGATGCAGCAGCGGGAGGAGCCTTCCTTGCGCTGGATGTACCAGCTACTAAAGCGCTTATCGAAAAGATCGCCACTCACCAGAGTTGGACGAGTGAGAGACATGCTTCACGCACCAAAGGCGTACACCAGATCGACTCCATTGACATGCTCGCTGCGAAGATGGACCTACTTCTGAAGAAAATGGAATCTCCTGAAAAGGAGATGAATCAGATCATTGACGCACGAATGACATGCGAGACGTGTGGTGAATCCGGACACTCGGGCAGCAGTTGCCCGACGACCCAGGAGGAGGCCTGTTTCATCGGAAAAGGTGGAAACTTCAACAACTCAGGCTTCCGTCCTCAGCAAGGTTGGAATTCCAAGCCCAACCCCCTCTTCGGCCAACAATCAGGTAATCCTCCTAATAACAGCTTTCAACCGTCCCTTAAGGATATTTGGTACGGCCAGAAACAAATTAACAAAAGCATTAGCAAGAAATTCCTTGCTACTGACAAAGTTATGGAGACTCTGGCTGCCCAAATAGACGGGTTTAACTCTGTTATTAAGAACCAGCTGAGTTTTAACAAAATGATTGAAACTCAAGTAGCTCAGCTGGCTGCATCTTGTCCTAACCCTAACATGGGGAAACTGCCTGGCCAACCGGAGGTTCCCAGTAAGGAGAATGTTAGTGCGGTGACCACGCAGACTGGAAAGTACACGCGGGATCCATCCTTTTCCCAGGGTGCAGGTATGCAGTGAAGGGTTAAAGAAGGAGATGAAGAGGAGGCCGACGAAGATGCCATCCCAGCTTATCAAGGGGAGAATGAGGCCCCGCAAGCCTCGGGCACGACCCGTGACCCGAACTACCTCCCGTTCCCTCAACGGAAGAGAAAGCCTGTGGCCGACGAACAATTCGGAAAATTCGTCGAGGTAATCAGAAAGGTCTATATCAATATACCTCTCCTGGATGCTTTGCAGGTCCCGACATATGCAAAATATATCAAGGATATCCTTGGTAACAAGAGGACCCTGCCAACCACTGAGACGGTGCAACTCACCGAGGCATGTAGCTCAGCTATACTCGGCCCCAATTTTCCCAAGAAGAAGGACCCCGGATATCCCATGATTTCCTGCTCAATAGGCGGCCAAGAGTTTGATCACGCCCTATGTGACTTGGGGGCCAAGGTAGTCTTTGACAATCTCAAACATATCACGCTGGTCTCTACACCCATGTGCTTGCAGCTAGCGGACCAATCGGTTCGTTACCCCACTGGAGTAGCGGAGAATGTCCCGGTGAAGATCCGAGACTCATTCATCCCAGTGGATTTCGTTGTCCTCGATATGGAGACAGACACCAAGAGCTCTCTCATTCTCGGGAGACCATTCTTGAGCACTGCTAATGCCAACATCGATGTTGGCGCTGGGAATATTCAGCTCAAGCTCAATGGGGCAATAGAGGAGTTTACTTTCCTTCCGAAGGAAGAGCCGCCCCAACAAGTCAACATGGTCAGTGAGGTCACACCGAAGCAGCCGGTCCAGAACATGTGTTTCAAGGAGCTTGTGAGTGTGATGGAGACACTTATCCTTCGAGAGAAGAAGCGGCATGATCGCTATCATGAACAGCGAATGATATCGAGAAAGAAAATACTGGATCAACTATCAGAGAAAGAGAGGAAGGTTGACACTAAGCCCCGCCAGACGAGGAAGATCTGGCAGACCAAAGCCGTAAAGGACCCGAAGAATACTTCGGAGCGTCCCGCTCAGGACGTAAAATCCGAGCCCTCGCCATAAGGTATGTGGTATTTATCCATGCATTTTTGCATTTGCATATAGAATAGGTCTCCCTTCCTAATTTTAATTTCCAAATCAGCATGTCATGTTTAATTTTTCACAACTCATGTTTAAATTTCAGCATCGCATATACATACAAAAAAAAATTCGGCCATCTCTATGGCCGGCCGGCCCCACCTGTCATTGCCTTGGTCAGATTCACATACAAGGGAGAATAGAATATCGTGCACGAGCACCACGAGGAGGCCGGGCACCGACGGTGCCGGTGGCAGGCCGGTCGGCCCCATCACGGCCGGTCGGCCGCCCTCCGCCGCTCGTGTCCCGTCACCACCCGCCGACGTTCATCCTTCAGCGCGTAGTGCCCCGACGACCAAGCTCCGCCGCTCGTTGTACAGCAGCAGGGCCGGCCGGCCCCACCTAGGCCGGTCGGTCTCCCCCCGTCGCCGCTCTATAAAAGCCGAGCGCCAGAACGCTCAGCTCGGCACCCCCTGCGCAGGTAAGCACGAGTTCCACCGAAGTTTAATCTTCTTCCCCCCTGTTTAAGCCTCCAAAGCCCCAAGTTAGAAAAAAAATCCCAAGTCTAGCTCAAGAAAATTCTGCCCAAATATTTCTTGCCTCTTGAGCTAAGGTTCCACTGATCAAGAACGATTTGTGGAGGTTCGGTCCCCGCAAGAACGACTAACCTTTTTGTGGCGAGTAATTTCCCACAAGAACGGCTGAATCGTTGTGGTGATTAACCTCCCACAAGAACGACTGACTTTCGTTGCGGTTAACCTTCGGGTATTTGCTAGCACTAACATTTTGTAGGAATCATGATGCGAAGGGCGAAAGAGAGGGTGCAGGAAGTAAAGCGGAGGTTCGGCTCGTCGAGTTCCAGGCGTTCCCACGGTTCCCAGGACTCCCCTCGGTGTCCCGAGACACCATGTCTGTTGACACCGCTCAACATGACACGGCATCTTAGGGGACCGAGGATACTGAGGTGCCAAGGGACCGTCTCCGTATCCGAATCATGACCCGGATTGAGCATATCATTCCGAGGTCTGATGAAGAACTGGAACTCATCAACCAGTTGAAAACCCGAAGCTTCAGCCATGCCAAGTACATAGACGGCACGTTACTGATCAAGACAGGACTGCTTCGTGACATGGAACGCGCATTCGGCAATGTCGGGTGGGCGGACTTCTACCCCGTCCATGAAACAGGTTCGCATTTCTTGACTATGGAATTTCTGATGAGTTTGCGAGTTGAGTTTCTCCAACGGGAGACGAAGGTGCATTTTCGATTTTTCAATGAGGAGTATTGCTATTCCCCAAAGCAACTCAGTGATGCTCTCGGGTTTAGCAAGCGATGCATCATTGATCCGGATCTTTTGGTGACTGGCCACCGGTACAATCATGCCCAATGGTGGGACAGCATCACAAATGAGCCGCTCAGTGGTAAAAACAGCATCACCTCAATTCATAACCCCACTCTTCGTTTTCTCGCCAAGTGGATTGCTATGGTGGTTCACCCTCGTTCCGATTTGCGTCTCTGTCTTGCACCTGACATGGAGTGCCTTTATGCTATGGTCAACAAAATTCGGTTTTCTCCGATTTTGAGCATGCTCGATGTGTGGCAAAGGCTTATTACTACCCGCGCCACCATTGACATCACCTCATTGGTTACTCGCATCGCCACTAGTGTCGGTGCGATGAAAAATGCACAAGTCGAATTTTTGCCCATCGACGCAGAATATCAGACTTGCATTGGCATAGACCACTTTGTTCAGGGGCATTTAATGTGGGAAGGGCCAGAGTATAAGCTTTTCATGTGTTACCCCGGCTATATCGAGGAGGTCGAGCTTCCATGCCCGAACCTCGCGTTAAAGTCGGTAAAGAGCCTAACCCTGCAGCTCAAACGGAAGGAACCCCCTCGCCACAGTGTCGCCGGACCCATGACACGCAGAAGGAGAGCCCTTCACGACAATGAAGCAGGGCCATCATCAGCAGCAGACACGTCCACCGAGCCACAGCCGCAGCCTCAGCAGAACCCTACAACCCACATGAGCTTCAACAAGACCTTCGATTATTTCCAAGGTATGAATCTTGGGCCGTAGGTGGGACCATCGCCGTCCGCTAGGTACGATTACGAGAACCCGATCGCCCGAGACATCTCGCAAATCCGTACCCAGCTGGACACGATGAGCCAGCAGCAGCAGGAGATCAGCGACAACCTCGCGCACAACACCGACCTCACGCAGCAGACCTGGGGGATTGCCACCTCCCAGTAGCATGATCTCTACGGCTTCTTCGAGCACATGCACTTCGACCCCAACCAGAACTACTACCACTGAGCTTCATCGAAGCTTGGGGGAGTAGCATGTGCAGTACCAAGGTGAGTCCTCTGCCCCTTGTTCCAGTCGTTCTAGTTAGTGAGAAGTACCATGCCATGCCATGCCATAATAAAATAGGAGTAGTTTTATCTTCTATAAAAAAAATAATAAATAAGAAGGCTCCTGACATATATGTGTGGAAATCCGTATGAATCCTATTTCTTTGGGAGTGATGAAAAGTTGCTCTGTTTATGCTCTCCAAATGCCTCGTTCATAATCTGTTACTATCCTAGTACTTGAGTATTTTGGCATTTGAGTTTTTCCAAATCATTTTGTGGGAGGCATAAAGCAACTTGTTCATAGTCTAGGCTGTTGATAGCTTTGATATGGTTTGCTTCGAGTTCAACTGCATGCTTATTAAGGGACCTCTCGGAAGTCTTTTATAAAAATTTAAATTGGTGAATCTTCCCTGATGGTTTATAGAATCCTATCCAGAGCTAAACAGTTGAATTTAAAAACTTGCCATCATATGCAATCTTGTGTTACTTTGAGTCTTGCCGAGTGGTGAGTTCGCTTAAAGAAGGTACTTGTCATTTACCGGTCTTTCTCCTTTGCGTACCCATTTCATTGCTAGTCTCAAAAGTGTTTGGTGTGTCGGTCGCCCATTCCGGGTCCGATGTCCACCACCAACACATCCCCCCTACAAAAAAAAATCAGCCAAAAATCTCCACTGTGAACCATTCATTCCAAGGTCATCATACATTCCACACAAATCAATCTCTCTGTGAGCGGAAAAGAGAAAAAAGTAATGAGTGAGCCATCCTCTTATGAGAAAAGAAAAGAAAATGAAGAAAAAGAAAAAGAGTGAAAGAGAGTCAAAGACTCCAACTGTGAGCATCTCATGAAAATATGAAGGAAAAAGAGAGAGAGAAATAAAAAGAGTGAGTCCATTCTCTCCCTCTTCCCTAAAAATTACAAATTCCAAAGATCGGGATTTGATGAGTACCAACTCTTGTGAACCACTCTTCGGCTTGGAAACAAAGGTAGCCAAGGTATGCACATTCGCCTCTCCTAAAACCTTAGTCCAAAAGCCCTGAAACAAAATGAAAAGAGAGAGTGAGTGGGAAAGAGTGAGGATATACACCTTGAGTGACTTGAGAGTACCACCGGGGAAAGATTAACCATGCTTTTGAAAAAAAATTATCTCCAAGATGGAACCTGAACAGCTGCAGGGAGCACTCTGAAAAGGACCGTTCAGGCTCTCAACCGCCCAAGATAAAGAACTACCGCTATAAGCCCCACAGGTGAGAAAGGTATGCAATCATACAGATGCCAACTTATTCAATCTACCTATGGATAGTATTGGCTTATGAGCAGGGTATTTGTTGGGCATAAACATTGACGCAACTCCTGACCCTCCGAATCTAAGTTTTAGCCTTGCTCGAGGACGAGCAAGACTCTAAGCTTGGGGGCGTGTTGACGGTCGTTAAAACCATTCGGTGACCGTCAACATTTCGGGAGAAACAAGGGTTTCATGCCATGTTCCATACAGAAAATGTTTATTACTAACAAATTCCACAAGTTTTGGATGATTTGTGCCTGCAGGGACCTAGTGGTGAAATTTCACCCAAATTGGGCTCAGACCCAGGCCGACCGGCCTCCCCTAGGCCGGCCGGCCTGGCCCTGGCACATTTGGGTGTCCAACTTCATCCATGCAGAGGAAACACAATGAAGATGATCAGGGACGTTGATTCCAACGTCGGTTCGATCAAGGGACCCAAAAGGCCTAGGATGCTTTGTGCAAGGATTAAAGGGCCCACCTACCTAACTTACCGGCCGTAACCGCCAGAGAAGCACACTTAACCGTCATTGGGACGTGATCATGGCCGTCGAGAGCGAAGGCGGTGGCCAGAGGCGCCAGGTGGAGGCTGATCGGCCTCCCCTAGGCCGGCCGGCCTCCCCTCGGCCGGCCGGCCTCCCCTCGGCTCCAATGGCCCACCTCCTTCTCTCAAGGGATGGTTATGACGGTTAGGAGGTGGGGCCAGGTGCAACCGATGTCCAAAGGCTATATAAAGGCCCCTCCTCTTTACACACACTACACACCACTACACATTACTCCACTTGAAGTTTAGGAGCTCTTCCATTTTTCCCTTTTCTTAGTCTAGGATTAGAGTTGGGAGTAGAGTCGAGTCGAGCTAGTTCCGGAGTTCCTCGGAGTTCTGGCAAAGCTCTTGTATCCTTTCCTTCGTTTGAAGAGTTTAATATATATATCTCTTCTATCTTCAGAGCATTTATAAGCTTATCTTTATTTACCTTCCCTTTTTGGGTTGTTGCCTATAGTTTTAGATCTAGAGTGTAGTTTAGCTCTATCGGGATTTATCTTGCGGGTTTTCTAGTCTCGACCAAGGCCGTAAGACGCCTTGGAAGGACGGGATTTTCTTTCGAAGGTACCCAGATGGGCTGGGGAGGCGGCTGGACAGGTGGGTTCTGCAGGTTCTGCTGCATCAAGGCTATGGCCTGAGTCAACTGCTGCATCGTCTATGTCTGCATGCGGACCAGATCCTCCATGGTGGCCGGCTGGTTCTGGTTCTGGTTGCCAGCACCCGACGATCCTCTTGTCCCAACCATCTGTCATTCATTAAACAATCATTGATCAAAACCCCAACATTCACATTCACAGTTATATCTGAACCGGTGTCAAGAACAGAAGCAAACCACTAACAGGATAGGGTACTCAGGTGACAGGAAAGATAGTAGATGATGTGCAAAAGAGATTAAGAACCCAACTATTTATTCATTAAATTCCTTATACCTTAATCCAATATTAGATGATTGCAGACTTTCGTCCACGCTCATCACAATCATTACAAAGATCCAAATCACACATAAGCATAATAATAAATCATCCAAACATTTAAAGACATGGTTCACACACGACTCGACACACTAAGACTCGACTCTTTTTTGACTCAAAACGTACTACTCGATCCCTATTACAACTTCATAGAAGCATCTAGGGGTCGACGGTGGTGTGGGCGGCAGGGGAGTTGTAGCGTGGCCTCCTACGCTGTGGTGACTCTCCACGGTACCTTGGGCTGCGGGGTGCGGGTTGTAACACCCTAAAATTTGCCCTAAATAAAATTTAGTAATTAAATAGCTTTTTGAATTTATGTGCTCATGAAAAATGTAGGGGAAATAAAAATTTGAATAATTAAAAGCAAATATATGGAATAGAAACATTATTGCTGCATTCCTGCTGGAGCATTTATTTTTGCTTGTTGAATTCAAATTTGAATTTGAATTCGAATTCAAATGAGTGTTTAAATAAAAGAAAAACCTTTTCTTTTCTCTCTCCCACACTCTCTCAGCCCGGCCCAGTTCTCTCCCTCTCTCCCCGCGCGGCCCACTTCTCTTTCCCCTTTCCCTTCCTCACCGCGCGGCCCAACTAAGCCCAGCAGCCCACTCCCGCCAGCCCGCCACCCCCTCACTCCAGTGCCCGACAGGTGGGGCCCACCTGTCATCGCCTACCTCTCGCCGTACGCGAGCAGGGCTCCTCCCCGATCCGAGCCCGAGTCCGGGTCGCCTACGATGCCGCGCCGCCTTCCGCTCGGCTTGACCCGCACGCCAAGGAGCTCTATATAAGCGCCGCCATCTCCTCTCCTGGCCCCTACCCAAACCCTAGCCGCCGCTAAACCCTAGCCGAGCCGCCGCGCCGCCAACTCGTTGCCTCGCTGCCCCATTGTCGACGAGACG
This sequence comes from Digitaria exilis, assembly GCA_015342445.1. Taxonomy (NCBI): domain Eukaryota; kingdom Viridiplantae; phylum Streptophyta; class Magnoliopsida; order Poales; family Poaceae; genus Digitaria; species Digitaria exilis. Next base: position 2,092,375 of record JACEFO010002292.1, read on the forward strand.
CCGTCCAGGAGCTTCGCCAGGTATAGAGGAGCACGACGAGCCCCTAAACCCCCTCTCTCTCATTCTGTAGCGCTTGCGCGAGCTCGCCGTCGATCCCCGTCCGCCGCCGCTCGTCGCCAGCCGCCACCGCCTCGTAATCCTCAAGCACAACCCCCAAAACGAGATCCCCGTCTCCTTCTCTCTCCCGGGCTAGCCGCGGCGAGCTTTGGTGCCCTGTAGCGCCTGATTGGCCAACTCCGGCGAGAATCCCGGCCATGCGCCGCCACGAGCCGCTGCCACCGGCGACCTTAACCACCCGATCTAATCTCCGGCGTTAGATTCAAAACCGACGATCCAGATCTAAACCGAGCCCTGGTTCACCGTGAACCCGTGGACCGCGGTTTACGGCTGGTCCACGGCATAGTAGACCGTGACGTCAGCTGACGTCATCCCTCTGCGGCCGCCGTGGTGTTTTTGCAAAAGAGCCCCTGCAGTTTTCGGAAATCAACCCGCAGTCCAAGCCAGTTCAAAAATAATTACAGTTCAGTCCTTTTTCTTTCGGTTTAGCCCCTGCGCTTTTGAAAAATAGTGCCCGCCATCCTAGATGGTTGTTTTACTCGTTAGCCCTCAGGTTTTTATACGGAATTATGTTTTAGGTCTCTGGTTTCTTTCAAAAACACCCCTGGAAGCCTAAAAGTCTCATCAGCAAGCCCCTAGAGCCCGTTTTAAGCGTAGTTTCTTCGTTTTAACTCCGATTTGAGTGATTTTCACGCTCATGTGTTCGTAGTAAAGCGTGCAGTAACTCTAAAGCCTTCTTTTCATCTTTTGTTTATGTTTGGTGTACTGTTCTAATTAAATGCCTTGTTTGCATGTATGTGTGGATGCTTGTGTGGTGATCGATGTGAGTAGTTGACGAGCCGTTCGAGTTCGCCGACGACCCCGTTCCCGAAGAGCAGGTGCAGCAGCAGTTAGCTGAGGAAGGCAAGTATAACACGGACAATCCTTGATTACCTATACACCATTTAATAATATATTCATATGCATGTGTCTAATTTTGTTATACACTAAGGATGTTCCTAGTCTTTACCTTATTCCTTGTTTACCCGGGTTATATGCATTACAGTTAGTATTTGCTACGTGCTGCGAACAACATTTATTTTAATGTTAATATGGAATTAATGGTTCACTTCAATGATGACTAAAAGATGCTTTTTAGCAACATGGTTCATGGAACTGGAGCATGTGCTTCGTGCTTTGTTCTAGTGTCTCTATAAGGTTTGGTCTAGGGAATTAGAGCATGTGCTTTGTGCTTTCTTCTACTGTCTCTCCGTAAGGTCCGGTTCTTAAAGCGGCAACCCAGGAACTTGTTCGCCGCCGTTGGAACTATAATGGCTCTGGTCTTGGATAACTAGCTTGTACGTCTCTAGCTCGCCAGTGGTTACCGAAAGGCGTATGTGGGGAGTATGGGTGAGAGTATAGTTTGATCCATCAAGGACGAATTTATCCGTTGGCTATGTCTCGTTAGGCAAAGTCCCGTGATGTAAGCGCCCGATGTACGGCAGCTTCACACGTTGTGATGATTGCGCTCTCGCTCTGGACGCCATTGACCCCCTCAAGTTGCGTCCTGAGCGTACGTCAATCTCAATGCCTTGGGTTATGCTGCCTATGTTGAACCAAGACGGCTACTGTGCTTGTTAGGGTGTTTTGTGAAAGTCCTCGTAACATAAGTTCTTTTGGATTTATGTGACCGGCGGGTAAAGGGCGAAACCTCTGCAGAGTGTTGATCTATCATGATAGCCGTGCTCACGGTTACGAGCGGCCTGGATCCTTTTTGATTAGAAGATGATGTTAGTGGTTGATGTTGGATATTGTATGATTATTTATACATTATTATTAATGGGTTTATACTTGGGTTCTACTCATTTGTAGTAATTTGGATGATAATAAAATGAAACTACTGAAAGTGCTAATGCAGTTTAACCGTGTCAAGCCTTTTGTTCCTGCATAACCCGTGTTATACTTGTTAAGTAAGATGGTTTACTTACACTTGCAACTATTCAACAAAATCCCGGATGGGTAACAGATGGAGAAAGGAATGATCAGTCGCTTGCTGAGTTTCTGGAGGATCTGCCGTACTTCTAGCTGTGTTCAACCAGTCGGTGTCCCTGTGGACTTGAGGCTCTACTAGTTATGAAACGTTTGCGTTTAATAAGACTTCCGCTGTGTTATTTGTTTAAGACTATGTCTTGTGTTAAACAGTGATGTAAACTATTTTATTCGAGCATTGTTTTCTCTGTGATTCAATATTTGTAATCTATATGTGTTCTGTGGACATCCTGGGCACGCATATAGAAGCATTCGGATTTCTTGGAAATCTGGGTGTTACACGGGTCGTCCCAACTGGTGCTGCAGCTCCTCATTCTTCTCCTGCATGGCAGTGACCTTCCTCCTCAGCATGGCATTCTCATCAGACACAGCATCAAACTCTGTGTTGAGAGTAGCCACAAGAGCCATTGTAGAAGCAAGCCGGGGGTCTTGAACGTTCGCGGTAGACGTGATGGTGCAAGCTGTGGCACCACTCTTGCGGTGGGGGTGGTACCTCTCTGGCTCATCCTTGATCTTGGCGAAGCACTTGTGGCGGTAGAGTGGTAGGCTTGGCGTGCAGCATCAGCGATCCCTGCCTCCTGGGTATCACGGTCAGACATAGCGTAGTGAACCGATATCTCGCGAGCAGCCCTTGCCACCTCATCGGTCACCCTCACGTGCACTACGGTACTCCAGAAGCTGCGGTAGAGAACGTGCGTCCACCACACACTGCGGTACTCCACCCCAACACGACCGAAGCGGTAGTGGGTACGAAGCACTCGGAGAAGCCTGTTGTGGTAGAAGTGGTCGCCTCCATCCCGGACAAACTTGTAGATGATCCACCGGGGCGTGCGTGGAGCTATCTGGTGTGGCGATAGGATAGGTGTAGGGCTCCGGGGCACTTCATCATCATCAGACGCGTCTCCAGTGTCGGCGTTGTAACATCCCTGATGATTAATTGCTCTAACAACACTTCAAAACAGGATTTAGGGTATCAAGGGTGGTAGCACACGAAATTTTATAAAAATTCAAAATCTAAACTTAATTAAAAGCTTTTTGGCACCCAACTGAAATCTCAAGATTTTGGTACTAAACTTTAAAAATCTCCAAAGATAAGAGTTGTTGTCAACACAAATACAGCCCTTCATGACAAACCTCGCCACGGCGTTCGTTCCGCTTGATGACCCTCGAGCGGGGATGTTCGTGACGATCGAGCCTCGCCAAGCTCGAGGGGGACTTGAAGACCCTCGAGCCTCAGCAGCCAAGCTCGAGGGGGGCATTCACCCTCGAGCGGGCGTTTCCGTCACGTTCGAGGCTCGGCAAGCTCGAGCTTGGAGTCCAAGCTCGGAGCGCCGGGTCACTTTTGGGAACTTGAAAGGAGGAACTACACGGACGCCTGCCAACTCGCCCTAGTGCGCTCTGCGCTGGCCGGCAGTAGCCGCCACGTGGCCGGCGAGCGGCGGCGGTTTCGCCTGGCCGGTCCAGCCGCAGCGGCGCTCTCCTTTTGTCCTCACGCGGGTGTCGCGCCCGGCCTCCCGTACGGTCACATCGCGTGCCGTGGCACCCTTGCTGCCTCGCGCTGCGCGACGAGCTTGATGACGAGCAGAGCGTGGCCACTGGTCGTAGCCGCGCGTGCGCCGCGCTGAGCTGACCCACGAGCGATTCCTTTCCGCTACGCGCCAGGCCTCTCTGCGGGAGATCTCTCAACGCGCACGCCCCAACCCCCTCCGTTCGCGCTGCCCGAGCTGGCAGGGCCATCAATGGCGACCCCGACGGCTCAAGCATGCGCGCACATGTTCCGAGCGAGCCAGCAGCCCTCAACTTGCTCCAAACGCTCGCCAAGGGAACCTAGCTCATTTCTTCAGCCAGCAGCACAGCCACTTTTCTCCTCCTGCATGCTCGCGCACCTCGTCTTCAACCTTTGGCCGCGAGAACCGAGCTCAAGCACTGGAGTGATTTCGTCCCCGTCCTTCCATCATTCCAAGTTCCCCGCACACAGAGCTAGACCACTTCCTTAGTTCCTTTTTCCCCCACTTCTCGCAAATTCCCCTCAACTCTCCGGCAAAGAACTCGGGATTTCTCCCAAATCCCCATTTCCGGCCACCGGAGCACCTCCACATCGAGCTACCTCTTCGAGCCATCCCCGATGCCAACCGAGCATCCCCACGTCTTTGTCAAGTCCCACTGACGCTCACGAGCCTCTCCAACCCGGCGAAAGCCACTGACCTCGCCGGAGTTGAAGCCGCGGCGGCCGCACCACCACTGCTCCGTCCTCGGCCACCTTCGAGCCTCCAGCCTCCCCACCGCCATCGTTCGACTCGTGGTGAGCCACTCGTTCTTTTCCCCACCTCTCTGACCTCCTTCCACCATTGTTGGCCGGCGCAACGCCACCGACGAGCCGAGGGCACATCTTCATCTTCTTTTACTACTCGAGCAGGGTTCTTTTTCGATAAGAACCCAGACTACGAGAACTAGTAGTGTTCTTTTGCTATTCGAGCAGGGTTCTTTCTCGATGAGAACCCAGCCAACGAGAGCCAGTAGTGTTCTTTTCAAGTATCAGGGTTCTTTTTCGATGTATTCTTTTCGAGCAGCAGGGTTCTTTTTCGATAAGAACCCAGACCACGGGAACCAGCAGGGTTCTTACTGTCGAAAGGAACTCGGTCCTCGATGACTAGCCGAGTTCTTTTTCTTGAAAGCATGAGCTCGGCACCGCACGCCTTGCTTAACTGATAGAGAAAAGAGAAGTTTGTTAAAATGTCAAGATGAAGATAACCTAGTGCAGTAACCTCGAAACATGAAATAGCAGCAATGCTTAACTTGTGCATATCATGTAGAGGGCGTTCTCGCTGACGGCTTCTACGACCTCATCCCCATCGACGAAGAGGAGAACCTCGAGGGCGGAGCCAACATCGACGTAAACAACCCGGAGCCTGACTTTCAGCTAGCCCAAGAAGGCAAGCCCCGGAGCATAACCTAACTTTTAAACTTTATGCAACTATGAACTATCTATGTTTGTGCATTTATGTTTCAAGGAGTTGATTGAATACCTTAGTTGCATAATTCTAGTACCTATGTCTTGCAATAATAGTATGATAAGGTCGATAGTGCAATGCTTTAGGACCGTTACAAGTCGAGTGATTTCCTGTCACTCGCGAGATATAGGAGTTGTTTGCCTTTACTTATGTTGGAATCATAAGGATTGACGGGCGGGGTGGTATGTGTAGATCTCCCGTCCGTGTATGAAAATTGGATTAAGGTCAAAACGTGTGGTACTGCGTGAGTCAAGTTTTTGAACGTACCACATGCATGCCGACATATGGGAACGGGTAAGCCCGGTACCAGATTGAAGCCGCTAGGGCCGATAGCCATCTCTCCTTGGAAACTTGTTTCCCTTGCCGTACACTTGTGGATATATGCGTGATGCTGTGAGTGAAGCAGTAAACCTTTATCCTAAGGGAGTGGACCCGGCTCCGAATGGTGGATTGATGGGAAAGGTTGGGAAGTGCTTGTGCCTTTTATAGCAAGCACTACCCGTGTGTGTTGGGTTTTCCCTGGCCAGGTAGCAAAAATTTGGTTCGAACTGTCCGCTTCTTGCGGTTAATGAGACTGCTTGACCCCTGTGCTGCATTGAGTAACAAGTGGAACTATGAGGATGATGAACTTGTTGTATGCACTAATTTGTATTGCACCACTTGTATGATTAGAGAGGATGCTAATCTAGAATGGTTAATTCTACTAGAATTTGATGCTAATATCATGAAAGTAAGGATCCACTCTTAGTAGCTTTCTGGCAAAACAAACCCACCAGCCAAAAGCCTTTCATGTCTAGAAGTCAGTGATGTAGTTTTCACCCGACGGGTAAGTCTTGCTGAGTATTAGTATACTCAGCCTTGCTTGTGACTATTTATTTCAGGTACAGTCATGGATATGGCAGTCGACTCTATCACGTGGCCTTCCTAGGTCCCTCCTGGTTGGCACGTTGAGTGGGTTCCGTGCTTCTCTGAGGACCGGGAGGAGTAGCATCATGGTTAGCTTCAGCATGGTGTTGCTTGTATCGTCGTTAATTTTATTTCCGCTGCAACGAATTTTCGTACTCTGATTTAAATTCAAAACTTGGTTTGTAATAACTTGATGACACTATTTATGTATGTTGAAATTGTGGAATGTTGTAATTTCTGGGACTCACCTTCGTGTGGGCGCGCGTGTTGTTTCGATCGTGAAAGTACGTGGTTAATCGGGTATAATCCGACGGCGCTCCATCTTATTCCGGATTAAGTGCCTGACTACTTGATTAGTGGTCCAGGGGTACTTAACTTGGAATAATTTTGGAGTGGTCCGCCACAGCTGGTATCAGAGCCGAAACATGCGCACCAGAGAGAGCAACAGACCTTAAATCAATATTTTTGAATAAAACTTGCCAACTTTTCTTCCACCGCGCACTTGCGATGAAAGGTATTCTTAGGACCGCTAAGGATGTTACATAGAGCGTGAAGCCTATGTGGGTTAAGGGATCACGATATGATAGGTGGCTAATAATATATTGTACTAACTTTCAGCACATTTCATTCTGTCATTTACTTTCCGCAATGGTGGGCGCAAGGTACGGCGATTGCTGTAACGTACCACGGCACTATATGAAAATATAGTGGCGGCATATAGTCAATACGCTGTGATGGCGTATGAAACTAGAATAGCATGGTGGGCGCAAGGTACGACGATTGCTGTAGCGTACCACGACATCATATGCAAATATGATGGCGGCACAAAGTCAATATGCTATTTCATGTGCGTATGAAATTGTCAATATGTTGCCTTGGTGACATATGAAACATTGCCCGTTCAATGTTGAACGTTCGGGTGCCACCTCTATAGTGGGTGGTAATGTATGGAAACGCTTTCGTGAGTGCTGGCACGAAAGGTTGATTATACATACTCTGGAATGGAATTTTCTACAGGTACACTAACCACGATTCCGTATGATGAACGGTTAGAACAATTCGGCTAGTTAATATAGGGAGAGATGGATATTGCCTAGCCACCGGCACTAACTTCGTAGGCCAAAAGTTTATTGGCATGTGTGTTGGTGAGAACGAATAGGCCGCTCATGCATTGCAATTCACTGAAATTATATTGAACCTTAATGCACGACGATCGAACCCGCCATCAAAAATTTGAATAACAGCTGGAATTTGTGCCGAAACTCTATCGAAATCAGTCTGTTTGCACCATTAATTCGAACCTGAAAACATTCTGCAGTTATCCTTGTTTAATTTATTAACGTGTTTTTCTCTCACTTCTGGGCTGTGATTTGAACTACAAAGTTGTTTAGAATTTGTCAAGTGAAATGCTCGCCAAATTTCAACACCATTGGTTAAGCGAAATAAAAATGACAACCCAAACACTACAGCTCGGCCTGCTGAAAAACAGCAATTACAGAGAGCTAGAACTCGAATTTTTCGACCTAGTTCCAGCCAGATTTTGGCTCGGGGCCAAACATGAAAGTTGTAGATTATAAAATTGGTGAGCTACTGATCAAATTGGAGCATCTAATTTGACTCCTGCTGGGAGATATGGTTTTCTTCCAAGCCTGCTGATATGCCATCCTTATACAGTAAACTTCATTATATTGCCACGTTCTATCTTGCCATCATTATGCAAGCTTATGAAATGTGGCTAATACAAGTACCTACTGCAGATGGCAATCACCCGCAGCGGTCATGACGCTAGTGGTTCCAATGCTAACCAGCAAGGGCCAGAGGGGTAGCAACAGCCGCCACCACCTCCGCCACCGCAGCAACCTCCGATGTGGCAACTTGTATGCTACGCAAACGGAAATTCTCCGGAACCTGCAGTATCAGCAACAAATGAAGCAGCAGCAGATGCAACAACAAGGAGGTCAACGGGCCCCTCAACCTCAAGTGGCTCGGTATGAGGACTTTTTGGCTACGCACCTGATGAGGACATCACTAATTCGGATGCACATGACATGCCTACGCCTTTCATTCAAGGTCCAATCACAAGAGCTCGCGCGCGACAATTAAATTTAGAGGTGAGCTCGCTTCTAAGTGTTCCTTTTAATAGATTTGAGAATAGATCGCTACCTATTGTTTATAATGTTGTTAGGAACCAAGGAGAAGACAAGGAGACGCATGGAGGGAGGCTTGGAGGCGTGGGAAACAGCCAAGGGTCGGCCAAGCATCGTGGAGGTCCATTACAACTCGACTTCGGGTCCAACTCGGAGTCCAGGAACAGTCTGGAGTAAAACGGACGCCCAGGCCGCATACGGACTCGGATTTCGACGATCCACATATGGTTGGAAAGAAGATTTTATAGAGCTTCCAATGGAACCAGAACCAGGCCCAAATTCACTCTGAGTCGACGGGAATTGTCCGAGGAAGGTGGCGTCCAGAATCTGTCCCGGTGCTGCGTCACCGATATTTGGCCTTTGGGCCGTGTATCTTCGTTGAGCCCATTAGGGGCGCGTGTAGGGGGTCGACCACGACCCTAACCTCTATATATCAGTAGCCGCCACCCTCGTTAGGATTTGGGTTTTGCTTAGATTAATCTGTCAAGAACAGTTTCGCCGTTGCATCGGTTTGTGAGACCCCAACTCGTGAGATTAATCATACATCTGCAATTTGGTTGCATCCTTCTGTGTTCTTGCTTGTGTTCCTCGATTCGCAGGCAAGGATTAGCCTTCTGGGCAAGGTCGACTTAGGTCGATAACCTGAGGAGACGTGGTGCTGCGATTGCGGGGTTCAGGACGTGTTGTTCGGAAGCCGGATCGATTTGTGTCGCGACTCCGCCAAAATCGTCGCTTATCTGAGCCTTTCGGAAGATCGGGAACATTACACAATTGTCTGTGCCCATACGCGGGTCATCACGCCGACTCCGATGAGAAAAAGATGGAGAGGTTCCGTCGAGGCCTCAACACCAAGCTCAAGGCTCAGCTGACCACCACACGAGTTGCCACTTATGGTGAACTTGTGAACACTGCCATTGCCCAGGAGGATGCAAACCTGGTGCATAAGGCTGAGAAGAAGAGGAAGGCTCCCGCTGGACCTTCGGGTGGACAGCCTCAGAGGTTCCGCCTAGTTCCCCCGGCTGCACCACAGGGGCAGCCAAGGGCGCCTCTGGGAGGACGTTGGGTTGCTAGGCCACCACAGCAGGGTGCGCCCCGTCTCCCTCCACCGCCGCAGCAGCAGCAGGCGCCGAGGCAGAACGTGCAGCAGCAGACTCGTCCTAGAGCTGGCTACCAGTGCTTCAAGTGTGGCAGCACTAGTCACTTCATCAAGGACTGCCCGCAGAACAAGCCACAGAACCCCCGACCTGGAAATCAGCAGAACAACAAGGGCAAGCTACAGCGAGTGCAAGTCAGGCAAGGAAGGCTTAACTACACCACCTTGGCTGACCTACCTGAGGGAGCACCGGATATGACTGGTACTTTTCCTATCCACAATCAACGTGCTGTGATATTGTTTGATTCCGGGGCAACACATAGCTTCATAAGCACCAGATTTCATGCAAAATGTGGGTTAAAATCCGACCATACAAAATCAGCATATGTGATATCAACAGCGGGAGGTAAAATAGCATCCAACCAAGTCGCTCGCAAAGTACCAATCAAGCTGGGTAGTAAGGTGTTTCCCACTGATTTAATTCTGCTTGGGTTGGAAGGGATTGATATTGTTTTAGGGGCGAATTGAATGACTCAACATAAGGTCGTTCTAGATGTTGCTGAAAGGGTTGTGGAAATAAACTCACCTACACATGGCCCTAGTGCACTATATTTACCGCAACGGAAATATGCCAACGCGTGTGCTTTCACAATGGTGGAAACACTGCTACAAGACCTTCCGGTGGTGTGTGAGTATGTCGATGTTTTTCCGGACGACTTACCTGGGATGCCGCCGCATAGGGACATTGAATTTGTGATTGAACTCCAACCTGGCATAGCACCTATATCAGAAAGACCCTATAGGATGCCACCCAATGAATTGGCTGAATTAAAAATTCAACTCCAAGAATTGCTAGACAAGGGTTTCATCCGTCCTAGTGTGTCACCATGGGGTTGCCCGGCTATCTTTGTGAAGAAGAAGGACCATTCTTTGAGGTTGTGTATCGATTATCGGCCTCTCAATGCGGTAACCATCAAGAATAAGTACCCACTCCCCCGCATTGATGTCCTGTTTGACCAACTAGCTGGCGCCAGAGTATTCTCCAAGATTGACCTTCGCTCTGGCTATCACCAAATAAAGATCCGTCCTTGTGACATTCCCAAGACTGCCTTTTCCACTCGTTATGGACTTTATGAATTCTTGGTCATGTCATTTGGGCTCACGAACGCCCCAGCCTACTTCATGTATCTCATGAATTCAGTTTTCATGTCTGAGCTAGACAAGTTCGTGGTGGTTTTCATTGATGACATTCTCATATATTCCAAGAATGAGGAAGAGCATGCCGAGCACCTTCGCATTGTTCTTCAAAGATTGAGAGACCATCAACTCTACGCCAAGTTCTCTAAATGTGAATTCTGGCTAGAAAGTGTGAAATTCTTGGGTCACACGGTTTCCAAGGATGGTATATTTGTGGATCCAACCAAGGTGCAAGAGGTGATGGATTGGCAAACACCTACCTCTGTCCATGAGATTCGGAGTATTCTGGGTTTAGCTGGTTACTACCGCCGCTTCATTCCGGATTTCTCTCGGACTGCTAAGCCTATGACCGAACTCTTAAAGAAAGGAGTCGTTGCGATGATTGCGCTTGTTGACGGTCGTTAAAACCATTCGGTGACCGTCAACATTTCGGGAGAAACAAGGGTTTCATGCCATGTTCCATATATAAAATGTTTATTACTAACAAATTCCACAAGTTTTGGATGATTTGTGCCTACAGGGACCTAGTGGTCAAATTTCACCCAAATTGGGCTTAGACCCAGGCCGATCGGCCTCCCCTAGGACGGACGGCCTAGCTCTGGCACATTTGGGTGTCAAACTTCATCCATGCAGAGGAAACACAATGAAGATGATCAGGGACGTTGATTCCAACGTTGGTTTGATAAAGGGACCCAAAAGGCCTAGGATGCTTTGTACAAGGATTGAAGGGCCCACCTACCTAACTTACCGGCCGTAACCGCCAGAGAAGCACACTTAACCATCATTGGGACGTGATCATGGCCGTCCAGAGCGAAGGCGGTGGCCAGAGGCGCCAGGTGGAGGCCGATCGGCCTCCCCTAGGCCGGCCGGCCTCCCCTCGGCTCCAATGGCCCACCTCCTTCTCTCAAGGGACGATTATGACGGTTAGGAGGTGGGGCCAGCTGCAACCGACGTCCAAAGGCTATATAAAGGCCCCTCCTCTACACTACACACACTAGACACCACTACACATTACTCCACTTGAAGTTTAGGAGCTCTTCCATTTTTCCCTTTTCTTAGTCTAGGATTAGAGTTGGGAGTAGAGTTGAGTCGAGCTAGTTCCGGAGTTCCTTGGAGTTCTGGTAAAGCTCTTGTATCCTTTCATTCGTTTGAAGAGTTTAATATATATATCTCTTCTATCTTCAGAGCATTTATAAGCTTATCTTTATTTACCTTCCCTTTTTGGGTTGTTTCCTATAGTTTTAGGTCTAGAGTGTAGTTTAGCTCTATCGGGATTTATCTTGTGGGTTTTCTAGTCTCGACCAAGGCCGTAAGACGCCTTGGAAGGACGGGGTTTTCTTCTGAAGGTACCCAGAGGAAATCCTAACATTAAGTGCATACGTGGTGTCTGACTTAGTGTTAGCTAGGAAGTGTGTTGCACCCCACTTAACTGATGTGGTAGGCGGCAGGTGGTGACAGCCCTGTCCGTCCTTTGTAGTCCACCACGTTCGGGTGTATTCATAACAGTAGTTGCTCGGCCTGGGGGAACCCCTCTCTCATCCCAGTCTGAGATCCCCCCGCTGCAGTCGTCGAAGCAAGCTCTGTTCCCGATATCTAAGCTAGGTTCTGGGTTTAAGGTTATAGTGGCTTAGCTCTGAGTAGAAAGCCTAGTAAGTCCGGTCTCTCCCAACATTTTGCCTTTTCTATAGATTTGAGGCTCCTGTGTGTGTGTCGCTGGTCGTTCAGACCTTCTATTCGGTCATTCATTTGACCATTATCCTACACTTAGGTGTATTTATCCCCCTCAGATTAGTGAGTGTTTATTTCTGGAAAGATCTATCTCATTATTCATCAATTCTATTTAACCAAGGCTTCCCTGCGGAAATATAAATACGATACCCTGGGTTTCCCCACGGTGAAATGCTACACCGATATATTCTGTGCGCTTGCAGAATCTCTTTCTAAGAGCGACATTATAAATCGAGTAGCTTCTTACGTGGATTTAAGAATTGACGTTAAGAAGTGCCAACAAGCATTTCTGGCGCCACTGCCAGGGAAGCAATTGGCTAAAGACATTGTTGAATTATTTGATAATCTTTACAGATTTATCACCACTAAGCTTAGAGAACTTACCCCTGCAAACTCTCGTCTGTTTTTGATGTGTTTTTCAGGCTAGTGCATGACTGGTTTCAACCTACCATCAAACTTTGATCCGAATCCAGAACGCATTGGGAGAGTTGTGAGGAAAAGAATCGTTCCACCTCAGATTTCACTCAGCTCAAACACCTTGTTCGAATCTTCATCCGACTCCGAGTCGTTGTATTCATCAGCTCCAGAATCACCTGAGACTATGGCTGCCCCAAGGAAGACACTCAGTGAGTATCCCACCCCATCAAGCAACAACTTTCCGGGACTGGATGCTCAGGGTGAAGCTGAAAAAGGATTTGAGCTGAGGTCGGGCCTTGTTAACATGGTCCAGGTCAGTCCTTTCTGCGGAAAGGCTGTTGAGGATGCTCACGCTCACCTCAGGAACTTCCTGGAGGTGTGCAGCACAATCAATCCCAATGGCACACCGATCAATACCATCCGCTTGAAGCTATTCCCTTTCTCCTTGCTTGGCAAGGCGAAAGAGTGGTTCTACACCAACAAAGCAAGCTTCGAGAATACCTGGCCAAGTTCTTTTCGGTGGGCAAGACCAACGCCCTCCGAGGACAAATCACAGGCTTCCAGCAGCATGACAGTGAGTCAGTACCAGAAGCTTGGGAGAGACTGCAAGAATATGTTACAGCCTGTCCCCATCATGGCATGGAAGAGTGGTTGATCACTCAAAACTTCTTCCATGACCTCACCCGTCGATCGCAAGAGTACCTGGATGCAGCAGCGGGAGGAGCCTTCCTTGCGCTGGATGTACCAACTGCTAAGGCGCTTATCGAAAAGATCGCCACTCACCAGAGTTGGACGAGTGAGAGACATGCTTCACGCACCAAAGGCGTACACCAGATCGACTCCATTGACATGCTCACTGCGAAGATGGACCTACTTCTGAAGAAAATAGAATCTCCTGAAAAGGAGATGAATCAGATCATTGACGCACGAATGACATGCGAGACGTGCGGTGAATCCGGACACTCGGGCAGTAGTTGCCCGACGACCCAAGAGGAGGCCTGTTTCATCGGAAACGGTGGAAACTTCAACAACTTAGGCTTCCGACCTCAGCAAGGTTGGAATTCCAAGCCCAACCTCCTCTTCGGCCAACAATCAGGTAATCCTCCTAATAATAGCTTTCAGCCGTCCCTTAAGGATATTTGGTACGGCCAGAAACTAATTAACGAAAGCATTAGCATGAAATTCCTTGCTACTGAAAAAGTTATGGAGTCTCTGGCTGCCCAAATAGATGGGTTTAACTCTGTTATTAAGAACCAGCTGAGTTTTAACAAAATGATTGAAAGTCAAGTAGCTCAGCTGGCTGCATCTTGTCGTAACCCTAACATGGGGAAACTGCCCCGGCAACCGGAGGTTCCCATTAAGGAGAATGCTAGTGCGGTGACCACGCGGACTGGAAAGACCACGCCCCAGGGTGCAGGTATGCAATGAAGGGTTGAAGAAGGAGATGAAGAGGAGGCCGACAAAGATGCCATCCCAGCTGATCAAGGGGAGAATGAGGCCCCGCAAGCCTCGGGCACGACCCGTGACCCGAACTACCTCCCGTTCCCTGAACGGAAGAGAAAGCCAGTGGCCGACGAACAATTCGGAAAATTCGTCGAGGTAATCAGAAAGGTCTATATCAATATACCTCTCCTGGATGCTTTGCAAGTCCTGACATATGCAAAATATATCAAGGATATCCTTGGTAACAAGAGGACCCTGCCAACCACTGAGACGGTGCAACTCAACGAGGCATGTAGCTCAGCCATACTCGGCCCCAGTTCCCCAAGAAGAAGGATCCCGAATGTCCCATGATTTCCTACTCAATAGGCGGCCAAGAGTTTGATCACGCCCTATGTGACTTGGGGGCCAGCGTCAGCGTGATGCCCAAGGTAGTCTTTGATAATCTCAAGCATATCACGCTGGTCTCTACACCCATGTGCTTGCAGCTAGCGGACCAATCGGTTCGTTACCCCGCTGGAGTAGCGGAGAATGTCACGGTGAAGATCCGAGACTCATTCATCCCAGTGGATTTCGTCGTCCTCGATATGGAGACAGACGCCAAGAGCTCTCTCATTCTCGGGAGACCATTCTTGAGCACTGCTAATGCCAACATCGATGTTGGCGCTGGGAATATTCAGCTCAAGCTCAGTGGGGCAATAGAGGAGTTTACTTTCATTCCGAAGGAAGAGCCGCCCCAACAAGTCAACATGGTCAGTGAGGTCACACCGAAGCAACCAGTCCAGAACATGTGTTTCAAGGAGCTTGTGAGTGTGGTGGAGACACTTATCCTTCGAGAGAAGAAGCGGCATGATCGCAATCATGCACAACGGAGGATATCGAGAAAGAAAATACTGGATCAACTATCAGAGAAAGAGAGGAAGGTTGACACTAAGCCCTGCCAGACGAGGAAGATCTGGCAGACCAAAGCCGTAAAGGACCCGAAGAATACTTTGGAGCATCCCACTCAGGACGTAAAACCGAGCCCTCGCCATAAGGTATGTGGTATTTATCCATGCATTTTTGCATTTGCATATAGAATAGGTCTCCCTTCCTAATTTTAATTTCCAAATCAGCATGTCATGTTTAATTTTTCACAACTCATGTTTAAATTTTAGCATTGCATATATATACAAAAAAAATTCGGCTATCTCTATGGCTGGCCGGCCCCACCTAGGCCGGTCGGCCCCACCTATCATTGCCTTGGTCAGATTCACATACAGGGGAGAATAGAATATCGTGCAAAAGCACCACGAGGAGGCCGCGCACCGACAGCGCCGGTGGCAGGCCGGTCGGCCCCATCACGGCCGCTCGGCTGCCCTCCGCCGCTCGTGTCCCGTCACCACCCGCCGACGCTCGTCCTTCAGCACGTAGTGCCCCGACAACCAAGCTCCACCGCTCTATGTGCAGCAGCAGGGCCGGCCGGCCCCACCTAGGCTAGTCGGCCTCCCCCCGTCGCCGCTCAATAAAAGCCGAGCGCCAGAACGCTCAGCTCAGCACCTCCTGCGTAGGTAAGCACGAGTTCCACCGAAGTTTAATCTTCTTCCCCCCTGTTCAAGCCTCCAAAGCCCCAAGTTAGAAAAAAAATCCCAAGTCTAGCTCAAGAAAATTCTGCCCAAATATTTCTTGCCTCTTGAGCTAAGGTTCCACTGATCAAGAACGATTTTTAGAGGTTCAGTCCCCGCAAGAACGACTAACCTTTTTGTGGCGAGTAATTTCCCACAAGAACGGCTGACTCGTTGTGGTGATTAACCTCCCACAAGAACGACTGACTTTCGTTGCGGTTAACCTTCGAGTATTTGCTAGCACTAACATTTTGTAGGAATCATGATGCGGAGGGCGAAAGAGAGGGTGCAGGAAGTAAAGCAGAGGTTTGGCTCGTCGAGTTCCAGGCGTTCCCACGGTTCCCAGGACTCCCCGGTGTCCCGAGACACCATGTCTGTTGACACCGCTCAACATGACATGACATCTCAGGGGACCGAGGATACTGTGGTGCCAAGGGACTGTCTTCGTATCCGAATCATGACCCGGATTGAGCATATCATTCTGAGGTCTAATGAGGAACTGGAACTCATCAACCAGTTGAAAACCCGAAGCTTCCGCCACGCCAAGTACATAGATGCCACGCTGTTGATCAAGACAGGACTGCTTCGTGACATGGAACACGCATTCGGCAATGACGGGTGGGCGGACTTCTACCCCGTCCACGAAACAGCTCAGACGGAAGGAACCCCCTCGCCGTAGTGTCGCCGGACCCATGACACGCAGAAGGAGAGCCCTTCACGACAGTGAAGCAGGGCCATCATCAGCAGCAGACACATCCACCGAGCCGCAGCCGCAGCCTCAGTAGAACCATACGGCCCACATGAGCTTCAACGAAACCTTCGATTATTTCCAAGGTATGAATCTTGGGCCGCAGGTGGGACCATCGCCGTCCGCTAGGTACGATTACGAGAACCCAATCGCCCGAGACATCTCGCAAATCCGTACCCAGCTAGACACGATGAGCCAGCAGTAGCAGGAGATCAGCGACAACCTCGCGCACAACACCGACCTCACGCAGCAGACCTGGGGGATTGCCACCTCCCAGCAGCATGATCTCTATGGCTTCTTCGATCACATGCACTTCGACCCCAACCAGAACTACTACCACTGAGCTTCATCGAAGCTTGGGGGAGTAGCATGTGCAGTACCAAGGTGAGTCCTCTGGAGTTCCTCGGAGTTTTGGTATAGCTCTTGTATCCTTTCCTTCGTTTGAAGAGTTTAATATATATATATCTTCTATCTTCAGAGCATTTATAAGCTTATCTTTATTTACCTTCCCTTTTTGGGTTGTTTCCTATAGTTTTAGGTCTAGAGTGTAGTTTAGCTCTATCGGGATTTATCTTGCGGGTTTTCTAGTCTCGACCAAGGCCGTAAGACGCCTTGAAAGGATAGGGTTTTCTTCTGAAGGTACCCAGAGGAAATCCTAACATTAAGTGCAGACGTGGTGTCTGACTTAGTGTTAGCTAGGAAGTGTGTTGCACCCCACGGAACTGATGTGGTAGGCGGCAGATGGTGACAACCCTGTCCGTCCTATGTAGTCCACCACGTTCGGGTGTATTCATAACAGTAGTTGCTGGGCCTGGGGGAACCCCTCTCTCATCCCAGTCTGAGTTCCCCCCGCTGCAGTTGTCGAAGCAAGCTCTGTTCCCGATATCTAAGCTAGGTTCTGGGTTTAAGGTTATAGTGGCTTAGCTCAGAGTAGAAAGCCTAGTAAGTACGGTCTCTCCCAGCATCTTTCCTTTTCTATAGATTTGAGGCTCCTGTGTGTGTGTTGCTGGTCGTTCAGACCTTCTATTCGGTCATTCATTTGACCATTATCCTACACTTAGGTGTATTTATCCCCCTGAGATTAGTGAGTGTTTATTTCTGGAAAGATCTATCTCATTATTCATCAATTCTCTTTAACCAAGGCTTCCCTGCGGAAATATAAATATGATACCCTGGGTTTCCCCAAGGTGAAATGCTACACCGATATATTCTGTGCGCTTGCAGAATCTCTTTCTAAGAGCGACATTATAAATCGAGTACCTTCTTACGTTGATTTAAGAATGGACGTTAAGAAGTGCCAACAGCGCTCTTGCTCTGGACGCCATTGACCCCCTCACGTTGCGCCCTGAGCGTACGTCAATCTCGATGCCTTGGGTTATGCTGCCTATGTTGAACCAAAACGGCTACTGTGCTTGTTAGGGTGTTTTGTCAAAGTCCTCGTAGCATAAGTTCTTTTGGATTTGTGTGACCGGTGGGTAAAGGGCGAAACCTCTGCAGAGTGTTGATCTATCATGATAGTCGTGCTCACAGATACGAGCGGCCTGGATCCTTTTTATTAGAAAATGATGATGAGGTTGATGTTGGAATATTCTATAATTATTTATATATTATTATTAATGGGTTTATACTTGGGTTTCTACTCACTTGTAGTAATTTGGATGACAATTAAAATTAAACAACTAAAACTGCTAATGCAGTTTAACAGTGTCAAGCCTTTGTTCTTGCATAACCCGTGTTATACTTGTTAAGTAAGATAGTTTACTTACACTTGCAACTATTCAACAAAATCTCGGATAGGTAACAGATGGAGCATTGAATGATCAGTCATTTGCTGAGTTTTTGGAGGATCTGCCGTACTTCTAGCGCTATTCAACCAGTCGGTGTCCCTGTGGACTTGAGGCTCTACTAGATATCAAACGTTTGCTATTATTAAGACTTCCGCTGTGTTATTTGTGTAAGACTATGTCTTGTGTTAAACTCTGATGTAAACTATTTTATGCGAGCATTGTGTTCTCTGTGATTCAATATTTGTAATCTATATGTGTTATGTGGTCATCCGGGGCACAAATATGCAAGCATTCGGATTTCTTGGAAATCTATGTGTTACATTTTTATACCCTGCAAGTCATTTGGGGACCAAGGAAAAACGTATTCGTGCTCCCTCAAGCATGCCATCAGTTCAAGTTCCTCCAGGAGATACGAATCTTTGCCAATGACAACAGTTTTGTCTGGGTTACCTTCGTGGAGGGGCACTTTCTTCGTGTGGCCGAGGGGTTGTACTCTTTCGTCTTGCATGGGCTTCGCAGGCACTGGGGTGCATTCTGGCTCTTCGGGCTCTATGACATGGACATGGTGATCACCACACGGAAAGTTACTCTCTGCTCGCTGTGCTTCTCGTTGATCTCCTTGAACTGAAATTATTCCTCGGGCCGAAGGGATTTTCATGAAGAGGTAGTCTTGATGGATGACTGCTGAGAACTTATTCAGGGTAGATCTTCCGAAGATGACATTGTATGGGTACTCGATATCAAAAATGTCGAAGGTGATCAATTCCATCCGCCTCGTTTGGTTTTCCCCTGAAGGTTACGTTCAGCTCTTTCTTGCCCATAGCTTGTACCAGTTTTCCCCTAAAGCCATAAAGAGGGTGTTCAGCCTTGCGAAGGTCTTTTTCGTTGAACCCCATCTGGGTGAAGCAATGCCAGGTGATGATATCTCCTGAACTGCCGATATCAACCAAGATCCTTCCAATATCATTGCCGAGAAGGCACAGAGAATTCTTCCCAATGTTTTCTCTTATGACCATTGGGTCATTATGTGCGTGGCGCAGAAGTTTGATGTCACTTTCTGTGAAGGTGATTGGGATATGTGACCACGCTGTTCTGAAAACTTTGCCTTCGCAATTTTGATTGACAGAGTGGAATTGTTCCCTTCGCTGACGCTTGGATAGGTGTTCTGGTTCGTTCGAACCCCTGGAGATTGCATTGATAATGTGAGGATGTAACTCCTTCTGCTCGGATTGATTTGAACTTTCTGGTTCCTGTTTTGGCTTTTGGGTGAGCTGGTAGTTGTCAGGGTCATACGAGGGCACTTGCCTTTGTTGCGAAGGCATTGGCGGTGGTGCCGGGAGGGCTGGATAGCTTGGGCTTGCAATCATCTGGGCTGGTTGGTAATTCAATGCAATTGGATAGTACTGCTGTCGCGAAGGCCAGAAGCCTCTTGCAACAGGAGCAACAGGTTGGTATGGTGCCTGAGCGCGTTGTTGTTCAGCCTCAAAATCTTTTTGTGCCTTTTGCCCTTGTTCGGCCCGTGGAAGAAACAATACTGCCTTTGCGGCCCCCTCGACCTCTTCCTTGACCTCCTTGGCCTCTGTAACCACGCCCCCCTTGAGAGCCGTTGTTTTAAGGTGGTAGATCCTGTCCCTGGTGACACTGCTGGTGATCACTTATCAAGCAGTTTACTGGCCTCGGGGGGATGTTGGGCAGATTCGTTGCCCCATTGTCTTGATTGTGTGGGTTGATCTTGCCTGGATCTTTTCTGTGCATTCATGTTGACTATTCTTCGCCTTCAGCCGCGGTCAGACTTCGAATACTCTTGTAGCACCTCGAAGAGTTCTGTGATTGAACGAGGCCTGATCCTGTCCAAGTAGTCCTATCAAGGACAACATGTAGGCCTGTGATGGTGTAGTTCATTATCTTGCCCTCGAAATCGCTTGGCACTTTGGCCGCTACTCTGACGACCCTGTTGAGCAGGTCCTGGAATGGTCCCTTCTTTGCCTGGGTGCATGCATGCAGTAAATCCATTGGTGTTAACTCTTCGGGCTGAGTGCTTCGGAAGGTGGTGCACAGTTTCATTCTGAAGTGAGGCTAGGACTCTACGTGCCCTGCTGAGATGCTGGAGTACCAGATCTGGGCCGCTCCCTTCAATGCCATGACCAATGACTTGGCCTTCGTGGAATCTGACCTCCACATGATTCTACCACTGCTTCGTACATGAGGAAATCCTTCGGATCGGTTTCACCATCAAACTGCGGCAGGTTGGCGGAGTTAAAGTGTCTCGGCCACGGCTCGGCTTCGAGAGCCGTTGATAGTGGGGTTCGCGGTCCGCCCAGCATGCTTCGGTTGTGGTTGTGATTTGGGTGATTGTCAACATAGGTGTCCCAATGAAGGTTGGATATACTTTTCTATATCTCTTGGATAGCCTGCCACAAGTTGATGTCATTGTTTTGTGTTTGCACGACCGGCTCTGCATTTGGGGGTTGCGGTTGGGCGTCTTCTGGCTCGAGCAGTGCACGAAGGTCTTCTTGTAACGCTTGGATCTTCGCCCTTTTCTCCTGATTCTGCATGTTCTTTCGTGCCTCCTCGGCAGTTTGCTCTGGCTGCAGAGCATCCGGTGTGGTCTAGATTTATGTGCTTGGTTGAGCAGACGCTGCCGGTATTGCTGGAACTGATGACGAAGGGTTGATGAGGGAAGTTAGGGGCTGATGAAGCTCCGGTGCTGCCTTTGAGGTGGCAGGCATTATCCTCCGCAAGGCCTGGATGTCTTCGAGGGCTACCCCTATTGCCTTCAAGTTGACATCGAGGTCGCCCATGGCGATCTCTTTGACTTCTCCCTCGGAGTTCTGGAGGTTTGGTTGACCGATACCATTGCTGGGTTGGGCGAAGCCATCGCTGGTACCCCCGGGGTCGGTCGAAGGTGGTGGGTTCTTGTTCTTTTTCGGTGGCATGTCGTGGGTTGTCACCACGAGGTGGGCGCCAAACTGTTGGGTGGAAGACGGACCCAGAGCGGATGACATCACCAACAGACGGAGAACGAGGTTGTTCGAAGGGCAAGTAAGGTCACGATTATGGAAAGTCACAATAGGGGGGTCCATTAACCGTCCCCCATCCAGTATATTACTTGTGTTTATATAGTCCAGGCTCATAGGCCTTGGTGTCCTTACAGTCTTTTCTTTACAACGGGAGGGGATATTCCCTTCTTTACACAGGTATTTCAGTACATACACATTCTCCGTACAAAATTGACTCAACCACTCCCTTTGACTAAGCTCTCAGCCGCTTCCTCCTTCGGGTGGGCCTAACTTCGAGAAGCGTAGGCTTCGCCATATCCCTTCGGGCCCCTCCTGACCTTTGCTGGCCCATTCGAGGGGCCCCGCTGGCCTCCGTTCGCCTCCGGGACCAAAGGCCCCCGAAGGTCCCTCGTCGAAAGTTATGTCCAGACCCTGCAGAAGTGGTTAAATACATTTGTTTCTGCCCTTCGGTGTCCAGCTCGAAGGCCGCATCCCCAACACTTAGGAAGTGATCCCCTTCCTAAGAATATCTAATAAAAATCACTAGTGATTAGGCTACCTTTGTTTGATCACTAGTACCAATAACATTTCCCCTTTCACCAAAGTTGGCACGAAACGAGAATGATTGCGGAGGGTAATTCCCCACGAGAATGACTGACCCACTAACTTGACATATTCCTTCGGGTATTTTGTGGAGACTAATCTTTTGTAGGACATCATGTTGGGAAGAATGACTGACGCCGCCAAGGTTACAGCATGGAAGATGAGTAGGAGGAATTCGCGTCGCTCCCGCGACACAGAATCATCCAGGGACTCTATGTCCGTGGACTCATCCCGTCGTGAGGAGTCACAAGGGGATGATTCCCCTATGGTGCACAGGCAGCCCCTTCGCATTCACATCTTGACCCGGATCGATCAGATTGTGGTCAAGAACGAGTACGAAAGGAGTGCCTTGGACTTGCTCCGGAAACGAACGTACGCCCATGTCAAGCGCTTTGAGCCCTCACTCTTGTTCAAGACGGGACTTGGCTGCGACATGGAGCGAGCATTCAAGCATGCCAACTGGAACAACCTCTACCACATCTCCGAGCAAGGTTCGTACCTCCTAACCATGGAATTCTTGATGACCCTTTCTATTGAGTCGAATGACAATGAAACGTCCATCAATTTTCGATTCTTTAATGAGGAGTTTACCCTGTCTGCTCGACAGTATAGTCAAGCACTTGGTTTTCATGCTAAATGCTTCACTAACCCCAACATTTTAGTAGCTAATGATAAATATGAGAAAATGTCTTGGTGGGATGCCATTTCCACTGAACCTCATAGTGTTAAAAACAGTATCAGCTCCATCCATAATCCCACTCTTCGATTTCTGGCAAAATGGCTTGCCATGGTAATCCACACACGCATTGAGCTTTGTCTTTGTTTAACTTATGAGTTGCAATGCCTCTATGCCTTTGCTAAAAAGATTAAGTACTCCCCCGTCTTGAGCATGCTCACACATTGGCAGAGTTTAATAACCACTGAGACTCCCATAGAGATCACTTCTTTGGTGACACGTGTTGCCATCTATGTTGGGGTCTTGAACAATGCACAGTTGACTGACCTGCCAATGACGGAGGAGTACCAAACTGTTATTTGTTTAGAGCATTTTGTTCAAGGTCAACTTTAGCGAGAGGGACCAACAGGGTCTCTGTTTACGTGCTATCAAGGATATGAGGAAGAGGTTGAGCTTCAATGCCCGACTCTTGCCCTCTATTCTGTCAAGAGACTAACCTTGCAGATGCAAAAGAAAGAGCGGGCACGACGCAGTGTTGCCACACGTGGGAAATCAAGCCGCGCTGCCAGAGCCGAAGTTGTGGAGGAGGAACCAATGGAGATGCCACCACCAAACACGGACACTGCAGGTTTGAACTTCGAGCAGACCTATGACCGCTTCAACCAAGGAGGCCCGAGCTCATTTGCAGGAGACCCCAACTACGGGTACGAGTACCACTACAGAGGAGCATCCAGCTCCTAGGGGCCACAGGTCGGACCATCCGCCTTAGCCCGGTATGACTACGAGAACCCAATCATTCGGGAGATCTCGCAGCTCAATGCCAGGATGGAGGCCATGAACCTTGAGCAGCAGAGGATGAACAAGGCGATCGCCCATAACACCTCGCTTACTTAGGAGAACTAGGGCATGACTGTGTCGACACAACATGATGTGTCGTCCCTGTACCAGTACTTCGACCTCGACAACCCAAACCCAGATCAGCAGTACTACTGAGCTTCAGCGAAGCATGGGGGAGGCGTCACGCAAGGGTAAGTCGTCCCGTGGAGGTATGTTCTTGTCAGTTCTTGTTACTCTCACCGTTCGAGTTTACCGTTACCATGCTTTCTTTAGTTGAATAAAAAAGACTTCGTCTCCTCATAATAATAATAATAATAAAAACTTAGTATGAATAAAAATGGTAGAAAGATATATGTTATATGAAGTAAGGTATACATGGAGAGTTATGCATCACCCTCATTTGGAAATGATGAATAGTTGCTCTGTTTATACCTTGCACATCCCCTTTACATAACCTGTTACTCCCCTAGTATTTGAGTTTGTTGGTATATGACTGTTCGTCACGGTTATCATTGTGGAGGCATGAGCTTTTAATTTCTATGCCTAAGTTGTTGGGAGTATTGATATGGTCATAACTAGAGAATGAATGCATGCTTGATAGGGAACCACTCGGGAGTTTTTGAAAATTTATCATGGTATGTTATCCCCGATGTTACATGTCCAATCCAGAGTCAAATTAGTATACATGCTCTAGCCAACATAAGCTACTTTGAGTTATTGTGAGCTTAGTCGAATTGTGTGTCCGCTTGAAGAAAGTTCTTGTCATCTGCCGAACTTTTTCCTTGGCGTATCCATTCTCTGCTAGCCTCAATAAACATCTGGCTTGTCGACTACCTACTCTGGGTAACGATATCCACATTCGCCAGATGATCTCCCCATCTAGCCAAAAATCTCCACAGTGTACCTATCCATCATCCTGGTCAAAATGCCAAACATCCATGTCAAAATATACTCATGAAATTATGTTCAAAAAGAGAGATTGGAGTTCCTTCCATAAAAAAAGAAAGAAAAAAAGAAAAAAAAGAGAGAGAAGTACTAGTCAAGTACTCGAAAGAAGGAGGAACAATCCAAGTCTCAGCTATAAAAGAGTATTACAAAAGAGGCAAAAAAACCAAACGATTTCAATGTGTGAGTCCATTCTCTTCCTCTCCCCAGAAAGTTTAAATTCCAAAGACCGAAATTTGATCAAGTTCTACTTCTTGCGAACCATTTTTCGACTTCGCAACAAAGGTAACCAAGGTAAGTTATCTCCTATCTCCATTCCTACAACTCCATATAAGCAGTAGATAGGAAGATAAAAGGGTCACTACTGACCTTGGTGAGATTCATATACACTTTTTGAGTGACTTGAGAGCATCATTGGGGAAAACTAACCATGTTTTGCGAAAATCTATTTCCCCGAGTTGGAACCTAACAGCTGCAGGAAAATTCTATGGACAACCGTTCAGACTTTCAACCGCCCAAGGCTAAGAAGAAATGAGTAGGAAAGCCCCACATGTGGCCAAGGTATGAATATGTTAATGCCTACTTATTTAAATACCAATGGACTAGAGTGGTGGTTTATGCATAGGGTATTTGCAAAGAACATTGACACAACTCCTGATCCACCGAGCCTGAGACTCAGCTTTGCTTGAGGACGAGCAAAGAGATAAGCTTGGGGTGTGTTGATGGTGAATAATTCCAATTGACCGTCAACATCGATCTTGGGAGTAAATGAAGGTATTGCATAAGGTTCCATGTATATTTTTCTTTAAACTAACAAGTTCCACAAGTTTTGTACAAGTTGTATGTGCAGTGTAACACCCCTGGTGTTAATTAACACTAAAATGATGTTTAAGTTAAGCTAAGCACCTTTCAAAAGTGGAATTAAGAAAAATGAAGAAAAGCTATCCAAATTGAGTCAAAAACCATTCAAATGAAGCAATAAAGAAAACTTTGAAAACTTCCTAAGAACTTGAAAAAGTGCAAATGTGAAAGTTGGAGTATGAGTCAAACCAAGAAACTTCCCCTTTTCAAACCATAGCCTAAAAACTTTTGGAACCATCTCAAAATTCAAACCCTAAACTTGGAATTTGAATTTTCCAATTCAAATTCAAAGCTGAAATGGAATCTCAGTCAAATCTCACGATTTTACCACAGAACATCAAAATCTCCAAAAAGCAAAGTTGTACATCTTCACATTTCTGAACTTTGCCTCCATTGGCACTTTGGCCAATTTTGCCATCTAGCCCCTCGAATTTCAAAAATTCAGTTCAAAACAGGGTTTTACCCCCTTTTGAATTACGGCCAAATTTTCAACTTTTTCTCAAAATCTCCAGTGCAGGGACATGTCTCATGAAATTATAAACAACTTTCATGTTGGAAGATTTTCGAGCCACGTCAAATTTTTGGAGTTTGAGCCATGCCAACCAAGTTGACTTTGCACCGGCAGGGGCGCGCTCACGGGTTGCCCACGCCGCGCTCGCGCGTGCCCGAGCTCGCCGCCGGCAGCCCTCTGTCGCCGTCCGTCCTCGACTGGGCCGGCCAATGGCACGGCTGCGTGTCTCCGCTCACGGAGCACGCGTCTGGCCAGCTCGCGTGGCCTGAGGCGCACTGTAGCGCTGACCCGAGGCGAGCTCCCGAGCTGTCGCCGCGCCGCCGCCGTGAACCGCCGAGTAATTCCGTCGCCGCCGTTGCCCACCGGTCCCCCGAGCGACTTTCGCGACCACGCGCGTCTCGTTTTCATCCCCGAGCTGTCTCCTCTCCTCGCCCACGCGCGCTTGCCGCCTGCAGCTCGCCTGCGCGCGCGTTGACGCCGGGAAAAGGCGCCAACGGCCGCGGCAGAGCTGCTGTCGCCGCGACAGCTCACCGCGCTGCCCC
This sequence comes from Digitaria exilis, assembly GCA_015342445.1. Classification (NCBI taxonomy): domain Eukaryota; kingdom Viridiplantae; phylum Streptophyta; class Magnoliopsida; order Poales; family Poaceae; genus Digitaria; species Digitaria exilis. The sequence continues at coordinate 2,118,512 of JACEFO010002292.1, forward strand.
AGCCCCCACGCCGTGCTGCCCGAGCACCCTTTTCCTTCCCTCTACCTCCTACTTAAACCCCCAAACAGTTCCCTCCCTCTCCGCGCCGGAAAACTCTCGCCGGAGCTCGCAGAGCCGCCGCCGAGCTCGCTCTCGTGGACAGCCCTCTCCGTTGCTCCTCCGGCCAAACCGAGGCGCGCAATAGCTTCCCCATCACCCACTGCCACTCCTCGACCAAGCCCCGACCCTTTTCCACCACCACAGCCGCCGGCGCAGCTCGCCGGAGAAGCTCGAGCCTTCCGCCGCCGCTCGCGCACATGCACAGCTCGCTCCGCTCCTCCTCCGGCTGAACCGAGGGCACCAACAGCTTCGCCGTGCCGCACTGGTGCTCACCGACCACTTCCCCGGCCTTCTCCGACCCTGACGCCGCCGGTCACCGCTCGCCGGAGCAAGCAGAGCCGCCACCACCGTCGCTGACCTCGTTCCCGGCCTTCCCCGACCTCGAGACCTCACCCAAAAGACGCGCGGTGAGCCCCTCTCCACTTTCCCCCACTTCCCCGGCCCGGACTCGCCGCCGTTTGGCCGGCGTAAGCACGCCGGCGAACTCGAGGACCTAGGTGCATCGTCTACCTCTTTCCAGGGGGCCGAGTGCAAGATGCAGGGGCCTGTTTGTAAGAGATTCAAAACTTCTAGGGTTCACAGCGTAAAATAGATTCTATCTTTTAGGCTTAATTCGCTGAAAACTTCAAAAATTCGTAGAAAATCGCAGATAAATCAGAAAAATGCCAAACCAATTTTATAGTGACCAGTGATTCAATAAGTCCAACTTCTTCCTTTGCACCTCACTCAGTTGAGCTGTAGATTTTGAAATATAAATTCAAATCCGTTTGGACCCTTTTCATCATAGTTCAAAATCTACACATGCACTTGAGCTGGTCTTGGGATATGTTGTTAGTGTGATTGTGATTAGCTTAATGCGCAAGTGGTGCACAAAAATTCCCAGTGGATTTAGAGTTATGAATTTCCAAACATATACCCTGCTGTTTTGGCAAATAAATCACAGAAAATAATTCACTCAGTGAAAAATCACCTACTTCACACAGAAACTTAATCAAGACATTAGAAACCATAGAAAAATGAAAATGGTAATTTTTGGACACTGGAAAATGGCTAAATGATTTTTGGTAGTTTAAAATGGTGAAATTCCACAAAAATAACCATAAATCAATACCACATACAAACTTGCAGAGAGGTCACTCTTGGTACCCTAAGTCACTATGCCAAGTGATGTAGACAGAAACCTTGTAGTTATTTTTGTAGGAATTTAGTTTGTTTTTAGGCAAAAAGATAAGAACATTTTTAATAAATTATAGAAAAATCAACTTGAGCCAAATTTTGGGCTAGGCTCCTGCCTTGGCATGAGTAAGCCCCTGGCCAAATGGCACATGAAAATAATATTCCTAAGTTCACCTTTTGAATAATAGAAAAAGGACCTAAATAGTGGAAAAGAGAAGAAAAAGAAAAAGAAAAGAGAAAAACCTAAATCTCTAAAATCAAATTAAAGGTTCAAAATGAAAAGGGTATTTTCACTTATAATTAATGTTTATCCTTTCCAATTCATTAACCAAGATTTAAATAAACCCTAACTATTTAAATCTCGATATTTAAGATTCGGGTCTCGCCGACGGAGTCTACGAGCTAGTCCCCGCTACCGAGGAGATCGCCCAGGAGTCCGAGGTGAACGTGGTGCACGTGAATCCGAGCCCCGAGCAGGAGTACCGCTTCGAGCCGGAAGGCAAGCCCCGGAGCATAATCTAATTTTACTTACGCAAGTTATTTGATTATATGTTTGTGCATTTAAGTTTCAAGGAGTTGAATGAAACCCTAGATTGCATGATCATAGATTCCTTTGATTGAACATTAGTATGTTAGGTTCGATAGTCGTTATGCTTAAGACCGATAGAAGTCGAGTGTTTTCCGACACTCGCGAGATATAGGAGTTGTATGTCTACTCATACCAGAAACACTAGAGATGATGGACGGATGATTGTAGATACCCGTCTATCGATGTTTTAATTGGAAACATGTGGTACTTTTGTGTCAAGTGTTTGAATGTACCACATATATGCACGGACTATGGGACCGGTAAGTCCCGGTATCCGATTGATGCGAGCAGGTCCGACAGCTCTCTGTCTTGGAAACGTTATCCCATGGGCACATGAGGGTAGTTGCGTGAGTCCCAGTAGTGGTAAACCTTTACCCTGAGGCATTGGGACTCGGGAGCCACTCGCAGAGAGAGGAGAAAGGATTGGGGTGTGTTCGCATTTCCAACCACTCCGTATGTGTGGGTTTTCCCTGGCCAGGTAGTAAATTTGGTTCGAACTGTCCGCTTCTCGCGGTTAATGAGACTGCTTGACCGATGTATGACATATTATGAAGTGAACTTGGAAGGATGAAATCTTTGTATGGAATAATTGTATTGCAAAACTTGATTGTTTAGCTAGGCTCACCTAGAATGGATAGGCTAAAGGAATTAAAATCAAAGTGGAGAAATTAGAAATCAGCTTAGTCGCTTTTGGCAAAAGAACCCCACTAGCCAAACAGCCTCTCATTTTAGGAGTCGGTGATGTAGTGATCACCAGTCAGGTAAGTCTTGTTGAGTATAACTAGCATACTCAGCCTTGCTTGTGGCTAAATTTTCAGGACCGTCCCCTCAGGAGGTAGCTGCCTCTATGGCTTGGGCCTCCCAGCTCCCTCCTGGTTACAGCATCGAGTGGGAGCCAGCCTCTCCCGAGGATCGTGAGGAGTAGCGTCACGATTGACTTCGTCGTGACGATACTATGGATCGTCGCTAGTATCTCGTTTACTTTCCGCTGCATGAACTCGAACTATGTTATTTATCATTTCCATTTGGTTGTAATAACTCTGAACCTTGTTGTAATTTGAATTGTGGAATGATGTGATCTTTGGAACTCACCTTCGAGTGAGCGTATGGACGGACGATCTTCAGTTGCAGTTAGTCGAGCACGACTCGACGGTCGAATCCGCACTTGGGAACATTTTCGTGTATTAGCACCAATGGAAGGTGGAATATACTTAAGTGGGCCCATTTCTCGGGTAAGATCGCTACATGCAGGGACGAAATGTCAGAAAACCGGGCCAGAGCCTGGCCGTCCGGCCCTAGCCCGATCGGCCGGCCGCCCACCTCGGCCTCCGTGCCACGCCTTTGATCCACGTGCAAGAAACACAGATTCAAGCCATCTTAGATGGGAGATTGAGGTCGATTCATCCGATGGACCCCAGAAGGCCTTGTCATGGATCGAGGGGCCCGCCTGTCGGTCCAAACTAACTCCGAGTCAGCAGCGGCCAACATAACCATCACCAGGCCGCGATCCAGAGCGTTCACGAGCAAAGGCGGTGGATCGGACGCCAGAGGGCGGCCGGCCGGCCCTAGCCCGGCCGACCGGCCCAGCACCGAGGAAGTTTCGGCCCACCTTTGGATGGCAGTTACTACAGTCGGTTTCCATCCCAACCAACCTAGCCATCGCTATAAAAGGAGACCCCCCGGCTCAGTCCTCTACACACACTACAAGGAGCTCTTCTGCTTAGAGGTTCTGGAGTTCTCGGAGTTCTGGTAAAGCTCTTGTATCTTTTCCTTTACTTTGAATAATTATCAATATAGTTTTATCTGCTTTATCTTTTGAGTTAAGCCTGAGTTATTTACCGCTTTCCTTTTACATTCAAGTCCTTGTGGCTTAGTAGCGGTGTAACTTCCTTCTAGATTAGTTTAGAGTTTATCTTGTCTATCGGGTTTCTTCCTTACGGGTTTTCTCACCCGGACTAGAGTGCTCAAGTCAGTATTCTAGGTTGAGGGGGATTTCTCTCGAAGGCCTCGAGAGAAATCCTAGTCTCGAGTGCAGGCGTGGTGCATGGCTCGATTCTAGCTAGAAAGTGTGGTAAATCCCACGGTACCGTTGTGGTAGGCGGCAGGTGGTGACAGTCCTGTCCTTCCCTCGTAGTCCACCACGTTCGGGTTTCCTCATAACAGTAGTTGTTGGCTGCCGTTGGATCCCCCTCTCATCCCTTTCTGAGATCCTTCCCACTGGCCGTCGAAGTAAGTTCTGGTCTCCCGATAACTAGGTAGTATTATAGGCTAAGGCTAGGGTGTGTTTCCTTAAAAGGTTAGAAGTGTCATTAGGAATCAAGTTGCCCTGTCTTCCCAAAACTTTATCCTTTTCCTTTCTCTTAGAATCTCATGTGTCGCTGGTCGTTCGCGACCTTCTATCGGCTTGTCTTCCCGACTTGCCAGTATCGATCAAGATTTTCTTGGTCACCCTTATCGGTTAACCCATTTACCCCTACTAGAGATAGTGTGTGATATTACTAGAAGGACTTACCATTCATTCAATCAATATACTTTGCCATTGCTTCCCTGAGGAAATTCACGATACCCTGGAATACTCCAAGGTGAAATGCTACAGCAGGCTATTCTGTGCGCTTGCAGAATATAATTCTAGAGCCTAAGATATACCATCACACATTCCTAATGTCATCTGTAACACCCTAAAAATACCCTATTTAAAATTTATTAAATAATTGGCTTTTTATATTAAAGTGCTCATAATTGATATAGGGAAATAAAATTTTGAGGAAAATAAAAGAAAATATAAGGAATAGAAACATTATTGTTGCATTCATGCTGGTGCATTTCTTTTGATTGTTGAATTCAAACTTGAATTTGAATTTAAATTCAATTGAGTGTTTAAATTTGAAAAAAAAAGAAAAGAAAAAAAAACAACAAAAACCCTTCTCTCTCTCTCCCTCTTCTCTTCCAGCCCAGCCCTTCTCTCTCTTGCGCGGCCCAGCAAGCAGCAGCCCACCTCAGCCCGCCAGCAGCCACGCTCTCTCTCACTCCGCGCCACTGACCAGCCAGGCTCGCGCGTCAGTGTCGTCTCCCTCGTCCAGCCAGCGCCCGAACCAGACGCGAACGAGTGAGTCCGAGCGCACCGCGCCGCCATGCCCTTCGCTTGGCCCGCATGCCAAGGCGCCTCCCCAGCCTCTATATAAGCGCCGCCTCTCCCGTCGTTTTCTCCCTCAACCCCTAGCGCCGCCATAGCTCCGAGCGTCGCCCAACCCTAGCTCCAAGCCGTCATCGCCAACTCGCTCGTCCACCGCGCCTTTGTCCTCAAGAGCTTGCCTTGGAGCTTCGCCAGGAGGTGAGGAAGCTTCTCGTCCAACCGCGCTCGCTCCCTCGTTTTCCACACGCGCGAGCTCGCCGGAGTTCCCGAGCCACCGTCGCACGTCACGCTCCTCCACCGCCGCGCAATCCTCATGTAGAACCCCCAAATTGAGATCCCCGCTCTCTTCTCTCTCTCTCAAGCCCATCGCGGCGAGTTTTGGAGCACCGTAGCCCCGGATTACCCGGGTTATATGCATTATGGTTAGTATTTGCTACGCGTTGGGAACAACATTTATTTATTTGTTAGTATTGAATTAATGGTTCACTTCAATGATGATTAAAAGATGCTTTTTAGCAACATGGTTCGGGGAACTAGAGCATGTGCTTCGTGCTTTGTTCTAGTGTTTCTATAAGGTTTGGTCTAGGGAATTAGAGCATGTGCTTCGTGCTTTGTTCTAATGTCTCTCCGTAAGGTCCGGTTCTTAAAGCGGCAACCCAAGAACTTGTTCGCCGCCGTTGGAACTATAATGGCTTTGGTCTTGGATAATTAGCTTGTACGTCTCTAGCTCGCCAGTGGTTACCGAAAGGCGTATGTGGGGAGCATGGGTGAGAGTATAGTTTGATCCATCGAGGATGGATTTATCCATTGGCTATGTCTCATTAGGCAAAGTCCCGTGATGTAAGCGCCCGATGTACGGCAGCTTCACACGTTGCGATGATTGCGCTCTCACTCTGGACGCCATTGACCCCCTCACGTTGCACTCTGAGCGTACTTCAATCTCGATGCCTTGGGTTATACTGCCTATGTTGAACCAAAACGGCTATTGTGCTTGTTAGGGTGTTTTATGAAAGTACTCGTAGCATAAGTTCTTTTGGATTTATGTGACCAGCGGGTAAAGGGCGAAACCTCTGCAGAGTGTTGATCTATCATGATAGCCGTGCTCACGGTTACGAGTGGCCTGGATCCTTTTTGATTAGAAGATGATGTTGAGGTTGATGTTGGTTATTCTATGATTATTTATACATTATTATTAATGGGTTTATACTTGGGTTTCTACTCATTTGTAGTAATTTGGATGATAATAAAATGAAACTACTAAAAGTGCTAATGCAGTTTAACCGTGTCAAGCCTTTTTTTCTTGCATAACCGTGTTATACTGGTTAAGTAAGATGGTTTACTTACACTTGCAACTATTCAACAAAATCCCAGATGGGTAACAGTTGGAGCAATGAACGATCAGTCACTTGCTGAGTTTCCGGAGGATCTGCCGTACTTCTAGCTGTGTTCAACCAGTCGGTGTCCCTGTGGCTTTTGAGGCTCTACTTAGTTAAGACGTTTAATAATATTAAGACTTCCGTTGTGTTATTTGTTTAAGACTATGTCTTGTGTTAAACTCTGATGTAAACTATTTTATTCGAGCATTGTGTTCTTTGTGATTCAATATTTGTAATCTATATGTGTTCTATGGACATCCTGGGCACACATATGGAAGCATTCGGATTTCTTGGAAATCTGGGTGTTACAAAGTTGGTATCAGAGCCGTGCTGACTGTAGGATCACAGCCTAGATAGAACGGTCGATTAGAGTTTGCCTAATCTTTGCTCTTTTGTTATCTTATACCTTGGAGTTGAGTTTCTTTTGAAAAATGGTGATCTATCCTACCTCTGTCCAATGTGAAAAGTTTCTAACTTTTGCTTACTCTTTCATCTTGTTTCTATAGCTGGCTCGCACGAGGCAGACCCCCCGCAGGCCCAATATGTCGGAACTCCCGTACCGCGTCGCAGAGTACCCGCTTAAGATGCAGAACCCGGACACCACAGGGACTGGGTGCAGATGCGCAAGCAACAGGAGCTTCAGAGACAACAGTTCACAGAAGAGCCACAACAGGAGCCTAAAGAGGAGGAACCCGAGGAGCGAGAGCCTGAGACCTCGGAGTCCGCAGTAGGAGGGCAAGAAGACCAGATGGTGGCTGCAACCAATGATGAAGAGGTGGACGCCTGTGGCGGACCACTCCGAAATTATTCCAAGTTAAGTAACCCTGGACCACTAATCAAGTAGTCAGGCACTTAATCCGGAATAAGATGGAGCGCCGTCGGATTATACCCGATTAACCACGTACTTTCACGATCGAAACAACACGCGCGCCCACACGAAGGTGAGTCCCAGAAATTACAACATTCCTCAATTTCAACATACATAAATAGTGTCATCAAGTTATTACAAACCAAGTTTTGAATTTAAATCAGAGTATGAAAATTCGTTGCAGCGGAAATAAAATTAACGACGATACAAGCAACACCATGCTGAAGCCAACCATGATGCTACTCCTCCCGGTCCTCAGAGAAGGATGGAACCCACTCAACGTGCCAACCAGGAGGGACCTGGGAAGGCCACGTGATAGAGTCGACTGCCATATCCATGACTGTACCTGAAATAAATAGTCACAAGCAAGACTGAGTATACTAATACTCAGCAAGACTTACCCGTCGGGTGAAAACTACATCACCGACTTCTAGACATGAAAGGCTTTTGGCTGGTGGGTTTGTTTTGCCAGAAAGTTACTAAGAGTGGATCCTTACTTTCATGATTTTAGCATCAAATTCTAGTAGAATTAACCATTCTAGATTAGCATCCTCTCTAATCATACAAGTGGTGCAATACAAATTAGTTCATACAACAAGTTCATCATCCTCATAGTTCCACTTGATACTCAATGCAGCACAGGGGTCAAGCAGTCTCATTAACCGCGAGAAGCGGACAGTTCAAACCGAATTTTTGCTACCTAGCCAGGGAAAACCCAACACACATGGGTAGTGCTTGCTATAAAAGGCACAAGCACTTCCCAACCTTTCCCATCAATCCACCATTCGGAGCCGGGTCCACTCCCTTAGGATAAAGGTTTACTGCTTCACTAACAGCACCACGCATATATCCACAAGTGTACGGCAAGGGAAACAAGTTTCCAAGGAGTGATGGCTATCGGCCCTAGCGGCTTCAATCTGGTACCGGGCTTACCGGTTCCCATATGTCGGCATGCATGTGGTACGTTCAGAAACTTGACTCACGCAGTACCACACGTTTCGACCTTAATCCAATTATCATACACGGATGGGAGATCTACACATACCACCCCGCCCGTCAATCCTTATGATTCCAACATAAGTAAAGGCAAACAACTCCTATATCTCGCGAGTGACAGGAAATCACTCGACTTGTAACGGTCCTAAAGCATTGCACTATCGACCTTATCATACTAGTATTGCAAGACATAGGTACTAGAATTATGCAACTAAGGTATTCAATCAACTCCTTGAAACGTAAATGCACAAACATAGATAGTTCATAGTTGCATAAAGTTTAAAAGTTAGGTTATGCTCCGGGGCTTGCCTTCTTGGGCTAGCTGAAAGTTAGGCTCCGGGTTGTTTAGGTCGATGTTGGCTCCGCCCTCGAGGTTCTCCTCTTCGTCGATGGGGATGAGGTCGTAGAAGCCGTCAGCGAGAACGCCCTCTACATGAGATGCACAAGTTAAGCATTGCTGCTATTTCATGTTTCGAGGTTACTGCACTAGGTTATCTTCATCTTGACATTTTAACAAACTTCTCTTTTCTCTATCAGTTAAGCAAGGCGTGCGGTGCCGAGCTCATGCTTTCAAGAAAAAGAACTCAGCTGGTCATCAAGGACCGAGTTCCTTTCGACAGTAAGAACCCTGCTGGTTCCCGTGGTCTGGGTTCTTATCGAAAAAGAACCCTGCTGCTCGAAAAGAACACATCAAAAAAGAACCCTGATACTTGAAAAGAACACTACCGGCTCTCGTTGGCTGGGTTCTCATCGAGAAAGAACCCTGCTCGAATAGAAAAAGAACACTACTGGTTCTCGTAGTCTAGGTTCTTATCGAAAAAGAACCCTGCTCGAGTAGTAAAAGAAGATGAAGATGTGCCCTCGGCTCGTCGGTGGCGTTGCGCCGGCCAACGATGGTGGAAGGAGGTCAGAGAGGTGGGGAAAAGAACGAGTGGCCCACCACGAGTCGAACGATGGCGGTGGGGAGGCTGGAGGCTCGAAGGTGGCCGAGGACGGAACAGTGGCGGTGCGGCCGCTGCGGCTTCAACTCCGGCGAGGTCAGTGGCTTTCGCCGGGTTGGAGAGGCTCGTGAGCGTCAGTGGGACTTGACAAAGACATGGGGATGCTCGGTTGGCGTTGGGGATGGCTCGAAGAGGTAGCTCGACGTGGAGGTGCTCCGGTGGCCGGAAATGGGGATTTGGGAGAAATCCCGAGTTCTTCGCCGGAGAGTTGAGGGGAATTTGCGAGAAGTGGGGGAAAAAGGAACTAAGGAAGTGGTCTAGCTCTGTGTGCGGGGAACTTGGAATGATGGAAGGATGGGGACGAAATCACTCCAGCGCTTGAGCTCGGTTCTCGCGGCCAAAGGTTGAAGACGAGGTGCGCGAGCATGCAGGAGGAGAAAAGTGGCTGTGCTGCTGGCTGAAGAAATGAGCTAGGTTCCCTTGGCAAGCGTTTGGAGCAAGTTGAGGGCTGCTGGCTCGCTCGGAACATGTGCGCGCATGCTTGAGCCGTCGGGGTCGCCATTGATGGCCCTGCCAGCTCGGGCAGCACGAACGGAGGGGGTTGGGGGCTAGAGATCGTGGCGTGCGTGTTGAGAGATCTCCCGCAGAGAGGCCTGGCGCGTAGCGGAAAGGAATCGCTCGCGGGTCAGCTCAGCGTGGCGCGCGCGCAGCTACGACCAGTGACCGAGCTCTGCTCGTCATCATGCTCGTCGCGCAGCGCGAGGCAGCAAGGGCGCCGCGGCACGCGATGTGACCGTACGGGAGGCCGGGCGCGACACTCGCGTGAGGACAAAAGGAGAGCGCCGCTGCGGCTGGACCGGCCAGGCGAAACCGCCGCCGCTCGCCGGCCACGTGGCGGCTACTGCCGGCCAGCGCAGCGTGCACTAGGGCGAGTTGGCAGGCGCCCATGTAGTTCCTCCTTTCAAGTTCCCAAAAGTGACCCGGCGCTCCGAGCTTGGACTGCAGGCTCGAGCTTGCCGAGCCTCGAACGTGACGGAAACGCCCGCTCGAGGGTGAATGCCCCCCTTGAGCTTGGCTGCTGAGGCTCGAGGGTCTTCAAGTTCCCCTCGAGCTTGGCTAGGCTCGATCGTCACGGACATCCCCACTCGAGGGTCATCAAGCGGAACGAACACCGTGGCGAGGTTTGTCATGAAGGGCTGTATTTGTGATGACAACAACTATTATCTTTGGAGATTTGTAAAGTTTAGTACCAAAATCTTGAGATTTCAGTTGGGTGCCAAAAAGCTTTTAATTAAGTTTAGATTTTGAATTTTTATAAAATTTCGTGTGCTACCACCCTTGATACCCTAAATCCTGTTTTGAAGTGTTGTTAGAGCAATTAATCATCAGGGATGTTACAGCCTACCCCCTTAAAAGGAATCTCGCCCCGAGATTCGACACTGCTTAGGGACGTGATAGAGAGAGGGATACGTAGGTCTTAGGAAAGATGTCGGAGAAGTTCTTCTTAAGATAGTCCTCGGTTTCCCATGTTGCTTCGTCCTCGGAGTGATGACTCCACTGAATTTTATACATTTTAACTCCTTTTCTTCGTGTGTGTCTCTCCTTCTTGTCGAGGATCTTGATGGGATGCTCATCATAGGAAAGATCCGGTTCAACGGAGAGTTATTCTTGTTCAACAACCTCAGTCGGAACACGAAGACATTTCTTGAGCTGAGAGACATGGAAAAAATTGTGCACAGCGGAGAGCTTCTCGGGAAGCTCCACACGATACGCTACTTGTCCACATTGTTGAGTGATTTCATACGGACCAATGTAGCGAGGTGCAAGTTTTCCCTTTAACCCAAACCTTTGCACACCCTTGGTCGAGGAAACCTTAAGATACACATGATCGCCGACTTCAAACTGAAGGGGCTTCCGTCTTTGATCAAAGTAACTCTTTTGCCGTGATTGCGCGGTTTTCAGATTTTCACGGATAACCCTAACCTTCTCTTCTGCTTCCTTCACAAGGTCAGGACCAAACGTGTACCTTTCGCCTGCCTGGGACCAACTCAACGGTGTCCGGCATCTTCTACCATACAAGGCTTCGAAAGGTGCCATTTTAAGACTTGCTTGGTAGTTGTTGTTATAAGAGAATTCAGCGAGAGACAAACATTTCTCCCAATTCTTCTCATAATGGACAACACAGGCACGAAGCATATCTTCAAGTATTTGATTTACCCTCTCTGTCTGACCATCGGTTTGAGGGTGATATGCTGAACTACGGATCAGTTTTGTGCCTAGGGATAGTTGCAATTGTTCCCAAAAGCGTGCCACAAACTGAGTGCCATGATCTGAAATTATCGTCTTTGGTACCCCATGTAGACAAACGATCCGTTCCAAATAAATCTCAGCATACTTCTTAGTGGCATAAGTGGTATTGACCAGAATAAAATGTGCGGTCTTAGTAAGGCGGTCCACAATTACCCAAATGGAGTCATGCCCTTGAGGGGTCCTAGGAAGTCCAACAATGAAATCCATGCTTATATTTTCCCACTTCCATGAGGGAATAGGTAGAGGCTGAAGAGTGCCTGCTACCTTTAGGTGGCTAGCCTTAACCCGCTGACACGTGTCACATTCCGACACATACGTGGCAATTTCCCGCTTCATTCTAGTCCACCAAAAGTTTTGCTTCAGATCTTGGTACATTTTGGTGCTACCAGGATGGATAGAAAATTTGGAGAGATGAGCTTCGTCCAAAATTTTCCTCCGAAGTTCAGAGTTCTTGGGCACCACTATCCGATGCCCAAACCACATCACTCCCTGCCCATCTAGCCGGAAACATTTATATATTTCCTTCACCTTCTCTTTTGCTAATTTCCTTTTGAGAATTTTAATCATTGCATCATTTAATTGGGCCTCAACAATCTGATCGTGCAAGGTTGGTTTAACGGAGATATGGTTGAAATGCCCATGAGGTACAATCTCCAAATTCAGCTTTGCCATTTCATGGCACAAGGTGTCAGCGTAGGACTCCATGGATAGGCAGTGATAGTGAGCCTTGCGGCTTAGTGCATCTGCAACCACATTTGCCTTCCCGGGGTGATAATGTACACTAAGGTCATAGTCCTTTGCTAACTTCAACCATCTTTGCTGCCTCATATTCAGATGTGCCTGAGTGAAGACATATTTGAGGCTCTTGTGGTCGGTGTATACGTTGCATGGAACACCCATCAGATAGTGCCTCCATATCTTGAGAGCATGAATAACTGCTGCTAACTCGAGATCATGCGTAGGGTAATTTTGCTCATGAGGCCGGAGTGCTCGAGAAGCATAAGCAATGACTCGGTTCTCTTGCATAAGAACGTAGCCAAGTCCGGTGCCCGAAGCATCACAATATACATCATAAGGCTTGGTGCTGTCGGGTTGAGCTAAAACTGGGGCTGAAGTCAAATGTTTCCTCAAAGTGTCGAAAGCTTCCTCACATTTGTTACTCCACTCAAATTCGTGTGAAGCTGCCGTACATCAGGCGCTTACATCACGGGACTTTGCCTAACGAGACATAGCCAACAGATAAATCCATCCTCGATGGATCAAACTATACTCTCACCCATGCTCCCCACATATGCCTTTCGGTAACCACTGGCGAGCTAGAGACGTACAAGCTAGTTATCCAAGACCAGAGCCATTAAAGTTCCAACGGCAGCGAACAAGTTCCTGGGTTGCCGCTTTAAGAACCAGACCTTACGGAGAGACATTAGAACAAAGCATGAAGCACATGCTCTAACTCCCTAGACCAAACCTTATGGAGACACTAGAACAAGGCACGAAGCACATGCTCTAGTTCCCTGAACCATGTTGCTAAAAAGCATCTTTTAATCATCATTGAAGTGAACCATTAATTCAATATTGACAATTAAATAAATGTTGTTCGCAGCGTGTAGCAAATACTAACCATAATGCATATAACCCGGGTAAACAAGGAATAAGGTACTAGGTACATCCTTAGTGTATAACAATATTAGACACATGCACATGAATTGTATGATTAAATGGTGTATAGGTACGAAGGATTTGTCTGTGTTATACTTGCCTTCCTCAACAAACTGTTGTTGCACCTGCTCCTCAGGAACGGGATCGTCGGCGAAGTCGAACGGCTTGTCAACTACTCACATCGATCACCACACAAGCATCCACACATACATGCAAACAAGGTATTTAATTAGAACAGTACACCAAACATAAGAAAATGATGAAAAGAAGGTTTTAGAGTTACTGTACGCTTCACCACGAACACGTGAGCATGAAAATCACTGAAATCGGAGTTAAAACGAAGAAACTACGCTTAAAACGGGCTCTAGGGGCTTGCTGGTGAAAGTTTTAAGCTTCCAGGGGTGTTTTTGAAAGAAACCAGGGACCTAAAATATATTTCGTATAAAAACCCGAGGGATTATGGGTAAAAACGACATCTAGGACGGCGGCTACTATTTTCCAAAAGCGCAGAGGCTAAACCAAAAGAAAAAGGACTATTTTGTAAATACTTTTGAATAGAGGTGGACCGCGGGTTGATTTCCGAAAACTGCAGGGGTTCTTTTGCAAAAAGACCACGGCGGCCGGTTTGACCTAGGCTGACTCGATCTAGATCTTATCGTGGCCGTTGGATGGGGATCGCACAGCTAGGGTTCAGTAGGGGCTCAGGGTCGCCGGCATCCGCGGCAAACGCGGCGGCGCACAGCCGGAGCTCGCCGGAGTTGCGCGGAACCGGGGCTAGGATGCTCCAAAGCTCACCACGGCTAGCTCAGGAGAGAGAGAAGGAGATGGTGAACACATTTTGGGGGTTGTGGTCGAGGATTAGGCGGCGGTAGCGGCTACCGACGAGCGGCGGCGGTCGGAGTGCGACGGTGAGGTCGTGAGCGCGAAATAGAGTGGGGGGAAGAGGGGAAACGGGCTCGGCGAGTTCCTCCCCTCACGGCGGAGCTCTGGGGTGGGTTCTTGGTGGCAATGGAGCGGTGGATTGTCGAATTGGCAGTGGCGGCGACGAAGTTGAATGGCGGGTAGGGTTTGGTGTGTAGGGGGCTCCTAGGGCTGCGGCGGCGCCTTTATAGGGGTCGCAGGGGGCCCTTGGCGTACGCGCCAAGCCAGGGAGTCTGGTATGGGCTCGGGGCGTGGTCGCATCGAACTCGAGCTCGACCCAGGCTTGGTCTCTGTGCGGTCGGGCGCCGGTGCCAGAGGTGGAAGACGCCACTGACGTGTGGGCCCCGCGCGTCAGTCGCTGAAGGAAAGAGGAGCGCGGCTGGGCTGCTGGGTTGCGGTGGAGTGGCTGCTGGGCCTAGCTGGGCCGCACGGAGGGGGAGGAAGAAGGGGAAGTTGGGCCGGCTGGGCTGAAATGGGATAGAGGAAAAGAAAAGGTTTTCCTTTTATTCAAACACCCATTTTAATTCAAATTCAAACTCAAGTTTGAACTCAACAATAAAAAATAAATGCACCAGCATGAATGCAGCAATAATGTTTCTATTCCCTATATTTGCTTTTAATTTTTCAAAATTTTATTTTCCCTACAGTCTTCATGAGCATTTGAATATAAAAAGCCATTTATTTACTAAATTTTAAATAGGGCATTTTTGGGGTGTTACAAAACAGGGAGACAATTGAACATAGCCTTCGAGTCAACCCAAATTTAAGACCAAGAAGGAAAAAGCTTCGTCCAATGTCTGACGAGCGAAAGGCGGCATGCAATGCCGAAGTCCAGAAGCTGCTGGATGCGAAGGTCATAAGACCCGTGAAATTTGCTGAATGGCTGTCAAATGTGGTAATGGTGCCAAGAAGAATGGGAAGTGGAGAATGTGCATTGATTTTACCATGCTGAACAAGGCGTGCCCGAAGGATGACTATCCCATGCCAAGGATTTTACCATGCAGGAAGCGAAATGCTCAGTCTCCTTGATTGCTTCTCGGGGTATCACCAAGTGCGAATGAAGTAGTCCGACAAGGAGAAAACAAGCTTCATAACACCTTCGGGCGTGTACTGCTTCACCATGATGCCCGAAGGGTTGAAAAATGCTGGCTCCACCTGCAACAGAGCAGTTTATGAAGTACTTGGAACCCAGAAAGACAGACTCATCGCAGCATATGTTGATGATGTTGTCGTCATGAGCAAGAAGAAAGAAGACCATATCAGCGACCTCAAGGAGACCTTCGCCAATTTGCGGAAACACGACCTCAAGCTCAACCCTGAAAAGTGCACCTTCGGGGTGACCAGAGGCAAGCTGCTTGGGTGCCTAATCTCCAAAACAAGCATCGAGCCCAACCCAGAGAAGGTGGCAGCTATCCAACACATGCAACCCCCCAGGACAAAGAAGGAAGTGCAGAAGCTTGCAGGGAGAATTGCATCCCTCAACCGATTCATCTCAAGATCGGCAGAAAAGAGTTTACCGTTCTTTGCCGTCCTTCGAAGTAGAAACACGATGTGGGGGGAGAAGCAGCAAAAGGCCTTCGATGAATTGAAACAGTACTTTCAGAAGCTCATAACATTAGCGAGCCTAACTCCAGACGCCAACTTACTGCTGTACATCACGGCTTCGCAGTCAGCAGTGAGCGCAGTCCTTGTGGAGGAAAGAAAGACAGAAGGGGGAGCCAAGCAATTCCCAGTGTACTTCGTGTCTAAAGCTCTGTCAGGGTCAAAGCTTATGTACACAGAGGTGGAGAAGCTAATCTACGCGGTCACTATCGCAAAAAGAAAAGTTAGGCAGTATTTCGAAGCCCATAAAATCACTGTGCCAACATCACTGTCAATCAATGATGTGATATGCAACAGAGAATCATCCCCAAGAATTGCGAAGTGGGCTGCCGAACTTTGAGTACACTGTCGATTTCATCCCCAGAAACGCCATCAAGTCTCAGGTCCTAGCTGACTTCGTATAGCAGAATGGACATCGCTCAAAGCGCAAGACTCCAATCCAATACCGAGGGAAGTATGGGAAACACATTGTGATGGAGCATATTGCAATAAAGGCGCGGGCGCAGCAGCAATCATCACAGCCCCTTCGGGCGCGAAACTACGGTATGCTGTCAGACTAGACCGCGAGGGGCACACAAACAACACTTCCAAATATGAGGGATTGCTACTTGGCCTTCGAAAGGCAAAAGCCCTCGGGGCGAGGTGGATAATCATAAACACAGATTCCGAGCTCATTGCCGACCACAACGACAAAACATACAGGGTAAGAAGTCCAGATTTGGCAGAGTATTTGACGGCAGTCAGGTCAATGGAGAAACACTTCTTTGGATACTCCGTGAAAGCATTTAACAGGCTTCGCAACAAAGAGGCAGACGAATTGGCCAAGGCTGCAGCTAGCAAGAATTCTTTACCCCCAGATGTCTTCTATGAAGTCTTAAAGTCAGCCCCGATGGCCTCTTCGCAGCAGCAAGTCTGTTACCTCAGCGCTATTCACAGTGAAGATTGGAGAGCACCCATTGCAGCCTTCATCAAGGGACACTTCGAGCCAATAGATAACAAGGAAGAGAAGCGCATGCACGCAATAGCGTGAAACTACTGTATAATCGAAGGCAACCTCTATCGAAGTGGAGTGTGTGCGCCCATGCTGAAATGCATATCCATCACCGAAGGTCAACAGCTATTACAAGAAATCCATAGCGGGATGTGTTCCTCACACCTATGAACAAGAAAGCTGGTAGCGAAGGCTTTCAGGCAGGGTTTCTATTGGCCTTCGGCAGTAGCAGACGCCAACAATCTCATGTGCACGTGTAGCAATTGCACAAAGCACGCTCCCTACAAGCATCTACAAGCAAATGAAGTGTAGTTGATACCACTAGTTAAGCCTCTAGCACGATGGGGAATGGACATCGTAGGACCATTACCGAAGACCAGAGGAAACAATGCCTTCGTAGTGATTGAACCAAAGCCGATCCAAGTGATAAATGCAGCTTCCGTTCAAAAGTTTTCCTGGCAGAACATAGTCTATCGCTTCGGAGTCCCAAGAGAATTGACTATGGATAATGGGAAGCAGTTCGACTGTCATGCATTTCGAAGCTTCTACGAGTAGCTAGGCATGAAACTATGCTTCGCGTTAGTCTATCACCCTCAGTCCAATGGATCAGTAGAGAAAACCAAAGGGCTCATATTCGTAGGAATCAAGAAAAACATCACTGAACTACCAAAAAGAAGATGGGCAGACGAATTGTCGAAGGTCATTTGGTCTCACAACACTTCGCAGTCACGAGCAACAAAGTTTTCCCCATTCGGACTGCTATATGGGGAAGAGGCCATGACACCAGAAGAGATAAAGCTGGGTTTGATCAAAACAGAAGATATGGAACAACAATACATGGAACTGACTCTCGATGCATCTCAAGAGCTCAGAGCTCAAGCCATCATCAACTGCGAAAGCTATCAAGATGAGACACGAAGGTGGAAGAACAAGGCCATACAGCCTAGGGGAATTCAAACAAGAGACCTCGTGCTCCCAAAAATCCCAAAGAATCGAAGGGACAACAAACTGGAATCAAAGTGGGAAGGCCCGTTCCTCGTCTCGCAAACAGAGAGACCTTCGGCCTTCAGGTTGCAAACCATGGAGGGAGAAGAGGACCCTTACTCATGGAACGAACAAAACCTTCAGAAGTACATCGTTTAAGCGAAGTAGAACCGGTAATGTTTAGGTCGTTAGACTTTTTCCTTTTTTTCCTCTTCTGTAATTTTCTTTTTGTAGAATTGCCCGAAGAGGCCCATGTAAGAATTCGTACTCTTTTCCTCACAGGGGAAACCTTCGCAGAGCCTCCTTAGCTCTCGAAGGCGTGAGGTTTTTAATGAGGCGAAATCCAAATGTTCCACCTTGAGAAATATAAACAAGGTTCCCCGAATAACAAAAAAATTAAATAGCCCGAAGCTACAAGACGCGTCACACGTGAAGGGATGTAGCTTTCGGGAAAAACTGGCATGCCAGTCAAGCAAGTGAAGCCTTGTCTCGAGTAAGGAGGGTACTCAAGCCTTCGTCTTAACATGCTGTCTTATCATAATCAATTATCACGACGAAGTTCGTGAAGAAAATTACCACGGCAAGGTTCGTGAAGATTGCAAGGCAACCTGCATGCAGGCAATGCCCAATAGAGTACTAATTTTCGAAGGCTCGCTCACATAAAAATCAATTGACCAAATTGCAATGCTTCTAGCAAATTTCATTCGATTGAACAAGGTCACAAGCTCGAAATATAACCAAACACATTTCAGGGAAACCTTCTAACATTACACCTCCGTCACACGACCAAGAAGGTCCAAAATAGCATAGTTCATGACTCAAAACACTATAGTCTCCTGTCGAAGGGGGAAGCGAGGCTTCCTGATCCACCTACTACATCCCACACGAATTAAGCCCGAAGAGAAGAGCCTTCGAAGCGGATCCAGGTTTCTTCACCTCTTCGCTAAGTTGAAACCAGCTTTCGAAGCGGATCCAGGTTTCTTCACCTCCTCGTAGAGTCGAAACAAGCTTTCGAAGCGGATCCTGGCTTCTCCACCTCTTCGCGAAGCAGATCCAGGCTTCTCGACCTTGCGGGCTCATCGCCCAAAGGAGAACACAGCCCATTTTATGAAACAAAGGAAGCACCTCGGAGGAGATTCCTTGCGATTGGTACGCCCAAATAGTTTCGACTGCTCGCAGAACCCACAGCCCTTGGAGATCATCCTCGGGAGTAAGAACAAAGCAAAACAAGAGTTTCGCGATGTTCCTGCAACAAATGTGAGCACATAAAACTGACCAACACAAAGAGACACCAATCTTTTCCTAGGCCATCTAACCCGAAGGGCCAAGAACACTAAACACCATTGACAGCGAAAGAAATGGAGCCTTGCTCCCCCTAAGGAACTAATCATGCCCTAACACTTCTAGAGCGCCACAACGCTTCAGGTAACACGCATGCCCCCACTTATATAGAGCCTCACAGGGGCAAACAATACTTCGGATAAACAGTGGAAAAACACTATACAAAGGGCAAACAGTGCCTCGATATACAAGCGGGAAATAGTGCCGCAGAGCATCTACCCTAAAAAAAAGGAAGAGAATAACTTCGCAGATCTTGATAGGCCCAAAGGGGGAGGCTTTCTGAAAAAAAAGAGGAACCAAATAAGGGCCCATCAAGAGCTACGAAGCCTATAAGTAAAGCCCCTCGAAGCCTCCGTATTCATGGCTCATTCATCACTGCTTCACAAATCTTAGAAATCGCCTAGCGCATAACGGTCAGCATTCGACCCGAAGTATACCCTGTACACCCAAAATCTCAGCATCACATTCAAAACATGCAGGTTACATACATCACAACTCATTCAAACAACACTGGCCCTTTGTACATATAGGATGAAGGCATTAGGCCTTCGTCCATGTCGACGGGCTCAGGCTCCGGTTCAAGCAGCCCCGAAGGGGCTTCATAAGCTATGCCTTCATCAACCCTACGAAGGCGCCGAGCCTCTATACGAGCGCGACGCTCCGATAGCACGCGATGATGCTCCACGAGGTCACTTTGGAATCGCTCGAAGAATAACCTGCAGCTAGCGTTGCGTTCTTGATGTTTGCGGACTTTGAACTGCCAAAACCCCGAAAAGGAACCCCAAGGAAATCGCAAAGTATATTTAGCCCAGCATACACCAGAAATAAAAAATATCCATCTCGGTGCATCAAGAGGGATAGCACACCTTCGGTCACCGGCGCAGGCTCCGCTCCGGGGACCTACGCGGCAACTGAAGTTTAAGTCAGATTACATTCAACCAAAATACAACCCGCACATAAAAGCGCAGGGCCCCCACACCTCTCGACTATCGCCCTCGGGCTGCCCTAGTATCTCGTCCATCGTGAACGTATCATCTACAGCCGCATCCGCTGGAGCTTCGGGATCAGGCACTGAGGCCTCCGCACCGCCAAGGTCTAGGTCCCCACCATGAACTTCACCTCTTGTTGAAGCACCTGCGCCTTCAGGAACCTTCGCGCAGCGGACAATCCGAGCTTCAAGTACAGCTTTGATCTTAACCTCGAGCTTAGCGGGGTTCTGCATTACAGAAGTAAAAAAACATCAGAAAAAAAACACGAAGACTTACCAATCCAACAGTACGAAGGGCCTCCCTGCCAACAAGCTCAACACTGTTGGGCACAGCAACTTCTACATGAAGTTGTTAGCGATGGCCTTCTGCGAGGCTGGGTAGACGAGAACGTTCCAATGCATCTGTGCTTGGCCACTGGTATCCGGGATCTTTCATAGCGCGAGGTCTGTCCGTCCAATAGTCTTCGAAGGATCCTCGGGTGGAACAAGGGCGCAGAAGCTCGCTGCGAGAGCGCAGGCAGCAACCTTCGCATTTATCTCGCCCCAAATGCGACCACAGCTCTGAAGAACCTCCAAACTAGCTTCGAGCCAGCCATAGAACTGCTTGATGCTGCAGGCCTCCAGGTCGATAGTAGGGGTCGGAATCCCGAAGGGAGCAAATACTTGAGACACACACTTTTGCACAATAGATTCCCCTGCATGGTGCGAAGCTTGATAGCGGTCAAAGTCCCTCCGAAGCTCCTCCAAGTCCTTCTCAGCAGCTTCCAGATAGGGACGAATCCTTCGCTCGACCTCAAGATCAACATAGGCCGCCTCGAGCTATTTCTTGACTTCATCGTAATCGGCTTTGGTAACAGTCATAGCCTGCTCGAGGACTTCGTGGCGCTCGCGCTCGCGCTTTAGCTCAGCGGTAATGTTCTCCTTCTCAGTCTCGAGCTGAAGAATCTTGCCACAGTCAGAGCTCTTCAGGTAAGGGCGAAGGTTCTCGACGTCCTGTTGAAAAGCCTGCGAAGCGCATCGAGCGGCAACGAAGGTCTTCAAGGCCAAGTCCTCCACATTCTTCAGGATGGATTTCATTCCTGTCTGGCACAACTCTTTTTCCATGAAAGGAAAGCAGAAGGAACCACCAGCCGCTTCGAGAAACTCGCGTTCGTGGCCACCGCTTTGGAATTGAAGCACGCCCTTCGCTTGGCCGCCAACCAACTTCGTGTCGCCAGGACATCCCAAACGAGCTGCAGCCTCGGCAGGGTCTCCAGTTGCCACAGAGAAACCACTTCTGGTCTCCTCCTTCTCCTCCTCCTCCATCACTTTGTCAGCACTAGAATCCTTCGAGCTGATGTTACTGGAATCAGGGGAGGAACCGCTGCTGCTCCCAGACTCTTCGGCGACAAGATCTGTCATTTCCACGACAATGTCCTTCTGGGTATCATCAATTTCGACATCAGCTTCGTTTTCCTCAGCATCACTATATGGGACATTGAAGGGGTCGGCAGGATTCACAGGGGCATCCCGTCTAACAACAACCACAGCCCCAAGTTGAATGTCAGAGGGTTCGCGAGATTGTAGGGGGTTCTCCACGATGGGTGGTTTGTCGGCAGCAGCGGCGGGGGTGGTCTGGAAATAGAAGTATGTTCTTCATCTGGATTCTCAAACTAGTTAGTCTTCTGCCACTTCGAACCCGCCCGGCGGCTACCACGACCCCGAGGGTTTCCTTCGCCCGCTCTAATCTCAGTGGCATCACCGTCTCGCGACGCGGCCCGCGGCTTCACGGCTTTCTTGAAGAATTCAAAGACGCGATTGCATCGTTGAGATCCAAGAGGCCTTCAAATCTCCTTGCTCTCCTTGGAGGTTTCCTTCCCCAGAATGCGGTTCGCTTTTTCTTCAGCCGCATTACCTTCGAGCAGAGTCTTATTGATAGAAAAGCTCCTGCAGAAGTCAGGAATTGGAATTCCATCGAGTGTGCCTGTAGAGAACGAAGACAGTTCCCAGGAAGACTGAACCAGGAACACCCCGCAAAGGAAGTACTCCTCCACTAGATCCCCGACTAACAAATTCTTCGAGATCTTGCGAAGCATGTCAGCGAACTGAACCCCGTCGGGGCAGTCATCAGTGTAGGCCTCGAAGGGCTCAGCAAGCTTCCCTAGAGACTCTCCGGCCAAGCTAGAGCCCTCAGGCTCAATGCTGTAGTAGAACCACGAAGCCCACCAGTCATCGGACCACCTGTTCTTGTAAGCCGTCACTGGCACAAGCAAATCACAGTGGTACACGAAGTTTAAACAACTGTAACACCCATATTTCCAAGAAATCCAAATGCTTCCATATGTGTGCCCAGGATGTCCACAAAACACATATAGATTACAAATATTGAATCACAGAGAACACAATGCTCGAATAAAATAGTTTACACCAGAGTTTAACTCAAGACATAGTCTTAAACAAATAACACAGCGGAAGTCTTAATATTATTAAACGTTTCATAACTAGTAGAGCCTCAAGTCCACAGGGACACCGACTGGTTGAACACAGCTAGAAGTACGGCAGATCCTCCGGAAACTCAGCAAGCGACTGATCATTCAATGCTCCATCTGTTACCCATTCGGGATTTTGTTGAATAGTTGCAAGTGTAAGTAAATCATCTTACTTAACAAGTATAACACGGGTTATGCAAGAACAAAAGGCTTGACACGGTTATACTGCATTAGCACTTTTAGTTGTTTCATTTTATTATCATCTAATTTACTACAAATGAGTAGAACCCAAGTATAAACCCATTAATAAGGTATAAGTGATTATAGAACAAACCAATATCAACCACTATCATGATAGATCAACACTCTGCAGAGGTTTCACCCTTTACCCGCCGGTCACATAAATCCAAAAGA
The DNA here is from genome assembly GCA_015342445.1 of Digitaria exilis. Classification (NCBI taxonomy): domain Eukaryota; kingdom Viridiplantae; phylum Streptophyta; class Magnoliopsida; order Poales; family Poaceae; genus Digitaria; species Digitaria exilis. The sequence goes on from JACEFO010002292.1 coordinate 2,141,368, forward strand.
ATTTATGTTACGAGGACTTTCACAAAACACCCTAACAAGCACAGTAGCCGTTTTGGTTCAACATAGGCAGCATAACCCGAGGCATCGAGATTGACGTACGCTCAGGGCGCAACGTGAGGGGGTCAATGGCGTCCAGAGCGAGAGCGCAATCATCGCAACGTGTGAAGCTGCCGTACATCGGGCGCTTACATCACGGGACTTTGCCTAACGAGACATAGCCAACGGATAAAACCGTCCTCAATGGATCAAACTATACTCTCACCCATGCTCCCCACACACGCCTTTCGGTAACCACTGGCGAGCTAGAGACATACAAGCTAATTATCCAAGACCAGAGCCATTATAGTTCCAACGCCGGCGAACAGGTTCCTGGGTTGCCGCTTTAAGAACCGGACCTTACGGAGAGACATTAGAACAAAGCACAAAGCACATGCTCTAATTCCCTAGATCAAACCTTATAGAGACACTAGAACAAAGCACACAACACATGCTCTAGTTCCCCGAACCATGTTGCTAAAAAGCATCTTTTAACCATCATTGAAGTGAACCATTAATTCAATATTGACATTAAAAATAAATGTTGGTTGCAGCGCGTAGCATAGTCTAACCATAATGCATAAAACCCCGGGTAAACAAGGAATAAGGTAAAGACTAGGAACATCCTTAGTGGTTAACAGTATTAGACACATGCATATGATTTATGTGATTAATCGGTGTATAGGTAACAAGGATGGTCTGTGTTATACTTGCCTTAGCGAACTGCTGCTGCTCCTGCTCTTCGAGAACGGGATCGTCCGTGAATTCGAACGGCTCGTCAACTACTCACATCGATCACCAACAAGCATCCACACATACATGCAAACAAGACATTTAATTAGAACAATACACCAAACATAAAAAAAAGATGAAAAGAAGGCTTTGGAGTTACTGTACGCTTCACTACGAACACGTGAGCGCGAAAATCACTCAAATCGGAGTTAAAATGAAGAAACTACGCTTAAAACGGACTCTAGGGGCTTGCTGATAAAGGTTTTAGGCTTCCAGGGGTGTTTTTGAAAGAAACCAGGGACCTAAAACATAATTTTGTATAAACACTCGAGGGCTAACGAGTAAAAACGACTTCTAGGATGGCGGGCACTATTTTTCAAAAGAGCAGGGGCTAAACCAAAAGAAAAAGGACTTAGTTGTAATTACTTTTGAACTGCGCTGGACCGCGGGTTGATTTTCAGAAAACAGAGGGGCTCTTTTGTAGAACAAGCACGGCAGCGGCTAGATGCTGACGTCGGCTGACGTCACGGTTTACTGTGCCGTGGACCGGCCATGAACCGCGGTCCACGGGTTCACGGTGAACCGGTTCGGTTTAACTCGGGTTTTAGATCTGGCCGTCGGTTTTGAATCCTATGGCTGAGATTAGATCCGGCGCTCGGCTCACCGGAGCACGGCGGCTCGCGGTGGCGCGCGGTCGGGACTTCACCGGCGTCGAGCATACCCGGCGCTAGGGGCCTCCAAACCTCGCCGCAGTTGGTCCTGGAGAGAGAGGAGACGACGGGGAGTCGATTTAGGGGGTTCTACTCAAGGATTCCGCGGCGGTGGCGGCTAGCGACGCGCGGCGGTGGAGCGGGTACTCCGGCGAGGTCGCGGGCGTGGGAGAGAGTAGGAGGAAGAGGGGTTTTGGGCTCGGCGAGTTCCTCACCTCGCGGCGGAGCTCCAGGGCGGGTTCTTGGAGGCTATGCGGTGGCTGAGCAGCGGGGCGACGTCGGCGTCGAGCTTGGGTCGGCAATGGCGGCGGCGGCTAGGGTTTTGAAGGAGGGGGTCGAGCGAGGGGGAGGCGGCGCTTAAATAGGGGCTCTGGGGTCTCCTTGGTGTGCGCGCCAAGCAGCAGAGTCCGGGCGCGGCGCGTGAGCGGGGCGCATTCGCGGCGGCGCGGTCGGACTCGAGTCCGGCTCGGCTACGACGCGGAGAAGACGAAGCTGACAAGTGGGGCCAGGGCGTCAGCGGCTGCGGCGGAGGAAGATGGCGCCGACAGGTGGGCCCGGGCTGTCAGCCGCAGCGGGAGAGAGAGGGTGCGCGGGCTGCAGCTGGTCCAGAGCTGCTGCTGGGCCGCGCGAAGGAGAGAAAGAGGAGATGGGCCACGGGGAAGAAAGAAAAGAGAGGAGGAGTGGGCCGGCTGGGCTGAAAAGGAGAAGGAAAAAGAGAGAGAAAAAGAAAAGGTTTTTCTTTTATTCAAACACTCATTTGAATTCAAATTCAAATTCAAATTTGAATTCAACAATCAAAAACAAATGCACCAGCATGAATGGAACAATAATGTTTCTATTTCCTATATTTTCTTTTATTTTCCTCAAAATTTTATTTCCCTATATTAATTATGAGCACTTTAATATAAATAGTAATTTAATTACAAAATTTTAAATAAGGCCATTTTTAGGGTGTTACAAATCTACCCCCCTTAAAATGAATCTCGTCCTCGAGATTCGGAAGTGGATTGGAAGAGATATGGATATTCTGCCTTGAGACCATCCTTTCTTTCTGAAGTTGCTTCACCTTCTGAATGACGTTTCCACTGAACCTTGCACACACGGATGTCTTTGTTCCCGGTGACCCTCTCTGATTCCTCCAAAACCTTGACCAGTCTTTGAGGACTTAATTGCCTGATACTCAATCTTCTCTCCTGATGGATCCACTAACTGTACTGCACGCTTAGAACACTGTATGACTGCTTCGTACTTCGCTAGCCAGCTCATTCCCAAGATGAGATCCATTCCGATAGAGTTTAGGACTATAGGGTGTGCTAAGAATTCTACCCCCCTTATGTTAACCACTACGTTAGGACAACGTAATGTGGCCCGAAGTTCTCCTCCCGGTGAGCTAACCAACATGGTATTTCCCATAGGTTGCATAAGCATCAAGTTCTTTTTCACGAAATCAGCAGATATGAAAGCGTGCGAAGCTCCAGAATCAAACAAAACTGTAGCAGGTTGTGAGTTGACTGGAAACATACCGACTACCACATCTGTGGCTCCTTCTGCAGTTTCTGCTCCCTATGGTTGAGCCTGCCCTTGGCGTAGTTCTGTTGGCCACGGTTTCCCTGTGCCTGCTGCTGATTCCTATTCTGAGCTGGTTGCGGTCCTGTCTTCTGGTTGTTGTTCTGACCAGTGGAGTTCTGTACCCTCCGGGGACAAAAGTTAGCGTAATGTCCCTGTTCACCACAGTGGTAGCATGCCCTTGGGCCGACAGGAGTGGTGTTAGCCGGGGTGGTGCGTGAAGCCTGAGTGTTCTGCTGCACGTTCTGGTAGCGCTGCTGCTGCTGCTGTGGTGGTGGTGGATTCTGGGGACGCTGATGGTCCTGATGGCCTGACTGTCCCTGAGTGCGCTGCTGATTCACCTGCTGGGGGTTGTAGCGGGAGCGGACATTGCTGCCAGATTGCTGGTTCATGAACTTCCTCTTCTTGTCCTCAATCTCACGGCGCTTGTGCTCCACCATCAGAGCACCATCGACCAGTCCGCCGAAGGTTGGGAAGGTGATGCACATCAACTGCAGCTGTAGGACATCCTGGAGTCCATTCCGGAAGCGAGTCTGCCTCTTCTCGTCTGTCGACACCTCATCTGGTGCGTAGCGGGCCAGCTCGAGGAACTTGTCACGGTAGGCAGTGACACTCATTCCTTCCTGCGTCAGGGCTAGGAACTCCTTCTTCTTCAGGACCGTCAGTCCCTCAGGCACATGGTGAGCACGGAAGTCGTCACTGAACCGCTGCCAGGTGATCTGGTCGCGATTGGGTTGCGCATATTGGTATGCCACCCACTAGTCGAGAGCGGCTCCTTCAAACTGTCCAGAGGCTTAGAGCACCTTCTCCCTGTCATCACACTGAGCAATGTCGAGCTGTCTCTCCACTGCCTTGATCCAGTCTTCAGCTTCCATCAGGTCCTTGGCGCGGGAGAACTTTGGTGGGCGCCCCTTCAAGAACTCTCCCCTCTTGTCCCGGATGGGCTGGGGAGGTGGCTGAGCAGGTGGATTCTGCAGGTTCTGCTGCATCAAAGCTATAGCCTGGATCAACTGTTGCATCGTCTGTGTCTGCAAGCGGACCAGATCCTCCATGGTGGGCGGCTGGTTCTGGTTCTGGTTCTGGTTCTGGTTCTGATTGCCACCACCCGTCGATCCTCTTGTCCCAACCATCTGTCACAAATCAAAATCCCGACATTCACATTCACAGTCATGTCTGAACCAGTGTCAAGAACAGAAGCAATCCATTGACAAGATAAGGTACTCAGGCGATAGGAAAGATAATAGATGATGTGCAAAGGAGAGGTTAGAAACCCAACTATCTATCCATTAAATACCTTATACCTTAATCCAATACTAGATGATTGCAGACTTTCATCCACGCTCATCACCATCATTACAAAGATCCAAATCACACATAAGCATAATGACAATTCATTCAAGCATTTAAAGACATGGTTCACACAAGACTCAACACTCTTAGACTAGTTTTGGACTCGAAAACATTCTATTCGATCCCTAATACAACTTTATGGGAGGCTCTAGGGGTCGATGGTGGTGCGGCAAGCCAGGGTGCTGTATTGAGTCCTTCTGCGTGGTGGCGACTGTGCACCGAACTCTGGACTGCATGGTGCAGGTCCTCCCAACTGGTGCTGCAGCTCCTCATTCTTCTGTTGTTGTTGCTCTAACTTCACGGACTCGGTCTCTAGCTCCTCGGGATCCCCTTCTTCAGCCTACTGCCTAAGAAGCTCCTCGTAGGCATCCGGGTTACGTGCCACCAATGGGTACTCATCGATGCAGGTGGAAGGTAGCCATCAGCGCTCTTGCGGACTGTCTATTTCTGTCGAGCCATCTAGAGGAGGGCCTTAGATTAAAGCTTAGAAAATTTTCAAAAAGGACAGAGGTAGAATAGAACACCATTTTTCAACAGAAACTCAACTCTAGGATGTAAAATAATTTTTAGAGCAAGGATTAAGCAAGTTCTAATCGACCGTTCTATCTAGGCTGTGATCCTACAGTCAGCACGGCTCTGATACCAACTTTGTAACACCCAGATTTCCAAGAAATCCGAATGCTTCCACATGTGTGCCCAGGATGTCCACAGAACACATATAGATTACAAATATTGAATCACAGAGAACACAATGCTCGAATAAAATAGTTTACACCAGAGTTTAACTCAAGACATAGTCTTAAACAAATAACACAGCGGAAGTCTTAATATTATTAAACGTTTCATAACTAGTAGAGCCTCAAGTCCACAGGGACACCGACTGGTTGAACACAGCTAGAAGTACGGCAGATCCTCCGGAAACTCAGCAAGCGACTGATCATTCAATGCTTCATCTGTTACCCATCCGTGATTTTGTTGAATAGTTGGGAGTGTAAGTAAACCATCTTACTTAACAAGTATAACACGGGTTATGCAAGAACAAAAGGCTTGACACGGTTATACTGCATTAGCACTTTTAGTTGTTTCATTTTATTATCATCTAATTTACTACAAATGAGTAGAACCCAAGTATAAACCCATTAATAAGGTATAAGTGATTATAGAACAAACCAATATCAACCACTAATATCATCTTCTAATCAAAAAGGATCCAGGCCGCTCGTATCCGTGAGCACGGCTATCATGATAGATCAACACTCTGCAGAGGTTTCGCCCTTTACCCGCCGGTCACATAAATCCAAAAGAATATATGTTACGAGGACTTTCACAAAAACACCCTAACAAGCACAGTAGCCGTTTTGGTTCAACATAGGCAGCATAACCCGAGGCATCGAGATTGACGTACGCTCAGGGCGCAACGTGAGGGGGTCAATGGCGTCCAGAGCGAGAGCGCAATCATCGCAACGTGTGAAGCTGCCGTACATCGGGCGCTTACATCACGGGACTTTGCCTAACGAGACATAGCCAACGGATAAAACCGTCCTCGATGGATCAAACTATACTCTCACCCATGCTCCCCACATATGCCTTTCGGTAACCACTGGCGAGCTAGAGACGTACAAGCTAATTATCCAAGACCAGAGCCATTATAGTTCCAACGGCGGCGAACAGGTTCCTGGGTTGCCGCTTTAAGAACCGGACCTTACGGAGAGACATTAGAACAAAACACAAAGAACATGCTCTAATTCCCTAGATCAAACCTTATAGAGACACTAGAACAAAGCACACAGCACATGCTCTAGTTCCCCGAACCATGTTGCTAAACAACATCTTTTAACCATCATTGAAGTGAACCATTAATTCAATATTGACATTAAAAATAAATGTTGGTTGCAGCACGTAGCATAGTCTAACCATAATGCATAAAACCCCGGGTAAACAAGGAACATCCTTAGTGGTTAACAGTATTAGACACATGCATATGATTTATGTAATTAATCGGTGTATAGGTAACAAGGATGGTCCGTGTTATACTTGCCTTCCTTAGCGAACTGCTGCTGCTCCTGCTCTTCGAGAACGGGATCGTCGGCGAACTCGAACGGCTCGTCAACTACTCACATCGATCACCAACAAGCATCCACACATACATGCAAACAAGGCATTTAATTAGAACAATACACCAAACATAAACAAAAGATGAAAAGAAGGCTTTGGAGTTACTGTACGCTTCACTACGAACACGTGAGCGCGAAAATCACTCAAATCGGAGTTAAAACGAAGAAACTACGCTTAAAACGGACTCTAGGGGCTTGCTGATAAAGGTTTTAGGCTTCCAGAGGTGTTTTTGAAAGAAACCAGGGACCTAAAACATAATTTCGTATAAACACTCGAGGGCTAACGAGTAAAAACGACTTCTAGGATGGCGGGCACTATTTTTCAAAAGAGCAGGGGCTAAACCAAAAGAAAAAGGACTTAGTTGTAATTACTTTTGAACTGCGCTGGACCGCGGGTTGATTTTCAGAAAACAGAGGGGCTCTTTTGTAGAACAAGCACGGCAGCGGCTAGATGCTGACGTCGGCTGACGTCACGGTTTACAGTGCCGTGGACCGGCCATGAACAGCGGTCCACGGGTTCACGGTGAACCGGTTCGGTTTAACTCGGGTTTTAGATCTGGCCGTCGGTTTTGAATCCTACGGCTGAGATTAGATCGGGCGCTCGGCTCACCGGAGCACGGCGGCTCGCGGCGGCGTGCGGCCGGGACTTCACCGGCGTCGAGCATACCCGGCGCTAGGGGCCTCCAAACCTCGCCGCAGTTGGTCCTGGAGAGAGAGGAGACGACGGGGAGTCGATTTAGGGGTTCTACTCTAGGATTCAGCGGCGGTGGCGGCTAGCGACGTGCGGTGGCGGAGCGGGTACTCCAGCGAGGTCGCGCGCGTGGGAGAGAGCAGGAGGAAGAGGGGTTTTGGGCTCGGTGAGTTCCTCACCTCGCGGCGGAGCTCCGGGGCGGGTTCTTGGCGGCTACGTGGTGGCGGAGCAGCGGCGCGACGTCGGCGTCGAGATTGGGTCGGCAATGGCGGCGGCGGCTAGGGTTTTGAAGGAGGGGGTCGAGCGAGGGGGAGGCGGCGCTTAAATAGGGGCTCTGGAGTCTCCTTGGCGTGCGCGCCAAGCAGCAGAGTCCGGGCGCGGCGCGTGAGCGAGGCGCATTCGCGGCGGCGCGGTCGGACTCGAGTCCGGCTCGGCTACGACGCGGAGAAGACGAAGCTGACAGGTGGGGCCAGCGCGTCAGCGGCTGCGGCGGAGGAAGATGGCGCCGACAGGTGGGCCCGGGCTGTCAGCCGCAGCGGGAGAGAGGGTGCGTGGGCTGCAGCTGGGCCGGAGCTGCTGCTGGGCCGCGCGAAGGATAGAAAGAGGAGATGGGCCGCGGGGAAGAAAGAAAAGAGAGGAGGAGTGGGCCGGCTGGGCTGAAAAGGAGAAGGAAAAAGAGAGAGAAAAAGAAAATGTTTTTCTTTTATTCAAACACTCATTTGAATTCAAATTTGAATTCAACAATCAAAAACAAATGCACCAGCATGAATGCAACAATAATGTTTCTATTTCCTATATTTTCTTTTATTTTCCTCAAAATTTTATTTCCCTATATTAATTATGAGCACTTTAATATAAATAGTAATTTAATTACTAAATTTTAAATAAGGCCATTTTTAGGGTGTTACAACAACCGCGAGTGTCCTCCCCTCCAAACAGGAGTACGATCCTTGCGAGACAGCGCCACCGAACGAGGTTGCTTGTGAACGCGATGGGTAATGGCAAACCCCTTCCCGCTAGCCGGAACTCCAGTTGTCTTGCAAATCCACATATAAGGGCTTAACCGAACGAAGGCGTTCGGTGTGAGCTGGTGCAGCTTGATCTTGAAGAAGTCCAGAATTTCCACAAGCACAGGGTCGAGCGGGAAGCGAAGACCAGCATCAAACATGTCGCGGAAAACCACCACTTCTCCAGGCTGGGGCGCCGGTTTGAACCACCTCGACTCAGGCAAGCGGCACTTCGTGGAGTCGACCGTTTCGCCCAAACGCTCGAGGGTACTTAGCGTAACATCGGACAACCCAAAGGACAGAGTGCTGCCTTCGAGAGGAACAGTTGCAGTCCAACCTTCGCATGAACCCGAGGCTTTACGCTTGGGAGCCATTTAAAGTATTCGAAGCCTAAAAGGCAATATCAAAACTCAAAATCTAAAGCAACAGCAATGAAGGGAACAAGAATAAAACAAGCATACATACCTTAAGAAGAACGACGCCTAGTCCGCAAATCAAGGAAACAAACTTGTCCATCAATCACAAAAATGAAAAGTGATCTAGCCTGGGGTCCCCCACGAGCGTTATATAGGGCACCGTAAATTTCCGAACGTTACAGTGGTCAAAATGCTAATTACCCCCCTAACTTTTCTACACAGATACCTTTGGCGCCCAGAGGGAGGCGTTCTGAAGGCTCGAAGCCACACAGCATTAAGAATTGGTGGTTTGGCCCAAAGGACTTGGCCCTGCCCGCCAAGGGGCCGCTGTTGGGGATGCGGCCTTCGGGCTGGACACCGAAGGGCAGAAACAAACGTATTTAACCACTTCTGCAGGCCCTGGACATAACTTTTGACGAGAGACCTTCGGGAGGCCAGTGGGGCCCCTCGAAGGGGCCAGCGAAGGTCAAGAGGGGCCCGAAGGGAAATGGCGAATCCTACGCTTCTCGAAGTCAGGCGCACCCGAAGGAGGAAGCGGCTGAGAGCTTAGTCAAAGGGAGTGGTTGAGTCAATTTTGTACGGAGAATGTGTATGTACTGAAATACCCGTGTAAAGCAGGGAATATCCCCTTCCGTTGTAAGGAAAAGACTGTAATGACACCAAGGCCCATGAGCCTGGACTATATAAACACAAGTAATATACTGGATGGGGGATGGTTAATGGACCCCCCTATTGTGACTTTCCATAATTGTGACCTTACTTGCCCTTCGAATAACCTCAATTTCCTTCTGTTGGTGACCTCATCCGCTCCGGGTCCGTCTTCCACCCAACACTAAGCTTAGCCGCTAATCGCTAGCAACTGGATTGAGCAAACACGAGCTAAAACACCTGGAAAGGAAAAAAGAAAGGAACTTCAGCTCGCAGGTGAAGTGGTGTGGCGAGTGAAGGCTCCGGGCGCCGGGTTTTATAGTGGCGGCCAGGGGGCAGGCCGGCCGACTGTGGGCCCGGCCGTCCGGCCGATGAGCGGCGGTGGCGCGGCCACGTCTTCGGCCTAGGCATAGGTGTTCAGCAGCTAGATCTAGTGGTGGGGTGGCGACATGATGGCAACGGCCAGGGGGAGCCGACCGGCCGGTGGTGGGGCCGCTCGGCCCTGTGCTGGCACTGCTGCTACACGTCCTCTTCTGGTGGGTGGACTGGCACATTAACGTGCCAGCCATAGAAGGAGGTGGCTGTTTAGCTGAGAGGTGGGGCCGGCCGGCCGTGGTAGGGCCGGCCGGCCGTGGTAGGGCCGGCCGGCCGTGGGAGGGCCGGCCGGCCAAGGGTTTTGGCCAATTTTTTTTTAAAAATGCATGATGGAGGAAAGAAATAATGTGATGGTGGAAGAAAATGCTGTGGTGAAAACAAATTGGGAATTGAAATATGTCATGATTAAATGGAAAAGAATAAATGAAAATAAAGTATCCTATATGCAAATGCAGATGTGGGTGAAGATACATACCAGTGCCTATGGCGAGGGCTCGAGTTTCGTGTCCTGAGCTGGACTATCGATACCTTGCGGTAGTGTGGCGTTGCTTGACACTTTCTTCCGCCAAACCTTCCTGGTTAGCGGAGCCTTCTTGACCTTCTTGAGATCTTCATCCAATGTCTTCTTACGGTGGATTCTTTGCTTGGCGTTGATGTAATTGTGTCGCTTGATCTCTTGAAGCTTCAATGCTTCAAGAGCTGCTACATGGGCATCAATGGTCATGGTAGATGGTTTACCTTGCTTTACCTCGTCTTTCAGCTCGATCTTGTTGACTTGTTCGCAACATTCCACTTTCGGTTTGAAAGCGAACCCTTCCTTGCACCCATTGATATTGAGCTGGATTTCTCGAGCTCCAACATCTATGTTTGCCTTGGCGGCACTCAAGAACGGCCTCCCAAGGATGAAAGGTGTCTTGGCGTCGACCTACACGTCAAGGACAACAAAGTAGACAGGAATGAAAAAGTTCTGGATTTTCACCGGAATATCCTCCGCAATGCCCGATTGATCCGCTAGCTGCAAACACATGGTAGTGGGAACAAGAGAATGATGGTTGAGTTTTTCATACACTACCTTGGGTGGCATGATGCTAACGCTGGCTCCCAAGTCGCAGAGAGCTTGCTGAAAGGTCTGTGTCCCGATCGAAAAGGCGATAGTTGGACATCCGGGGTCTTTCTTCTTCTCTGGGAGGGGGTTGAGTATAGTAGGACTACACTCTTCCGTAAGCTTGACTACCTCGGTTGGTAAGGTCCTCTTGTTGCCAAGAATATCCTTCAGATACTTGGTGTACGTGGGTACCTGTATAACATCAAAAAGCGGTATGTTGACATATAACTTCCTGATTACCTCGACGAACCTTCAAAATTTCTCGTCGGCCACTGGCTTCCTTTTTCGTTTTGGGAACGGTAGGACAGTCGTATCGTGGTAGTCTCGAGAAGCCAAAGTACTTCATCGGCCTCCTCCTGGTGAGGTCTGGTTGGTTCGGCTTCCTCCTCTTAGTCTTCTGGCTTGGTAGTGCTGGCGGTGTTCCGCCGAGTACCTACACCCTATGGATATGGTGGATCCTGCATGGAATTTCAAGCCCGCGTTGTCACCACACTAACATTCTCCTTAACAGGAGCCTCTGGTTGCCCAGGCAATTTCCCATGATTGGGGTTAGGACAAGATGCAGCCAGCTGAGCGACTTGAGTTTCACTCATGCGGTTGAAGCTCGGTTGGTTCTTTAATGCAGAATTAAAACCTTCTATTTGTGTGGCCATATTCTCCATAATTTTATAACTAGCAAAGAATTTCTTACTAATGCTATCATTAATTTGCTTCTGGCCATACCAAATATCTTTCAAGGAAGGATGAAAATTATTGCCAAAATTCATACCTTGCTGTTGACCAAAGGGGAGGTTGGGCTTGGAGTTCCAACCTTGCTGAGGACGAAATCCAAAATTATTTAGGTTACTCCCCACGAAGTGTACGTCCTCAGCAGTTGTCGGACATGTGTTGCCCGAGTGCCCGGAATCGCCACATGTCTCACATGTGATACGAGAATCAGCAATTTGCAACATCTCCTGGTTAGGAGAGTCGAATCTCTTCATCAGAAGGTCCATCTTTGCAGCCAGCATATCAATAGAGTCAATCTGGCGGACTCCCTTGGCACGTGTCTGCCTATCGCACTTCCAACTCTGGTTGGCGGCGATCTTCTCTATGAGCGTCCTTGCTCATGCGATATCTAATGAGAGGAAAGCTCCTCCTGCTGCTGCATCAACATGCTCCTGGGATCTTTCATTCAGGCCATGGAAGAAGTTCTGAATGATCAGCCACTGCTCCATGCCGTGGTGTGGACATTCTGCAATATAATCTTGCAGACGGTCCCAAGCTTCCGGAATGGTCTCATCGTTGAGCTGCTGGAAGCTGGATATCTTTCCACGAAGAGCATTGGTTTTGCCCACCGGGAAGTACATGGTGAGAAATGCATTGGAGCACGTCTCCCAGTTGCCCTTGAAAGACTCCCTGTTTGCATAAAACCACGCCTTCGCCTTCCCCAGCAGTGAGAAAGGAAAGAGGCGGAGGCGAATATCGTCCATCGTAGATCCTTTATGATTGATTGTACTGCTCACTTCCAGGAAATGCTGCAAGTGGGTGTTGGCATCCTCAGATGCTTTACCTCAGAAGGGGCTTGCTTGAAACATGTTCACCAGGCCAGTCTTCAGCTCAAACTCTCCCTGCGGCTGCTTGTCATTCAGTCCTGGGAAGCTGCTACTTGATGGGGCAGAATACTGATGGAGCATCTTTGTGGGAGCGGAACCAGCCATGATAAGTGGTGGTGTTGGTGGAGCCGACAAACTTGGGTTGCTGATAACTTTCTGCGGTGGGATGACTTGGCATCTCACAACCCTTCCGATACGCTCTGGATTAGGATCAAAGTTTGATGGCAGGTCGAAACCGGTCATGCACTGCTCTGCAAATATCACAAAGACAAAACAGAGCAAGTGTAAGCCCGCTAAAGTTAGCGGTGATAAGACTACAAAGCCTACCAAACAGTTCAATAATATCTTTAGCCAATTGCTTCCCTGGCAATGGTGCCAGAAATTGATTGAATGAATGGTAAGTCCTTCTAGTAATATCACACACTATCTCTAGTGGGGGTAAATGGGTTAACCGATAAGGGTGACCAAGCAAAGCTTGATCGATACTGGCGAGTCGGGAAGACAAGCCGATAGAAGGTCGCAAAGACGCGAACGACCAGCGACACAGGAGACTCTAAGAGAAAGGAAAATGATAAAGTTTTGGGAAGACAGGGCAACTCGATTGCTAATGACACTTCTAACCTTTTAAGCAAACACACCCTAGACTTAGCCTATAATACTACCTAGTTATCGGGAGACCAGAACTTACTTCGACGGCTCAGAAAGGGATGAAAGGGGGATCCAACGGCAGCCAGCAACTACTGTTATGAGGACACCTGAACATGGTGGACTACGAGGGACGGACAGGACTGTCACCACCTGCCGCCTACCACAACGGTACCATGGGGTGTAACACACTTTCTACCTAGAATCATGCCAGGCACCACGCCTGCACTCGAGACTAGGATTTCTCTCAAGGCCTTTGAGAGAAATCCCCCTCAACCTAGAAAACTCGTTGAGCACTCTAGTCCAGGCGAGAAAACTCGTAAGGAAGAAACCCGATAGACAAGATAAACTCTAAACTAATCTAGAAGGAAGTTACACCGCTACTAAGGCACAAGGACTTGAATGTAAAAGGAAAGTGGTAATAACTCGGGCTTAACTCAAAAGATAAAGAAGATAAAAGTGTATTGATAAATATTCAAAGTAAAGGAAAAGATACAAGAGCTTTACCAGAACTCCGGAACCTCTGAGCAGAAGATCAACTCGACCCTACTCCCAACTCTAATCCTAACTCTAAAAATGGAAAAATGAAATGGAAGAAGAGCTCCATGAAGTGTGTGTAGAGGACTGAGCTAGGGGGTCTCCTTTTATAACGATAGCTAGGTCGATTGGGATGGTAACCGACTGTAGTAACCGCCATCCGATGCTGGGCCGACCGGCTAGGCTAGGGCCGGTCGGACGCCCTCTGGCGTCCGATCCACCGCCTTTGCTCGTGAACGCTCTGGATCACGCCCTGGTGACGGTTGTGTTGGCCATTGCTGACTCGAAATCGGTTTGGACCCACAGGCGAGCCCCTCGATCTGTGTTAAGGCCTTTCCGGGGTCCATCGGATGAACCGACCTCAATCTCTCGTCTAAGATGGCTTGAATGTGTGTTTCTTGCACGTGGATCGAAGATGTGGCAGGGAGACCGAGGTGGGCGGCCGGCCAGCCGGGCTAAGGCCGGACGGCCAGGCTCTGGCCTGGTTTTCTCTGGTTTTCTGACATTTCATCCCTGCACTTACAACTTGTACAAAACTTGTGGAACTTGTTAGTTTAAAGTAAAATATATATGGAACCTTATGCAAAACCTTCAATTACTCCCGAGATGTTGACGGTCAATTGGAATTATTCACCGTCAACAGTCTACTCGCCCTCGGATCAGTGACGTGGCAATTGTGCCGAAGTTGGAGGCCGACGACCATAGGGTGTGCCGGCCGTCCATCTCCTGGCCGGGTTTTCGTTGATTTTTCTCCAGATTGCCCCTGCAACATTAATTCATCCAAAACTCATGGAAGTTGTTGGAATAGATAATATTTTCATGTTTTATCCTTTAGAGCTTGTGTTTTGGTAGAAATGTTGGTGTAACTTTTGATTCTAAGTAGGTAAACAATATCCGCCAACACACCCCCATCTTGAGCTTTACTCGCCCCGAGCAAAGGTGGAGAACAAGAACAGAGGATCAAGTTATAGAATATCCAAAGTTTGCATAAGAGTTATTTCTAAACTTTCCCTCATACCTTGGATTCCAGGTGGCTAACACCTTCATTTTTACTCATTGAACCTCAGAACAAATCGATGGAGATCAAAATTCCTCCTTCTCAGTACTTAGAGATTTTTGTATGATTTTCAAAACTTGGAGGCATACTCTCATTCTCTCAAGTCACTCAGTCACTCAAGGTGTTTGATCCTCACAAGGCTTTTGATCCTCAATTACTTCTATAGAGGTTATATGTGGAGCTTTTCGTAGGGATAGATAAAATGCACATCTTTTCCATCTATGTTGCGAAATCGAATAACTTGTCTCTGAGAGATCATAACAACCATAAACTTTGGTATAGTGTAAATGAATGTGGATGACAAATGTCCTTTAGTGGTATTTTGATTGTAGCTTTTTCCAACTTTCCCCTTTGTAACCACTTTTTCTTTTGCTCGACTAAGATCTTCCTCACTCTTTTTTTCACGAGGATGGAAACCTACTTGAGAACCACATTCGATGAACTTTATTTGATGGACTTTATTCGATTGATGTGTACGTGAATGACCAAAATACTAGGAAGAATATGCATATCTCAAAGGGTAAAATGTTTGACCAAGCTCAATAAATGTACAAGATAGCTTTGTAGAATTCAAACTTTATAATGTATATTTATGGCTATGGATGGGACCTGTCAAAGCTGAGTAAGAATGAGAGTTGCCTCACTTTTCCATTTCAAATAAAATTCTCTAAGACTTTGAATTAGGAAAGAACATGCCTCGCATGCCATTATATCATAAGGGCCAATAAATAAAAGGTCAACAGATCCTATCATAAAATTCCAAAGGCATAAAGGTACTCGTATAAGAAATAAAACTTAGACACCTTCGATACTCATGTAGGGGTTCATTTTTTTCATAATATTCATTAATTGTTTTTAATTTTATTGACTCATGTGTGAATTTGAATGAAAACCAAGAAAGCGTAGGATAAAGGTGATCGCAAACCTTCGTGTGCAGTTGGAGTGCAGCTGGCTAAGAACATGTAGGGCTAGCCATCGGCCCTGTTTTGCATCTATTATCACTCATCTTCGTCAAGGGATTGGTTCCTGTGTTGCCCGTTCTTCTATTCTGCGCACTTAGGGTAAAGTTAGAACAGGGGTGTGGTTGGCACACAAGTGAATACCAACCACCAATGACAAGAACAAAACAACTTTGGTTTATTTTTCATTTAATATTGTTTTATATATATTTATTATTATTGTATCATTATTTTTTTAAGGGAAATGGAGGTGCTGCTAGAAAGAAAAGTTTGGGAATCAAAAGATTTTGAAAGTGTAATAAAATGCAGCACTCAAATCTAAGCTAAGATAACAGCATGTTTTAAGTCTAACTATGACCATGGATTATGGTTTTATCACGCGTACTCGGAGAAGACCTGTGGCGGACCACACCGAAATTATTCCAAGTTAAGTACCCACAGACCACTAATCAAGTAGTCAGACACTTAATCTGGAATAAGCTGGAGCGCCGTAGGATTATACCCGATTAACCACGTACTTTCACGATCGAAACAACACGCGCGCCCACACGAAGGTGAGTCACAGAAATTACAACATTCCACAATTTTCAACTTACATAAATGGTCTCATAAGTTATTACAAACCAAGTCTGAATTTTTTAAATGAAAGTGCGAGAGTTCAATGCAGTGGAAATAAACTAACAAAGATACATAGCAACACCATAATGAAGTCGTCCATGGTGCTACTCCTCCCTATCCTCGGATGAGGACGGAACCCACTCGACATGCCAGCCAGGTGGAACCTGGGTAGGCCAAGGGACGGAATTTACCGCCTCCTCCAAAGCAGTACCTGAAATAAATAGCCACAAGCAAGGCTGAGTAAACTAATACTCAGCAAGGCTTACCCGTCGGGTGAAAACTACGTCACCGACTTCTAGACATGAGAGGCTTTTAGCTGGTGGGTTTGTTTCGCCAGAAAGCAACCAAGAGTGGATCCTTACTTTCATGATTTTAGCATCAAATTCTAGTAGAGTTAACAATTCTATATTAGCATCCTCTCTAAGCATACAACTGGTGCAATACAATTTAGTACATACAACAAGTTCATCATCCTCATAGTTCCACTTGTTACTCAAATACAGCACAGCGGTCAAGCAGTCTCATTAACCGCAAGAAGCGGACAGTTCAAACTGAATTTCACTACCTGGCCAGGGAAACCCAACACACACGGATAATGTTTGCTATAAAAGGTACAAGCACTTCCCAACCTTACCCATCGATCCACAATTCGGCGCCGGGTCCACTCCCTTAGGATAAAGGTTTACCGCTTCACTCACGGCATCACGCATATATCCACTTGTGTTTGGCAAGTGAAACAAAACATTTCCAAGGAGAGATGGCTATCGGTCCTAACTGTATCAATCTGGTACCGGGCTTACCGATTCCCATAGGTCAGCATGTGCGTGGTACGTTCAAAAACTTGACACACAGAACCACACGTTTCGACCTTAATCCAATTATCATACATGGACGGGAGATCTACACATACCATCCCGCCCGTCCATCCTTATGATTCCAACATAAGTAAAGACAAGCAACTCCTATATCTCGCGAGTGACAGGAATATCTCGCGAGTGACAGGAAATCACTCGACTTGTAACGGTCTTAAAGCATTGCTCTATCGACCCTATCATACTAGTATTTCAAGACATAGGTACTAGAATTATGCAACTAGGGTATTCAAACAATTCCTTGAACGTAAATGCACAAGCATATATAATTCATAGTTGCACAATTTAAGAGTCAGGTTATGCTCTGGGGCTTGCCTTCTTGAGCTACGCCGGGGTCAGACTCCGGGTCAATCACGATCACGTCGGCACCACCTTCTGGAGCTTCTTCTTCGTTGGTGGGGACGAGGTTGTAGGTGCCGTCAGCGAGAGCGCCTTCTACATGAGATGCAATATTTTTAAGAGTTGCTGCTGGTTTTTAGTCTAAAAGGCTAAGGCACTTGAAGGCCTTATTCACCCAGACATACAAGTGGTTTATTCTTTTCTTCAAAAAATTAGAGAAAGTGTGTGTAATGTAAGTTTTATGCTTTTATGATGGTGATTGTGTACACATATAAAACAATTCAAACCTTTATTTCTATACAAGTGTGTAGTTCTGGAATTTGAAAACTCCACATACCATATTTGATCAATTATCAAAAGTGATCTACTTCTTTTTATAAAACTCAATCTACTCTAGTTCCTTCTCATTTTTGTTTCTCTGTTTCTGTTCATCATTTTTATCCACAAACTTTATGACAGCTACTGGAGTGTAAGAGCTAGACTCACTCCAAAATTTAGCTAAAACCGAGCTATACAGAATTTATCAAAAATAGTACAAGTTGCTGCTCAAAGAAAAAAGATTAATTCATATAAAATCAACATTACTTCCAAAACAGAAGAATTTTCTACCAGAGCTAAACATGAGTAAAAGAGAGGCTCTGGCTAAGTGGTGGCTAAAATAACACTTGGACAACCCTCAATAATTTTCTACCCGAAAATCAACATCTTTTTATTTGTTGGCCTAAACAGAGTCTAAAATTAAGTTTAGCATTTTTCCAAAATGCGCCTACAAGTTTCTAGACATCTGGTGAAAGTTGGTGATTTTTGACTGCATAAAATAGTTTTAATAAATGCAGAACTGAGCCAGAACAGGAAACACTAACTAAATCATAACTGACGGTACAGCTCATATATTTAGGTCTACTTTGGACACAAAGCTTCTACTGACCGTACAAGTAACATCTCCAAAGCTCAGCTACAGAAGAGTTCAGGATTTGAAATGGTGCACAAAACTCTAAAAACAGAGTTTGAAATTTAATTCAAAAACTGTCCATCAAAAGTGTATACATGCAAACATGAGATTGGAGTTTACAATCTCACGAGTCCAGGAAGTATTTTTGTGCATTTTTCCGATTTTTGTACGAATTTTAGTGGATTTTACAATATCTCAGAAAAATAGATCTAGGTTTAAGAATCTCTTTTACGCCGGGGACCCTAGATCTTTTCAAACCTTTCAAACAAGTCCCTGAAATTTACACGGAGGACCCTAAAACTAAAAAGGGGAATGCATCTAGGCCCTTGGCTCGCCGGCGACCGGATTCCGGCGAGGAGACGGCGAACCGGTGCGGGGGAAGTGGGGGAAAATGGCGAGGGGCTCACCGCGAGTCGTTTGGGGTAGGTCTCGTGGACCGTGGTGAAGCGGCGCGGCTCGTCGACAGTGAGCGGCGGAGCGGCTTGCTCCAGCGACGTCGGTAGCCGACAACGGGGGTCGAGGCGAGGTGCGGAAGGGCGCGTGAGCTTCACCGGACGAAGGCGGAGCTCGTCGTGTAGCTTGGCTTCACCGAGCGGTGGGGGAAAAGCTTCGATTCCTGGCGTGTGCTTCTCGGATCAAGCTGGGAAAGGGTCGAGGGGCTATCTAGGTGGATGAGGAAGCTTGGGGTGCGGGGGATTGGGAAGCCATGGAAGGGATTGCGGGGGATTTGGTTCGCAGCGGCAGGAGCTCGAACTCGCTTCCTTGCAGCCGGAGGTGGAAGAAGGCGTGCGCGAGCGCGGAGGAGAAGGAATGGCTGTGTCATTGGCTGGGCAAAGGTGCAAGGTTGCTCGATGGGGTGTTGGGGCACGCTAGAGAGGGCTGAGCTGCCTTGGGAGCGTGCGCGGGGGAAGTTGGGCGACGGGCCACGCCATTGATGGTCTGCGAGCTCGGGCAGAGCGCGAGCCGTGGTTGGGCGAGGGGGATTGTGGCGTGGGCGAGTGAAGATCCTCCGTAGAGGTGCTTGGCGCGTAGCGAGTGTGAATCCGGCCATGGGGCAGCTCTGCTCGATGTGCGCGCTGGCGGCCAATGGTGGAGCTCGGCTTGCCATGATGGCGTGCCCGCGTGGCGAGGCTCGCCCAGGCGCTGTAGCGCGCCACGCGACCCAACGGAGGCGCTGGCATGCTCGTGGGGACGAGAGGCGCGGCTGCCGCGGCTTTGGCCGGCCGGACCTGGTCGCCGCCGCTCGCCGGCCACGTGGCGGCCGCTGCCGGCCTCGGGCAGAGCTAGCCGAGCTGTCTGTCGGGACACCCGTGGGGCACCTTTGTTAAACTGTGCAAATCTCCAAAAATTTGAATTGAACTTTAAAAAGTGCAAACACAAAAGTTGGAGTTTGAAATATGGGACACAACTTTCTGGGCTGAACCTGAAATTATGAATTTTTCAAGCTCACACGAGCCATACTTGTAAAGGTGTTCTGCATAGTTTTTAGAGTTTTTGTAGGGCTTAACTGCAAAATTTGAAAAAGTTCCCAACAGTAACTAGTCTTTATTTGTGATGAAAAACAACTTTTATTTTTGGAGAGTTTCAAGTTTAGTACAAATTTTTTGAGATCCCAGTTGGGTGTCAAAAAGGCCTTATTGAAATTCAAATTTCGAAATTTAGATCAAATTAAGTGTGCTAAACCAATGCTGTCCTTTAACCCTGGTTTTAGTGTATTTTTAAGGTTCTAAACACCTGGGATGTCACAGCCTACCCCCCTTAAAAGGAATCTCGCCCTGAGATTCGATTGTGCTTAGCGATATGGTTGGGAAAAAGATACCTTGGTCTTAGGAAGGATGTCGGGGAAGTTCTTTTTAAGATAGTCTTCGGTTTCCCATGTGGCTTCATCCTCGGAGTGATGGCTCCACTGAATTTTGTACATTTTAACTTCTCTTCTTCGTGTGTTTCTCTCCTTCTCATCGAGGATCTTGATAGGATGCTCCTTATAAGAAAGATCCGGCTCAACCTATAGTTCTTCTTGCTCCACAACCTCGGTCGGAACATGAAGTCACTTTTTGAGTTGGGAGACATGGAAGACGTTGTGCACAGCGGAGAGTTTCTCGGGAAGCCTCACACGGTACGCAACTGGTCCACATTGTTCAGTGATTTCATATGGGCCAATATAGCGAGGTGCAAGTTTTCCTTTCAACCCAAACCTTTGCACACCCTTGGTCGGGGAGACCTTGAGATACACATGATCGCCGACTTCGAACTGAAGGGGCTTCCTTCTTTGGTCAAAGTAACTATTTTGCCGAGATTGTGCAGTTCTTTAGTTCTCACGGATGATCCTAACCTTTTCCTCTGCTTCTTTTACAAGGTCAGGACCGTATGTGTATCTCTCGCCTGCCTGGGACCAACAGAACGGTGTCTGACATCTTCTACCATGCAAAGCTTCGAAAGGTGCCATTTTTAGACTTGCTTGGTAGCTATTGTTATAAGAGAATTCAGCCAGAGATAAACATTTCTCCCAATTTTTCCCATAATGGATAACACAAGCTCGAAGCATATCTTCAAGGATTTGATTTACCCTTTCCGTCTGCCCATCGGTTTGAGGGTGGTATGCTGAGCTACGGATCAGTTTTGTGCCTAGGGATAGTTGCAAATGTTCCCATAAGCGTGCTAAAAATTGAGTACCACGATCTGAAATTATCGTCTTGGGTACCCCATGTAAGCAAACGATCTGTTGCAAATAGATTTCAGCATATTTCATAGCGGTATAGACTGTATTGACCAGAATAAAATGTGTAGTCTTTGTGAGGCGGTGTACAATTACCCAAATGGAGTCATGCCCCTAAGGGGTCCTGGGAAGTCCAACAATGAAATCCATGCTTATATCTTCCCACTTCCATGAGGGAATAGGTAGAGGTTGAAGAGTGCCTGCTACCTTCAAGTGGCTAGCCTTTACCCGCTGACAGGTGTCACATTCCGACACATATTTGGCAATTTCCCGCTTCATCCTAGTCCACCAAAAGTTTTGTTTAAGGTCCTGGTACATTTTGGTGCTACCGGGATGGATGAAAAATTTGGAAAGATGAGCTTCATCCATGATTTTCCTTCAGAGTTTGGCGTTCTTGGGCACCACTATCCGATGTCCAAACCACATCACTCCCTGCCCATCTAACCGAAAGCATTTATATTTTGCCTTGACCTTTCCTTTTGCCAATTTTCTTTTGAGGATTTTAATCTTTGCATCATTTAATTGGGCCACAACAATCTGATCGTGCAAGGTTGGTTCAACAGAGATATGGTTGAAATACCCGTGAGGAACAATCTCCAAGTTGAGCTTTTCCATTTCATGGCACAAAGTGTCGGCATAGGACTCCACGGAAAGGCAGTGATAGCGAGCCTTGCGGCTTAGTGCATCCGCAACCACATTAGCCTTCCCGGGGTGATAATGCACACTAAGATCATAGTTAAGGCCAACTCCAACCATGTTCGCTGCCTCATATTCAAATGTGCCTGAGTGAAGACATATTTAAGGCTCTTGTGATCGGTGTATATATTGCATGGAACCCCCATCAGGTAGTGCCTCCAAATCTTGAGAGCATGAATAACCGCTGCCAACTCAAGATCATGTGTAGGGTAATTTTGCTCATGCGGCCGAAGTGCCCGGGAAGCATAAGCAATGACCCGGTTCTCTTGCATAAGGACACAACCGAGTCCGGTGCCTGAAGCATCACAATAAACATCTGTTGACGGTCGTTAAAACCATTCGGTGACTGTCAACATTTCGGGAGAAACAAGGGTTTCATGCCATGTTCCATACATAAAATGTTTATTACTAACAAATTCCACAAGTTTTGGATGATTTGTGCCTGCAGGGACCTAGTGGTGAAATTTCACCCAAATTGGGCTCAAACCCAGACCAACCGGCCTCCCCTAGGTCGGCCGGCCTGGCCCTGGCACATTTGGGTGTCAAACTTCGTCCATGCAGAGGAAACACAATGAAGATGATCAGGGACGTTGATTCCAACGTCGGTTTGATCAAGGGACCCAAAAGGCCTAGGATGCTTTGTACAAGGATTGAAGGGCCCACCTACCTAACTTACCGGCCGTAACCGCCAGAGAAGCACACTTAACCGTCATTGGGACGTGATCATGGCCGTCCAAAGCGAAGGCGGTGGCCAAAGGCGCCAGGTGGAGGCCGATCGGCCTCCCCTAGGCCGGCCGGCCTCCCCTCGGCTCCAATGGCCCACCTCCTTCTCTCAAGGGACGGTTATGACGGTTAGGAGGTGGGGCCAGCTGCAACCGACATCCAAAGGCTATATAAAGGCCCCTCCTCTACACTACACACACTACACACCACTACACATTACTCCACTTGAAGTTTAGGAGCTCTTCCATTTTTCCCTTTTCTTAGTCTAGGATTAGAGTTGGGAGTAGAGTTGAGTCGAGCTAGTTCTGGAGTTCCTCGGAGTTCTGGTAAAGCTCTTGTATCCTTTCCTTCGTTTGAAGAGTTTAATATATATATATCTTCTATCTTCAGAGCATTTATAAGCTTATCTTTATTTACCTTCCCTTTTTGGGTTGTTTCCTATAGTTTTAGGTCTAGAGTGTAGTTTAGCTCTATCGGGATTTATCTTGTGGGTTTTCTAGTCTTGACCAAGGCCGTAAGACGCCTTGGAAGGACGGGGTTTTCTTCTGAAGGTACCCAGAGGAAATCCTAACATTAAGTGCAGACGTGGTGTCTGACTTAGTGTTAGCTAGGAAGTGTGTTGCACCCCACGGAACTGATGTGGTAGGCGGCAGGTGGTGACAGCCCTGTCCGTCCTTTGTAGTCCACCACGTTCGGGTGTATTCATAACAGTAGTTGCTGGGCCTGGGGAATCCCTCTCTCATCCCAGTCTGAGTTCCCCCCGCTACAGTCGTCGAAGCATGCTCTGTTCCCGATATCTAAGCTAGGTTCTGGGTTTAAGGTTATAGTGGCTTAGCTCTGAGTAGAAAGCCTAGTAAGTCCGGTCTCTCCCAGCGTCTTTCCTTTTCTATAGATTTGAGGCTCCTATGTGTGTGTCGCTGGTCGTTCAGACCTTCTATTCGGTCATTCATTTGACCATTATCCTACACTTAGGTGTATTTATCCCCCTGAGATTAGTGAGTGTTTATTTCTGGAAAGATCCATCTGATTATTCATCAATTCTCTTTAACCAAGGCTTCCCTGCGGAAATATAAATACAATACCCTGGGTTTCCCCAAGGTGAAATGCTACACCGATATATTCTGTGTGCTTGCAGAATCTCTTTCTAAGAGCGACATTATAAATCGAGTACCTTCTTACGTTGATTTAAGAATTGACGTTAAGAAGTGCCAACAACATCACAGGGCTTGGTGCTATCGGGTTGAGCTAAGACTGGGGCTGAAGTCACATGTTTTCTCAAGGTGTGGAAAGCTTCTTCACATTTGTCACTCCACTCAAATTTGACCCCCTTCTTTAAGAGTTCGGTCATGGGTTTAGCAATTCGAGAGAAATCTGGAATGAAGTGGCAATAATAACCAGCTAGACCTAGAAAACTTCGAATCTCATGGACAGAGGTAGATGGCTGCCAATCCATCACCTCTTGCACCTTGGTCGGATCCACGGATATACCTTCCTTGGAAACGGTATGACCCAAGAATTTCACACTTTCTAGCCAGAATTCACATTTGGAGAACTTGGCGTAAAACTGATGGTCTCTCAATCTCTGAAGAACAATGTGAAGGTGCTCGGCATGCTCTTCCTCATTCTTGGAATATATGAGAATATCATCAATAAAGACCACCACAAACTTGTCAAGCTCGGACATGAAAACCGAATTCATGAGATACATAAAGTAGGCTGGGGCATTCGTGAGCCCAAAAGACATGACCAAGAATTCATAGAGTCCGTAGCGGGTGGAGAAGGCAGTCTTGGGAATGTCACAAGGACGAATCTTTATTTGGTGATAGCCAGAGCGAAGATCAATCTTAGAGAACACTCTGGCGCCAGCTAGTTGATCAAAAAGGACATCAATGCGGGGAAGTGGATACTTGTTTTTAATGGTCACCGCATTGAGAGGCCGGTAGTCAATACACAACCTCAAAGAATGATCCTTCTTCTTCACAAAAATAGCCGGACAACCCCATAGTGACACACTAGGACGGATGAAACCCTTGTCTAGCAATTCTTGGAGTTGAATTTTTAATTCAGCCAATTCATTGGGTGGCATTCTGAAGGGTCTCTTTGATATAGGTACTGTGCCAGGTTGAAGTTCAATTACAAATTCAATGTCCCTATCCGGCGGCATCCCAGGCAAGTCATCCGGAAAAACATCGTCATACTCACATACCACCGGAATGTCTTTTAGTTGTGTTTCTACCATAGTATAGGCACAAGCATTGGCGCATTTCTGGTGTGACAGATATAGTGCACTAGGGCCATGTGAAAGCGAGTTTATTTCCACTACCCGTTCGGCACCATCTAGCACAACCTTATGTTGAGTCATCCAATTTGCCCCCAAAACAATATCAATTCCTTCCAATCCAAGTAGAATTAGATCAGTGGGAAAAACTTTACTACCCCACCTGATGGGTACCTTTCGAGTGACTTGGTTGGATGCTATTTTACCTCCCGCTGTTGATATCACATATGCTGATTTGGTGTGATACGATTTTAACCCACATTTTGCATTAAACCTTGTGCTTATAAAACTATGTGTTGCCCCGGAATCAAACAATATCACAGTAGGTTGGTTGTAGATAGGGAAAGTACCAGTCATGTCCGGTGCTCCCTCAGGTAGGTCAGCCAGGGTGGTGTAGTTGAGCCTTCCCTGCCTGACTTGAACTCGCTACTGCTTGCCCTTGTTTTGCTGATTCCCAGGACGCTGGTTCTGTGGCTTGTTCTGTGGGCAGTCCTTGATGAAATGGCTGTTGCTGCCACACTTGAAGCATTGGTAGCCACCTCCAGGACGAAGCGTATGCTGCACGTTTTGTCTTGGTGCCTGTTGCTGCTGCGGTGGTGGAGGGAAACGAGGTGCACCCTGCTGTGGTGGCCTAGCAACCCAACGTCCACCCTGAGGCGCCCTTGGCTGCCCCTGTGTTGCAGCCGGGGGAACCAAACGGAACCTCTGAGGCTGTCCACCCGAAGGTCCAGCGGGAGCCTTCCTTTTCTTTTCGGCCTTATGGACCATGTTGGCATCTTCTTGGGCAATGGCAATGTTCACAAGTTTACCATATGTGGCAACCCGTGTAGTGGTCAGCTGGCCCTTGAGCTTGGTATTGAGGCCACGGCGGAACCTCTCCATCTTCTTGTCATCTGAGTCAGCATGGTGACCCGCATAAGGACACAGACCATTGAAGGCCTGGGAGTACTGGAGCACAGTGCGGGTTCCCTGAGTCAGAGCCAGGAACTCATTCAACTTCCTCTCAACCAATCCAGCAAGAATGTGGTGGGCTTTGAAGGCAGTCTTGAACTCCTCCCACTCAATGACATGGTTCTCCTGCTGAAGATCCAGGTAGTTTTCCCACCACAGGAGAGCTGTGCCACGGAGCTGTTGTGCGGCAAAGACCACTTGCGGCTTGGAGTACAAGATGTAGCCAGGATAGACAACTTGGATTCGATGGCCCGAATCCATGCATCAGCTTCCACGGGCTCCTCGGCTCTTGAGAACACCGGAGGGTGGGTAGCCAAGCAGTCCTCGTACCGTGCCACTTGAGGAGGAGGGGCACGGTGATCACCTTGCTGCTGCTGCATCATCTGCTGCTGGTGCTGCAGATTACGGAGGATCTCCGTTTGGGTGGCATACAGCTGCTGCCACGTTGGGGGTTGTTGCGGTGGCGGAGGTGGTGGTGGCTGTTGCCCTTCCAGCGCCTGCTCGTTAGCGTTGGATCTGCTAGCATCGTGACCGCTGCGAGTGATAGCCATCTGCAGTAGGTACTTGTATTAGCCATGTTTTATAAGCTTGCATAAATCAATGACAAGATAAAATGTGGCAATATAATGAAGTTTATTGCGTAAGGATAACATATCAGCAAGCAGTTTGGAAGAAAAATCATATCCTCCAGTAGAAGTCAAGTTAGATTCTCCAATTTAGTCAGTAGCTTGAAAATTTCGTACTCTACAACTTTCATGTTTGGCTCAGAACCAAAATCGGGCTAGAACTATTCCGAAAAATCAAATTTTCAGTTCTCTGTTTTTACTGTTTTTCAGGAGGTCAAGCTGTAGTGTTTTGGTTGCCATTTTTATTTTGCTTAACCAACGGGGTTGAATTTTGGTGAGTATTTTGTTTGACAAATTTCAGACAACTTTGTAGTTCAAGTCATAGCCCAGAAGTGAAAGGAAAACACGTCAATAAATAAAACTGGAGTGGCTGCAGAAAGTTTTCAGCACAACCATTACAACTTTTCTCAAGTTTTTGGGATCCCAAATCCCTTGCCAAATGGATTATATTGTTCAAAAGCTTAAAGAGAAACTCATCTCCAATTAGCCTATTACATCATGGAACCAAAATTTAGGCTACGCGGAGGAGTAACTTACTACCGAAGCTCCTAGAAGTCGTCTAGGTTGTTAGCAGTGGCCTGGCTGCCCATGGGAGACGGTGGTCCTTCAAGAGGCGGCATGTCATCCTCTGTATCAATATCAGATTCAGGGGCTTGCTCTCCCCCATTCTCTCCACCCTCATTGAGAAGGTGCTGAGCATCATGGGCAGCAAGCATGGCATTGGCATGCTCAAAGTAGGCCTGCACATCCTCTAGCTCATCCCTCACTTGGACTAGCTCATTGTTGGCATTGTTGTGCTCTAGTTGGAGGTCAGCCAACTGTTTCTCCAAATCTGCAATCATAGCATCCCTGGTAGTCACCTCTATGGATAAGCAGGTTCTCTCTACCCCAAGGTCACGAGCACGAACAGACATGTCAATAGCAAGGTTAAGTGCTGCATTTTGTGACCGTCCCAAAAGTGCCTGCAGCCGGTGATACGCCCTGATCCACCTCATCAAGAGTGCGGCTGCTGCAACAGGGTCCTCTGTCACCCTCAAAGGTGAGTTGAGATAGCGTCTCATCTAGTGAGCGTCGTCAGGCTGGACAGGTGAAAAAAGTCCAAGGAGCTGGTTCCCCACAAGCTCCTGGTTCTGGGCACAAAAGGAGCTGATCCCATTGAGAGCAGCCATCTCACAAGTTGTCTCTACATGATGCCTATGAACTTACACACTCCATGTTGGAGAGCTGGGACACGGTGGGTGCAGTGCACCACCAAACGCACTCTGTATCTAGTCACACCACGGTCGCGGAGGATGGTTCTCTCATATTGTGGCGGGTTAGGGTAGTCAAGCGCCTGCAACACGGACCAAATGATGCTAGGGAAACCCTCCCATCCAAGGCAGTCCGAGAAAGAGACATCATTGGGGTAGCTAGCAAGGTCAGCGTGGCCGTCCATATGAAAAAAAGGTCAAGTGTGAGAACCAGTTAGCGCTAAAGAAAACAAAAACAGATTCTAGGCAGTGTAGTAAAAATGGTAAAACTGAAAATCTACAAACCCAAAAACCCAAACTTGGCCAGAACATTTTTTAAGTAATTTCAAACAAGTTTCATGTTGAAGTTTTGAGCAGAAACAATCGTTAAGAGGGTGTAAAAATTCAATTTCCAACTCACTATTTCCAGAAAATTGCAGCAGATAGGGGGTCACTAATTTAAGCATAACTCTCAATTTACTGAACCAAAATCGTTGAAATTTATAAAGCACAAACTAGTAAACATTTATGACAACTTTCATATTGAACACTTTTTCGTTTGATGAGTTTTTCAGGATCGAAACGACAGTGCAAGCAGAACTGTTTTCAGCAGAGTTTCAGCACAATTTCCGGTTATCATTTAAACTTTTGTGACGGGTAGTTCAATGATCATACATTTGGGTTTAATAGAGTTTCAGCGAATCATAGATGCATGAGCGACATATTCGTTCTCACCAAACACACGTGCCAATAAACTTTTGGCCTACAAAGACAGTGCCGGTGGCAAGGCAATATTCGTCTCTCCCTATATTAACTAGCCGAATCTTTCTAACCGTTCAACTTACGGAATCGTGGTTAGCGTACCTGTAGAAAATTCCATTCCAGAGCATTTTACAATGAACCTCCTGTGCCAGCACTCACGGAAGCATTCCCATACATTACCACCCACTATAGTGGTGGCACCCGAACGTTCAACATTGAACGGGCCATGCTTCATATGTCACCAAGGCAACATATTGACAATTTCATACGCTCGTGAAATAGCGTATTGACTTTGTGCCGCCATCATATTTGCATATAATGTCGTGGTACGCTATATCTATCGCCGTACCTTGCGCCCACCATGCTATTCTAGTTTCATACGCCATCACAGCGTATTGACTATGTGCCGCCACTATATTTTCATATAGTGCCGTGGTACGTTACAGCAATCGCCGTATCTTGCGCCCACCATTGTGGAAAGTAAATGATAGAATGAAATGTGCTGGAAGTCAGTATATAATGTATAATTAGCCACCTGTCATATCGTGATCCCTTAACCCACATAGACTTCATGCTCTATACATTATCCTTAGCGGTCCTATGGATAGCATTCCATCGCAAGTGCACGGTGGAAGCAAGGGTTGGCATAATTTTATTTCAAAAACTATTTAATTAGAGTCTGTTGCTCTCTCTGGTGCGCATGTTTTGGCTCTGATGCTAGCTGTGGCGGACCACTCCGAAATTATTCCAAGTTAAGTACCCAGTGACCACTAATCAGTAGTCAGACACTTAATCCAGAATAAGCTGGAGCGCCGTCGGATTATACCCAATTAACCACGTACTTTCATGATCGAAACAACACGCGCGCCCACACGAAGGTGAGTCCCAGAAATTACAACATTCCACAATTTTCAACTTACATAAATGGTCTCATAAGTTATTACAAACCAAGTCTGAATTTTTTAAATGAAAGTGCGAGAATTCAATGCAGGGGAAATAAACTAACGAAGATACATAGCAACACCATAATGAAGTCGTCCATGGTGCTACTCCTCCCTATCCTCGGATGAGGACGGAACCCACTCGACATGCCAGCCAGGTGGAACCTGGGTAGGCCAAGGGATGGAATTTACCGCCTCCTCCAAAGCAGTACCTGAAATAAATAGCCACAAGCAAGGCTGAGTAAACTAATACTCAGCAAAGCTTACCCGTCGGGTGAAAACTACGTCACCGACTTCTAGACATGAGAGGCTTTTGGCTGGTGGGTTTGTTTCGCCAGAAAGCAACTAAGAGTGGATCCTTACTTTTATGATTTTAGCATCAAATTCTAGTAGAGTTAACAATTCTATATTAGCATCCTCTCTAAGCATACAAGTGGTGCAATACAATTTAGTACATACAACAAGTTCATCATCCTCATAGTTCCACTTGTTACTCAATGCAGCACAGCGGTCAAGCAGTCTCATTAACCGCGAGAAGCGGACAGTTCGAACCGAATTTCACTACCTAGCCAGGGAAACCCAACACACACGGATAATGCTTGCTATAAAAGGTACAAGCACTTCCCAACCTTTCCCATCGATCCACAATTCGGCGCCGGGTCCACTCCCTTAGGATAAAGGTTTACCGCTTCACTCACGGCATCACGCATATATCCACTTGTGTACGGCAAGGGAAACAAAACATTTCCAAGGCGAGATGGCTATCGGTCCTAGCTGTATCAATCTGGTACCGGGCTTACCGATTCCCATAGGTTGGCATGTGCGTGGTACGTTCAAAAACTTGACACACAGAACCACACGTTTCGACCTTAATCCAATTATCATACACGGACGGGAGATCTACACATACCATCCCGCCCATCCATCCTTATGATTCCAACATAAGTAAAGACAAGCAACTCCTATATCTCACAAGTGACAGGAAATCACTCGACTTGTAACGGTCCTTAAAACATGCTTACCAATTCCCATAGGTCGGTATGCATGTGGTACGTTCAAAAACTTGACACACTGAACCACACGTTTCAACCTTAAGCAATTACTATACACGGACGGGAGATCTACACATACCATACCACCCATCAATCTTTATGATTCCATCATAAAGAAAGACAGTCAACTCCTATACCTCGCGAGTGATAGGAAATCACTCGACTTGTAACGGGTCCTTAAAACATGGCAACTAGCAAACCTATCATACTAGTATATAAAACATATACGTTAAGATTAGGGGAGGTATCTAGTGGAAACCATCCTCCTGTGAAAACTATAGAAACTTCAATCTAGGCCAGACTTGATCCAAGGGCACATTCATGGGATGTCGGAGGGGTGCTTTGCAAATCTCAGGGATGTGAGAGGGGTGATTTGCAAAGACACTTTTGTAAATTACCCCTCCCACCTTTTCTGGGCACGCCCTTGGATCAACATCGTGTGGTCCAGATTCAAGTTTCCACGAGATATTTGTTTCCATAGGATACGTTGCCTTAAAATTATGCATATAGGTTTTCATTCAACTCTTAAAAAAATAAATGCACAAACAGAGTAATCTAAGTTCCTAGAAGTTTAAAACATAGGTCATGCTCCAAGGCTTGCCTTCTTGCTCAGCCCTGGCCTTTGACTCCTGAGCTGGTGCTTGTTCCATGATGATGGTGTTCAAATCTCCTCCTTGCACGTCCTCGTCTACGTACGGCACCAACCTGTAGTTTCCGTCAGTGATTTAACTCAATGATCTTATTCACTTTAAAAATACAAAGTGCTCTTGTTGCCATATTCACCTAGACAAAGATTTTTACAAATGTATTTCTTCACAAAGCAAGGGTGGGTTATATGCTTAGTATTCTTTTTTTTCGATGGTGATTGTGTACATATATAAGACCACAAATTTATTACTTCATTTTATCTGTGCAGTTCTGCCTTTGGCTTATTTAAATATTTTCCCAAATGTTTAATTATCTTCATGTGCATGTGATATGGATTTTGTTATTTCTTTCTTGGTCAAGCAAGATTTCAACTCCCCTTTGTTCTCAATTTTTAATGATCGAAGTTTTGTTGAAACCTTATAATTACCCTTAGATTATCAAACTTATTTTTCTGCAAAAAAATGAAATTTTATCCAGTAATTTTATTTCTAGTACTTATGCAATTTCAACTTTTTGGTTTTTAAGAGTGAACCAATTCAGCCCATTATTTGATTAGAGGATTTTAAGGAGTTTTCCAAATTCCTTTATTAATTATTTTGTTTCATCTTTCCTTTCTTCATTTAATTACTTAATTAGTGCATAAACATGAGAGATGTTACAACCTACCCCCCCCCCTATTAGAGATTTCACTTTACTAGACATTCTGCTTTCGTCGTTCAAAGTGCAAAAAACGTCATCCTGGGTGTTTTTTGACAAGTTGGCGATGTGTCTATTTTTTACTAGTCCATGTGTCATCCAACCATTAGCCTAAATTCTGTTTTGCTATTGGTCCACATTGCTCATTAACCCTAGACACGTGTCAACTTACAATTTGTCCATATGTGAGTCCCAAATTGGTCCATTTGTCACTCGGCGCATGGACATGTGTGTGTGTTACGTATTAGTCCACATGTCATACTCTCATTAATTCACGATCCTTTTTTCCCATTGGTCCACATGGCAGTTAGCGCCTGGACATGTGTCTGTATAATAACTGTCCACGTTTCATCATGGACCATTCAACAGAATTCAACAGATTTTAAATCAAAAGCTAATAGCAATTTATATTATAGCAGATTTCAAATAGTACTTCATGACACCAATAGAGTTCACAACCAAATAATAGCTCAACCCATAGGGGATAAAGGGGCTGAGATGATAGTTCCACACACAAAAACAAAGGACCAAAACTGAGAAGATAATAGTACCTCGCACGGATCAGGGCTTGGAAGAGTGCCACTAACTCTGGGGTTGTTAGACATCCGTTGGATGACCTCTTCCTGTTCATGCTTAAGCTTGAGGAACGTAGCCAATATTGCGGCATTGTCCTTCTTCATTACTTCCATTTGTTCCTGGAGGGCGGCTGAACCTTCTGCTTGAGCAGCAAGTTGAGAATGGAGCGCATCTTCAACACGTGAACAAGACGTGGAGGAGCAATCCGGTATACCAGCATTATTCAAGAATGTGCCATTGGAGCTGCAATTGGGGCTGCCTTGCGAGAGGACCTTGGAAACAACCTGAGCACTAGGCAATGGTTGTTTCCCGGAAGCAACAGCTTCTACCCGCAGAGCTTCCATTGACTCCTAAAAGTACCAAAGGACCAACTTTGTGGATTAACATAAAAAAAAGGTTGTATCAAACAAATTTCTGGGACAAGCATGTGCAGGGACTTACAAGTGCCTCTCTAGCCGCATCACTAATAACATAACTCCTGAAGGCTTCAACGACATCAAGCTCGTTGCTACTAGCTTGTTCTGCAACTGGGATACCAAAAATGGTGGTCAGACACACAGCAAACCAACAATTGAGAAACATTACAAAATAGTTTTGAATAGTGGGTACCAATATAGTTTCTCAATCATCACAATCAACAAGAAGATAGAACAACTAACACTGTCATATATTGAACAAGTGCAGGAATCAAATTTGAAGAATTGCACATGCTACGAGAGACTGACTCTCAACCATCACAATCAAGTAGATGGAATGACAAATCCTTTCATATATTGAACAAGTGCGGGAACCAAATTTGAAGAATGACAGTTGCTACGAGAGACTGACTCTCAACCATCATAATCAAGCAGATAGAACAACTAATGCTATCATAAATTGAACAAGTGTAGGTACCAAATTAGATGAATGGCAATTGATACGAGAGATTGACTCTTAACCATCACAATCAAGCAGCTAGAATAACTAATGTTGTCATATAATGAACAAGTGCAGGAACCAAATTTGAAGAATGACAGTTGCCATGAGACTGATTCTCAACCATCACAGTCAAACAGATGGAGTAACTAATACTGCCCCATATTGAACAAGTGTGGGAACCTAATTTGAAGATTGACATTTGCTACGAGAGTTGTCTCAGCTGCAAGGGTGTGTGTGTAGACATGTTTGTGTTTAGTCATTTAAACAGAAAGCACAAAAGAATAAAAGTGTTACATTACAAGCATGTTGGCACTTACGTATGTATGCAATTGTGCAACATAAGAGCGAGATCCTGTCGCATGATGATGCTTGACTTTACACCAGTTTAGCCTATTCTGTTCAGAGATTGTCTGCAAGAGATGTACATATGTGTTATTTAGTCTCCACCACTATTACTATTAGATAGCACACCAGAGATCTATATTTGTTTGACAACATCACAACTGTAAAGTAGGAAATGTGAAGCGATAGAGAATACCTTGTTCTTTGAAGCTAACCACTTCTGAACAAGCTCACACCATTGTGCATCAGTTATGGTGTCAACAGGAGAGGTTGTCAGGACCTGATCAGCAAGGATGCCAACAAAGTATTTCTTCTTCAATTCATACCACCTCTGCCGCACATGTTTCTTGAGAAAACTGAGACAGACAGCGGATGTTACCATGTCCGTTCTGTCAATTCCAATCCTCCTCTGTTGATTCGAGTTGCAAATAATGTTACGCAAGGGCGATATAAAATTGGAAAGTAGCATAGGGAGTGTAGACAAGCACTGGCAGATAGCCTGATCATGAAGCCTTCAATGTGTTCTTCTTTGTTCTTGTACTCTATCCGGCTGGTAAGAATAGGAATTTTAGACCTAACATCAATACCTCCCTCTGATGCAAACTTGGCAGCTTGCACCGGATCATGCGGCCTCAAATTCCCTGAAGCAAAAATGATGGGTAGCCTTCTTCCCATAGCTTTGTTTATCTTGTCAGGCATAAACTACCCTAGATGGTTGCCTCTTACCCGGTCGGTCACCTCTTTGTGTACGGCCTATAGAAATTCCATTCAAGTTTTCATTAGTCATATGTTATGGAACTATATGAATGTGAAATAGCTTGACATTCTACTAATCAACTTATACGTGTGGACTCGTCTATAGGTGCTTGAAATTCATCATCATCCACAACCTGTTGATGTGATTCTGATGCGATCCGTGCATATTCCACTTCCTTCAATCTCTTGGAGGATCTGGTGATGCGAACAGGCATGACACCAGTTCTTTTAGTTTTGTTTGCATAGCCCTTCGTACATTCAGTGAGAACAGCGACCACAGTTGTCAGCATGCGAATAAATAAAAAAAAAGCACTCATAAAGCATTGGAAATAGCTGGTCCTCCTAAGCATGTGATATTTCTATAAATGGATGTACCTTATTTGCTTCGGTTGTCACCTCCTCTTCTAGGTCTGCGTCATCATCTCCATCAGCTTCTGGTTGTAATCTCCATTGGCATCTAGGGTCCCCTTGCTGAGTGGACTTTCCCTCTTTGAAATATCCCTTTTTCCACACATACCTTCAAATTCTGCTGCTACAGCTACCACACCATGTTTTTCCAACACCTTGTTATTCCCCTTGACCCTTTGATCCCGTTGTCTTTCGTATTCAGTTTGTTTTGACATGTTTAAACAAATTGTAAGTATTAGCAACCTAGGTTGAATACATAATTGTTTTTTTAGAGAATGGAATAAAGAGATGCCAACCTCTATACTATCAAAGATAGTGTACACAACCACAACGTGCAGGAAGGTGACCTTAAACAATAAATGTTTGCTCAGAATGCACCACAACCATTGTAAGGCAG
The DNA here is from genome assembly GCA_015342445.1 of Digitaria exilis. Taxonomy (NCBI): domain Eukaryota; kingdom Viridiplantae; phylum Streptophyta; class Magnoliopsida; order Poales; family Poaceae; genus Digitaria; species Digitaria exilis. Next base: position 2,176,407 of record JACEFO010002292.1, read on the forward strand.
CACCTTAAGGGAATCTTTGTAAAAATTGACCATAAAGCTAGGGTGCACCATAAAGCAAATAAATTATTTATTCTATTGCATTTTCACTTCTGCATTGTAGTGTTGAGCCTATGGGTGGTAGAGATGTAATTACCTTTTGGATTTAATGGGACCCACCTTAATGCCTTCTAGACATATAACCACGTGGAGTTGGATTTAGTTATTGCCTTCGGCACATGGTTGTACCTTAAACATGGTTGCACATGCTATTTGAGCAACATTGACCTTTTTATTAGGCTCAACTCCGAAGAGTACAACAAGACGGAAACTAGTTCACCGAATGGAACTCTTTGTTCGGATTACAAACTAAAAACTGTTCATTCCAACTTTTCACTATTCAACTATTTCTCCCTATCACAAAACACGCTTCCCAGGACTTAGCTGTAGTGTTTTTCTGTAGGTATTGTGTTTTTGGTAATGCTAGTATACTGACTTTCGGCGGATTCCAATTCCGTCGGACTCATCATCCACCGTACATCCCTCCTTTCTCATTCGACGGTTCTCCCACACTTTGAACAATGAATTGCTTCAACCGCTCCCGCTGCTGATTTTAAATTTGTGCAACATTACAGATTTGAGGCATCATTGACTGTTACAGTCCTCACTCTAATATTGTTGCACCATTCCTGTAATGTTCCAACGCCAAATTGTTTCAAACCGGTAATTGTTTCATTCATGCTTTCTAACAGTGCAACATCGTAATAAAATGCCCTCGCATAATGTTGCAATTTTATCACGGGTGATGTTCCGACTATGATGGAATGTTTCAAGCAAACTATGAAATGTTCCATCTCGACTTTGTTTCAGGCAGGTAATGTTTCAACCATGCATGATTCTATGTTCCAATCTGAGCAACATCTCTATCTATATTTGTCTATGATAGTTCCTATTTTTAGTCCTCTGATGTTGCATTTCTTCAACCAAATTTGTTTCAACCTCTCCTGCGTTTTCGTTCCATTCTTGTTGATCAGTACCAAAGGGAGGCTCTCCAGGTGACGGCGAATGACAGCATTTCCTTCAAGATGCACCAAAGTAATATTATCTAGACGGCTGATGTGGCGGACCACTCCGAAATTATTCCAAGTTAAGTACCCTGGGACCACTAACCGAGTAGTCAGGCACTTAATCCGGAATAAGCTGGAGCGCCGTCGGATTAAACCCGATTAACCACGTTCTTTTCTCGATCGAAACAACAGCACGCCCACACGAAGGTGAGTTCCAGAGATTACAACATTCCACAAATTAACTTACACAAATAGGTATCACAAGTTATTACAAACCAAGTTCAAATTTTAATCAGAGTACAAAATCTTGCAGCGGAAATAAAAGTTTCATTGCAGCGGAAGATAATCTAACGACGATACAATAACACCGTGCTGAAGCCTGCCACGATGCTACTCCTCCCGATCCTCAGCAGAGGACGGAACCCATTCGATGTGCCAGCCAGGTGGAACCTGGGTAGGCCAAGACAAAGCATCGACATCCAAAGGTGTACCTGTAAATCATTGCCACAAGCAAGGCTGAGTATACTAATACTCAGCAAGGCTTACCCGTCGGGTGAAAACTACATCACCGACATCTAGACATGAGAGGCTTTTGGCTGGTGGGTTTGTTTGCCAAAAAGCAAATAAAATAGATCCTTGTTTTCAAGTTTTAGCATCATATTCTAGTAAATTTAACCATTCTAGATTAGCATCCTTCCTCAGCATACAAGTGGTGCAATACAATTTAATTCATACAACAAGTTTATCAATCTCAAAGTTCCACTTGTTACTCAATGTAGCATGGCGGTCAAGCAGTCTCATTAACCGCGAGAAGCGGACAGTTCGAACCGAATTTTTGCTACCTGGCCAGGGGAAACCCAACACACACGGATACTCTGCTTGCTATAAAAGGTACAAGCATTTCCCAACCTTTCCCATCGATCCACAATTCGGAACCGGGTCCATTTCCTTAGGATAAAGGTTTACTGCTTCACTCACAGTCTCACGCATATATCCACAAGTGTACGGCAGGGGAAAACAAAGTTTCCAAGGAGAGATGGCTATCGGCCCTAGCTGCTTCAATCTGGTACCGGGCTTACCGGCTCCCATATACCGGCATGCATGTGGTACGTTCAAAAACTTGACACACTCATCCACACATTTCGACCTTAATCAATTATCATACATGGACGGGAGATCTACATCTATCATCCCGCCCGTCAATCCTTATGATTCCAACATAAGTAAAGACAAGCAATTCCTATGTCTCGCGAGTGACAGGAAATCACTCGACTTGTAACGGACCTAAAGCAATGCCCTATCGATCCTTTCATGCTAGTATTGCAAGTCATAGGTGCTAGGAAATGTGCAGCTAAGGTATTCAATCAACTCCTTGAACGTAAATGCACAAGCATAGAGAAGTCATAATGCATAATTGGTAAAGGTTAGGTTATGCTCCGGGGCTTGCCTTCTTGCTCTGACTGGGAGTTAGCCTCCGGGTTGGTCAATTCTTCGTCGGCACCGTGCTCTGGGACTCCTTCCTCGTCAGCGGGGATGAGGTGGTAGTTGCCGTCCGGGATAGCGCCTTCTACATGAGATGCATAGCTTAGGGTAGCCGCCTATTGATTCTAAGATTAAGGCCTAGAAGGCCATATTCACCTAGACATGCTTAAGTACTACTATTTTCTTCACAAAAACAGAGTAGCGGTGTGGAAAATTTTTATTTGACTTAGATGGTGATTGTGTACATATATAAAAGAATTCTATTTATTATTCACAAATTAGGGTGCTGTTCTGGAATTTCAGATTCCATCCATTTTATTCTAACTAATTAACCAAAAGGTTTTATCTTTTTATATAAATCAATTTCCACCTGGATTACTTCTTATTTTTGTTTCTCCAATTCTGTTCATCATTTTTATCTATAAACTTTATGACAGCTACTGGAGTATAAGAGCTAAGCTCACTCCAAAATTTAGCTAATTCTGAGCTACACATAATTTATTAAAAATATAACAAGCCGCTGCCAGCAGAAATAAATTTAAATCATATAAACTCGAAAATTCATCTAGTTCAGGAGATTTTCCTACCAAAGCTAGTCATAAGCATGAGGAGGGCTCTGGCCAAGTGGTGGCTCAAAATAACCCTTGGGTAATCCTCAATAAATTTCTAACCAAAACCACATATTTATTTATTTGCTATCCTAAACAGAGCAAAAATTAAGTTTTTCATTTTTAACATGTGTCCTAACAGGTTTTTAGTCCTCTGGAGCAAAGTGGTGATTTTTCACTGCACAGATTATTTTTAATGATTTTTGTACTGCAAAAAGACAGGAAACACATTTTAATTTATAACTGGAGCTACAGTTCATAGTTTTAGGTCCCCTTTGGACACAAGCTGTCCAAAGTCACTATACACAACATATCCAAAGCTCAACCCTAGCGGAGCTCTGGATTTGAAATGGTGCACAACTTTAAATTTTCATAGTTTGAATTTTAATTCAAAAACAGTTCATAAAAAGTATAAACATGTCTAATAGAGATTGTAGTTTAGACTCTCACGAATCCAGGGAGTATTTTTGTGCATTTTTCTGACTTTTATATGATTTTTAATGGATTTTACAAGATTCGGGAAAATCAAATCTAGGTTTAAGAATCTATTTTCGCAGGGAACCCTAGAACTTTCAAAACTTCACGAACAAGTCCCTGGACTTTTGCACAGAGAATCCTAGACAAACGAAGACGATGAACTCATGCCCTCAGCTCTCGCCGGAGTTGCGCCGGCCAAACGGCGGCGAACTAGGCTCGGGGAAGTGGGGGAAAAGCATCATGGGCTCACCACGAGTCGGTTGGGGACGGTTGGGAGGCCGGGGAAGCTCGGGGTTTCGCCGGCGACGAGCGGTGGCGGTGCGGCCGCCGCGACTGCTACGCCGGTGAGGTCGGAGGCGTTCGTCGAGGTTTGAAGGGTCCTAGAGCACCAGTGGAGCTCGAGGAAGCTAATGGCGTGCTCGGTTGACCTCGGGGACGGCTCGGAGTGGGGTCTCGACGTGCGGGTGCTCCGACGGCCGAAAATCGCGATTTGGGGAAATCTCGAATTCTCGCCAGAGAAGCGACAATAGCGCGGGGGAAGTGGGGGGAAATGGAGCTACGGTAGAGGTCTAGCTTCGTGCGCGATGAATTTGGGAATGGTGGAGAGTGGAGGGCGAATTTCTCGGCGAAGCTCGGCTCGGTCCGTGCGGCGTGAGGAAGAAGACGACGGAGCGAGCGCGAGGAGACGAACTGGAGAAGTGAGCGAGCAAGTGGAGTGTGAGAATGACTCGGTGGGAGGCTTGGGCTCGCTAGAGCGGGGTCGTGATGCCTCGGGAGCGTGCACGCGGAGTAAAGGCCGACGTGACGCGCCATTGATGCATGCCCGAGCTCGAACAGAGCGCGCGCGACACGATTGGGCGAGGAAGATTGTGGCGTGATCGCTGGGGATCCTCCACAGTGCTCCTTGGCGCGTAGCCAGCGAGCATCGCGACTGCGGGGCGGCGCTGCGCGGCTGCGACCAGTGCCGAGCGAGCTCGCCATGATGGCGCTCCGCGGCGCGAGGTAGCAGGGCGCCGCCGCCCGCGAAGTGACGGTACGGAAGGCTTGGGACAAACGCGCGAGGACAAAAGCTAGCTGCCGCCGCAGCTCGGCCGACCCGACGCGGTCTCCGCCACACGCCGGCCACGTGGCGGCCGGACTCCGGCCAGAGCAAAGCGCGCCAGGGGCGAGCTGGCAGCCCCGTGGAGCTCCTTTGCCCCTTTTGAACTTTCTCCAAAAATTCGAACTGAACTTCGAAACGTGTAAAATTAAAAGTTGGAGTTTGAGGTGTGGGACACAACTTTCGAGCTTGGACCAGGCACTTCGACCATGCGCTACGGCGCTTCGAGCTTGAACCGCAAGCTCGAGCTTGCCGAGCCTCGAACGGTCGGAAACGCCGCTCGAGGGTGAGTGCCCCCCTCGAGCTTGGCTGCGAAGCCTCGAGCGTGACGGAACGTCGCTCGAGGGTAAGTGCCCCCTCGAGCTTGGCTGCGGAGCCTCGAGCGTGACGGACTGCGGGGCCTCGAGCGTGACGGACTGCGGGGCCTCGAGGGTCCTATCGTGCGGCCTCGAATCGTGACTGAAGCTACTGGCTAGGCTCGATCGTCACGGACAATACTGGCTAGGCTCGATCGTCACGGACAATACTGGGTAAGCTCGATCGTGACGGACATACTGGGTAAGCTCGATCGTGACGGACATACTGGCTAAGCTCGATCGTGACGGACATACTGGTTCGAGGGTCATCAAGCGGAACGAACGCCGTGGCGAGATTTGTTATGAAGGGCTGTATTTGTGATGACTGCAACTCTTATCGTCGGAGATTTTTAGTTTCAGTACCGAAATCTTGAGATTTCAGTTGGGTGTCACCAGACCTTTGTTGTTGAATTTCAGTTTCAATTTTTGGTCAATTTCTGAATTCTAACCCCATTGTTTTGCCTTATCTTCCTTTTATTAATTATTTTATTTAACCTCTCCCTCCTTTCTTAGACCCTTCAATAGTGTTACTAAACATCAGAGGTATGCTGCTCAAAGAGAGTTTTCAATTTAAAGTCCTACCTCCTTTTATTTTGAGAGTAAAAATCTTATTTTAACTTAAAGTTAAAACATGGACACATACATGGAGGTTAAAAGCTTATTTATTTTATATGCTCAACTTTTAATTATGTCGTTAACAACTTGACATATATTAAATATTAATTAATTTACATCCTTTGTATTTTATGAAAGCTCATGTTGTGAACAAAATCTCATTTTATTACTAAAACCTCAAGATTGCCACATGTAGGCCATGATTAGAACTGCAAGCTTTATTAGTCCAAGTGTTTAACCCTAACATTAAATCATTAACAATTGTTTTACTAAAGAACATCAGGAGCACTCTAAATATTATTTTATTTATAGCCCAAGGTGAGCTCCTATAAAAAGGGTGTGTGACCGTGTGTTTTTCATCCCATGTTTAAGTTGGTCTTTCAAACTTGATTTCCTATGTTTGGTAGATTAAGCATCTGAGTTATACATAACTCACCAAGGTTACAAATGACATTTTTAGATACACAACTTCCATTTGAGAAAGTGGTTTGGTTTTATAATTAGAACATACTTTCCCAAACCTTTCGTATTGATCAGACGTTTGTGATGTGCACAACTCTTATTTAAAATTTTAAATTAGAACCTTGCCTTCTGAAGGTCATTAATATCGTTAGTTGGAATTATTTCATGTGTTGACTTCACATGAGCCATTAGTCCTTTAAGACCTTTAGGGGCATAGAAGCATTACTTAATTTGCCGTTCAATCCTGATTTCTTTTTAGGAAATTTTTATGCGTCGTCTCGAGAGTATGTATTTAGAGTTTTGTCGTGCAACTTGTAAGAGAAGATATTTAGATTTGTACTAGAAAAGTTTTTGTTGGGTTCAAATTTCAAGAACCAAAGCACGAGTACAAACTTAACAATCCTCATGTATAATTCTCATTCCTACTAGTGATTTAGTTTCAGGGTTTATAGTTCCTTAGTTTGTTTAATCACTCTTACTTATACGCTTTAAACACCAGGGGTGTTACAGCCTACCCTCCTTAAAAAGAATCTCGCCCGAGATTCGCACAGGGAGGAAAGGTGGACATTTTATTAGAAGAAAGAGGTGTTGCTTAAAGAAACGCAGATACTACGCACCCAAGTTCTTACAGGTTCATAGCTTGGAGATGATAATTGATACGGGATCTCCGATACAACATCAACGTCGTTCATGTGGGAGCGGGCGATGAATGTAGATATGGAAGGCTAAGAGCATCAAGATTTGGCACACAAGGCAAAAGTAATACACCACTAATGTCCAGTGAACTCCAGGGCCAATCGGGGAAAAGAAAGGGCAAGCCATGGATGGTTCGAAATCTTCCTTGCTCGTCGACTTAATCCTTGCGGAATCCTCAGGTGACTTCTGCTCGAACTCCTTCTTCGGTGAGGTTGGTGCCGTAGACCTTGATTAAATGACAAGGTGGTTGCCGGGAGGGGCACTTCCTCGTGGCTTTACAAAAAGGTGGAGGCAGAGCTTGCTTGTCAAAGAATGGAGGACACGGTGGGGAATGGGCAGCTTGGGTACCATGAAGGTTGCCGAAGAGAGGCGAGAGCGGTGGAGTGGTGTGACTCAAGTGGAGCACCTTGGAGTGATGGCAGCCATTGGAGAGGCTGCATTTATCGACGGCCAGAGCAGAGCAGCGATAGTGGTGTGTCGACAGCAGGAGGTAGGGGCCGGCAAGGGCAAAGGACTAATGGTGGCGCGTGGTTGGTAGTGGGCGGCAGTGAGATTCCCCGGGTGACGGGACGGTGGTACGATGGTGACTGGGGGAGTGTTGGCTAGCAGCGGTAGGGAAAAACGACGAAGGTGATAGTGGACTGGTGAACGGGGCAGAGCACACGGCGCACGGACACAGAGGAGGTCAAACTGGCCCTTGAGACCCTGACGTGATGGTGGGAGGAACAGAAGGCAAAGGTGATCTTTGAGACTGTAGATAGTCACGGGCAAGATGCTTAACCAATCGTAGGTCTTAAATAACAACGATTTACCTACTTTTATATCAACAGGAACAAGGAATGAACTCTTTAGCATTCTCCTAAGAGAAAAGGGATGGTTAATGATCAACGAGGTTATGCGATGACAAGAGTGCCCAAAAGATTTTTAAAACTAGCCCACATCATACCATGATCATGACATGACGTTACACGGGGTGCTGCCCAAATTCTAAGACGAGCTAAAAGGAACAACACGGATGGGGCAATAAAAGATCTACTTATGGCAATGAGGGAATACACCTAGAAAAGTGGCGTGACATGGAAATTTTTGGGAAATTCGTGCTCAAATTTTATCTTAATTGCCAAATTGCCAAACTTATGCACTTTACCATGGTATACATGGCACGTTCATGATGAGGTGCACATGATATGATGCACATGCATATGAGCGTATGGTGCAAATGCTTATGAGAGTATGATGTACATGCCGTGATGCAAGTTAGTAGACCTCACACCACATAATTAAAGTCATTATTGCGGATCAATTAGTGAGAGTAAGAAAGTATCGATTTGGGTTGTCAATAAATGTCTTTGTGGGTCATATTCCCACATACCAAGATACCAGCGTGCTCCAAGTGACTCAAGCGTGTGGCTGCAGCGCACACACGAGGTCCTAGGTTCCATCACGGCACCATAGGTTAGGGAATACAATACCACAATAAATTCAGAGGGGACAACCCAATTGACACCAGGAGGGAGAAGCATTCATGAGTTAGATGCACATGTGGTTAGGTACCAAAAGATTATCATGATGCAAATGACATGTTAATGGTATGCAATGCCCATGCACATGAATTACTCGGAATGATTCAATTATATGAAGAAAGTACGGATAACCTTTATGCATACCGATGTGACCTTGACCCAATTCACGTCTTGTTCTCATTTATATTTATTTCCTTGAGCAAGAACAAAACAAGGATTCAAGGATCAAGAAATCAAGGTAGTTGAGTATAGGGGACCAAAGTCGAGAGTGGAGGGTGATCAAAATCACGCGGGCATGTGAGAGTTAGTGTTAATAATTTGATCAAGATGTGAGAGTTGAGGTGTATGGAATCGAGCAATAAGGGAGGTCAAGGGTTCGGATCCTAACACATCATGTAATAGGACATTGTTATACTTGACACCCCTACATTTACATTATTGGTTCAAGTCATTGCATATCCATATACTCCTTCTAAGTTCAGAGTTCTTGATCCACCCTTAACTTAACTTATTAATTCAATGATTACGCCCAAGGAGGGAGCACGTGCTGACCCTAAGTCATTACATTCTCCTATTTCATAAGCGGAGCAAGTGTCTAAAAGGGATAGGACAAAGAGAATGGATTGAAGTAGTCCATATTGCCTTGCTTTGGGACAGGTGTCTTATGGTAGCGTAGATGTGGAGGATATTAGAGATTAAAATTAAAGAAGAATTACTCTGGACAGATTGTGTTTTCGTAGAAGAGAATTCATAGCTCCTAGCTCCAACATCCAAAATTTCTCATCCTTGGCCAGGTAGTAGGAATTTGGTAATCCACACATTGCTTTGCATCTCAGACACTGATCTAGTGGTAAAGTTGGTCAAAACTTTCAATCTAGGCTTCTCGGTTTAGATGGATTTTCAGCACACCGAACCTTATAATTGTGCCTATAACTCTAGTTTCCTTATTCCCTTGGGGCTGAACTTTTGTGAGTGTTTCCATCTAAATTTTCTAATCGGCTTTGATATTCATCATTTAGTCCAGACATAGCATCTTCATGGGAAAGTCTTTGACATAAGTCCTACTTGTAGGCTATGAACGAATAATGGGAGTCTAATATTTCTAGCTGCAACCTTAAGTTTCTAAAGTCCAGTTTTTAGTAATTCAAAACTCCAAAATATGCAAACTTTCGAGCTTTACTAGTTGTGCCAAAATTTCCCCCTTTTTTTTTGAAAGGCATAGACTTAACAATTGACCATAACTTCAGTTTCGCCTATCAAAAGGGGCACGACAGCCTTTAGTTCACCTTATTAGGAACAAGCCTGATATTCATTGGTGTTGCATCAGATTTCCTTAAGGGTCGAAAAATGTCCTAGTACAGCAATGTCCAAGGTAAGCCGAAAACTAAGGGTATAAGTTTCAATAACTGACCACTCATTAATTGTTCGTTGGTTTCCAAAGTGTGGCAGCATGAGGTAGTCAGACTTTGGAGTAACTTTCCCACTGATATTTTATATAAATTAGACCTTGTGCTTAGTTTTACTAATTCCTCTGTCAGATTATGGAATTCGGCATGAAGGAGACAAAACAAGGCAGATTTGGACAGTAAGTAAAATATCCATAGCCAAAAATTTAACACCCCAAAATTTCCCAAACTTTACCAGATTGTTCCTAACATATTTGTATACAATGTTACTGTTCAACGTTTCTCCAATTTTGAGGTTAAGATGGTGCAAAAATTCAAATTCTTAATTACTGTCCCCAGAATTTTCAGCAAGGAAGGAAGTCGGTATTTGGTTCATATTTCGAGTTTTATTTGTCCAAAAGTCTTGCATTCCTTAACTTAATTGTAGCTTACTTAAGTGTTTAAAATTTAGGGATGCCACAGCAGAGCTAGCTACAAGTGAGGCGGCAGCAAAATAGACATCAAATCTAAAGTGAGAACCGACATATATTTAAAGAAAGTGATTAGATTATGGACCGAGTAGGAAAAATTTCATATCTCAAAATCTATAAGCCCAAACATTACCCAACTTGACCAGAATACAGTTTAGATAATTTCCAATAACTTTTTAGTTCAACACAAAAACAGAACAAGTGATCTAGGTGGCGCAAAACCCCAATCTTTTAATTAACTCTCTGCTGAAAGTCCAGCAGACAGGAAGTTGGTATTTTGAGCATAACTTTTAATTGACTGAACAAAATTTGTGGAAATGTTGACGGCATAAACTAGACAAAATTTGTGACAACTTTCATTTTTAAGCCTCTAGCAGAAACTGCTGTTAAGAGGGTGTAAAATCCACTTTCAAACTTGTTGTTCCCAGAAAATTCCAGCAGACAGGGGGTTACCATTTTAAACATAACTCCAGTTCTACTAAACCAATTTCGATGAAATTTCTACAGCATAAACTTCATAATATTTATGACAACTTTCATGTTGAACACTTTTTCATTTGACAACGTTTTCAGTTTCGAATTAAGGGTGCAAACAGACTGATTTCGGCAGAGTTTCGACACAAATTTCCGGTTGTTATTCAAGTTTTGATGACGGTTAGTTCAATGATCGTGCATTATGGTTCAATAAAATTTCAGTGAGTTGCAATGCATGAGCGGCCTATTCATTCTCACCATCACACGTGCCAATAAACTTTTGGCCTACGAAGTTAGTGCCGGTGGCTAGGCAATATCCGTCTCTCCCTATATTAACTAGCCGAATTTCTCTAACCGTTTCAATATACGGATTCGCGGTTAGGGTACCTGCAGAAAATTCCATTCCAGAGCATGTATAATCAACCTTTCGTGCCAGCACTCACGAAAGCGTCTCCATTCATTACCACCCACTATAGAGGTGGCACCCGAACGTTTAACATTGAACGGGCAATGTTCATATGTCACCAAGGCAACATATTGACAATTTCATACGCTCATGAGATAGCGAATTGACTTTGTGCCGCCATCATATTTGCATATGATGCCGTGGTACGCTACAGCGATCGCCGTACCTTGCGCCCACCATGCTATTCTAGTTTCATACGCCGTCACAGCGTATTGACTATGTGCCGCCACTATATTTTCATATAGTGCCGTGGTACGTTACAGCAATCGCCGTACCTTGCGCCCACCATTGCGTAAAGTAAATGACAGAATGAAATGTGCTGGAAGTCAGTATAATATACTATTTGCCACCTATCATATCGTGATCCCTTAACCCACATAGGCTTCACGCTCTAGGTAACATCCTTAGCGGTCCTAAGATAACCTTCCTTCGCAAAACGCGTCGGAAGCACGAGTTGGCAAGTTTTATTCAAAAATTGTTTATTAAAGGTCTGTTGCTTTCTCCGGTGCGCTGCTTCGGCTCTGATGCCAGCTGTGGCGGACCACTCCGAAATTATTCCAAGTTAAGTACCCTGGGACCACTAACCGAGTAGTCAGGCACTTAATCCGGAATAAGCTGGAGCGCCGTCGGATTAAACCCGATTAACCACGTTCTTTTCTCGATCGAAACAACAGCACGCCCACACGAAGGTGAGTTCCAGAGATTACAACATTCCACAAATTAACTTACACAAATAGGTATCACAAGTTATTACAAACCAAGTTCAAATTTTAATCAGAGTACAAAATCTTGCAGCGGAAATAAAAGTTTCATTGCAGCGGAAGATAATCTAACGACGATACAATAACACCGTGCTGAAGCCTGCCACGATGCTACTCCTCCCGATCCTCAGCAGAGGACGGAACCCATTCGATGTGCCAGCCAGGTGGAACCTGGGTAGGCCAAGACAAAGCATCGACATCCAAAGGTGTACCTGTAAATCATTGCCACAAGCAAGGCTGAGTATACTAATACTCAGCAAGGCTTACCCGTCGGGTGAAAACTACATCACCGACATCTAGACATGAGAGGCTTTTGGCTGGTGGGTTTGTTTGCCAAAAAGCAAATAAAATAGATCCTTGTTTTCAAGTTTTAGAATCATATTCTAGTAAATTTAACCATTCTAGATTAGCATCCTTCCTCAGCATACAAGTGGTGCAATACAATTTAATTCATACAACAAGTTTATCAATCTCAAAGTTCCACTTGTTACTCAATGTAGCATGGCGGTCAAGCAGTCTCATTAACCGCGAGAAGCGGACAGTTCGAACCGAATTTTTGCTACCTGGCCAGGGGAAACCCAACACACACGGATACTCTGCTTGCTATAAAAGGTACAAGCATTTCCCAACCTTTCCCATCGATCCACAATTCGGAACCGGGTCCATTTCCTTAGGATAAAGGTTTACTGCTTCACTCACAGTCTCACGCATATATCCACAAGTGTACGGCAGGGGAAAACAAAGTTTCCAAGGAGAGATGGCTATCGGCCCTAGCTGCTTCAATCTGGTACCGGGCTTACCGGCTCCCATATACCGGCATGCATGTGGTACGTTCAAAAACTTGACACACTCATCCACACATTTCGACCTTAATCAATTATCATACATGGACGGGAGATCTACATCTATCATCCCGCCCGTCAATCCTTATGATTCCAACATAAGTAAAGACAAGCAATTCCTATGTCTCGCGAGTGACAGGAAATCACTCGACTTGTAACGGACCTAAAGCAATGCCCTATCGATCCTTTCATGCTAGTATTGCAAGTCATAGGTGCTAGGAAATGTGCAGCTAAGGTATTCAATCAACTCCTTGAACGAAAATGCACAAGCATAGAGAAGTCATAATGCATAATTGGTAAAGTTTAGGTTATGCTCTGGGGCTTGCCTTCTTGCTCTGACTGGGAGTTAGCCTCCGGGTTGGTCAATTCTTCGTCGGCACCGTGCTCTGGGACTCCTTCCTCGTCAGCGGGATGAGGTGGTAGTTGCCGTCCGGGATAGCGCCTTCTACATGAGATGCATAGCTTAGGGTGGCTGCCTATTGATTCTAAGATTAAGGCCTTGAAGGCCATATTCACCTAGACATGCTTAAGTACTACTATTTTCTTCACAAAAACAGAGTAGCGGTGTGGAAAATTTTTATTTGACTTAGATGGTGATTGTGTACATATATAAAAGAATTCTATTTATTATTCACAAATTAGGGTGCTGTTCTGGAATTTCAGATTCCATCCATTTTATTCTAACTAATTAACCAAAAGGTTTTATCTTTTTATATAAATCAATTTCCACCTGGATTACTTCTTATTTTTGTTTCTCCAATTCTGTTCATCATTTTTATCTATAAACTTTATGACAGCTACTGGAGTATAAGAGCTAAGCTCACTCCAAAATTTAGCTAATTCTGAGCTACACATAATTTATTAAAAATATAACAAGCCGCTGCCAGCAGAAATGAATTTAAATCATATAAAATCGAAAATTCATCTAGCTCAGGAGATTTTCCTACCAAAGCTAGTCATAAGCATGAGGAGGGCTCTGGCCAAGTGGTGGCTCAAAATAACCCTTGGGTAATCCTCAATAAATTTCTAACCAAAACCACATATTTATTTATTTGCTATCCTAAACAGAGCAAAAATTAAGTTTTTCATTTTTAACATGTGTGCTAACAAGTTTTTAGTCCTCTGGAGCAAAGTGGTGATTTTTCACTGCACAGATTATTTTTAATGATTTTTGTACTGCAAAAAGACAGGAAAAACATTTTAATTTATAACTGGAGCTAAAGTTCATATTTTTAGGTCCCCTTTGGATACAAGCTGTCCAAAGTCACTATACACAACATATCCAAAGCTCAACCCTAGCGGAGCTCTGGATTTGAAATGGTGCACAACTTTAAATTTTCATAGTTTGAATTTTAATTCAAAAACAGTTCATAAAAAGTATAAACATGTCTAATAGAGATTGTAGTTTAGACTCTCACGAATCCAGGGAGTATTTTTGTGCATTTTTCTGACTTTTATATGATTTTTAATGGATTTTACAAGATTCGGGAAAATCAAATCTAGGTTTAAGAATCTATTTTCGCAGGGAACCCTAGAACTTTCAAAACTTCACGAACAAGTCCCTGGACTTTTGCACAGAGATCCCTAGACAAACGAAGACGATGAACTCATGCCCTCGGCTCTCGCCGGAGTTGCGCCGGCCAAACGGCGGCGAACTAGGCTCGGGGAAGTCGGGGAAAAGCATCATGGGCTCACCACGAGTCGGTTGGGGACGGTTGGGAGGCCGGGGAAGCTCGGGGTTTCGCCGGCGACGAGCGGTGGCGGTGCGGCCGCCGCGACTGCTACGCCGGTGAGGTCGGAGGCGTTCGTCGAGGTTTGAAGGGTCCTAGAGCACCAGTGGAGCTCGAGGAAGCTAATGGCGTGCTCGGTTGACCTCGGGGACGGCTCGGAGTGGGGTCTCGACGTGCGGGTGCTCCGACGGCCGAAAATCGCGATTTGGGGAAATCTCGAATTCTCGCCGGAGAAGCGACAATAGCGCGGGGGAAGTGGGGGGAAATGGAGCTACGGTAGAGGTCTAGCTTCGTGCGCGATGAATTTGGGAATGGTGGAGAGTGGAGGGCGAATTTCTCGGCGAAGCTCGGCTCGGTCCGTGCGGCGTGAGGAAGAAGACGACGGAGCGAGCGCGAGGAGACGAACTGGAGAAGTAAGCGAGCAAGTCGAGTGTGAGAATGACTCGGTGGGAGGCTTGGGCTCGCTAGAGCGGGGTCGTGATGCCTCGGGAGCGTGCGCGCGGAGTAAAGGCCGACGTGACGCGCCATTGATGCATGCCCGAGCTCGAACAGAGCGCGCGCGACACGATTGGGCGAGGAAGATTGTGGCGTGATCGCTGGGGATCCTCCACAGTGCTCCTTGGCGCGTAGCCAGCGAGCATCGCGACTGCGGGGCGGCGCTGCGCGGCTGCGACCAGAGCCGAGCGAGCTCGCCATGATGGCGCTCCGCGGCGCGAGGCAGCAGGGCGCCGCCGCCCGCGAAGTGACGGTACGGAAGGCTTGGGACAAACGCGCGAGGACAAAAGCTAGCTGCCGCCGCAGCTCGGCTGACCCGACGCGGTCTCCGCCACACGCCGGCCACGTGGCGGCCGGACTCCGGCCAGAGCAAAGCGCGCCAGGGGCGAGCTGGCAGCCCCGTGGAGCTCCTTTGCCCCTTTTGAACTTTCTCCAAAAATTCGAACTGAACTTCGAAACGTGTAAAATTAAAAGTTGGAGTTTGAGGTGTGGGACACAACTTTCGAGCTTGGACCAGGCACTTCGACCATGCGCTACGGCGCTTCGAGCTTGAACCGCAAGCTCAAGCTTGCCGAGCCTCGAACGGTCGGAAACGCCGCTCGAGGGTGAGTGCCCCCCTCGAGCTTGGCTGCGAAGCCTCGAGCGTGATGGAACGTCGCTCGAGGGTAAGTGCCCCCTCGAGCTTGGCTGCGGAGCCTCGAGCGTGACGGACTGCGGGGCCTCGAGCGTGACGGACTGCGGGGCCTCGAGGGTCCTATCGTGCGGCCTCGAATCGTGACTGAAGCTACTGGCTAGGCTCGATCGTCACGGACAATACTGGCTAGGCTCGATAGTCACGGACAATACTGGGTAAGCTCGATCGTGACGGACATACTGGGTAAGCTCGATCGTGACGGACATACTGGCTAAGCTCGATCGTGACGGACATACTGGTTCGAGGGTCATCAAGCGGAACGAACGCCGTGGCGAGATTTGTTATGAAGGACTGTATTTGTGATGACTGCAACTCTTATCGTCGGAGATTTTTAGTTTCAGTACCGAAATCTTGAGATTTCAGTTGGGTGTCACCAGACCTTTGTTTTTGAATTTCAGTTTCAATTTTTGGTCAATTTCTGAATTCTAACCCCATTGTTTTGCCTTATCTTCCTTTTATTAATTATTTTATTTAACCTCTCCCTCCTTTCTTAGACCCTTCAATAGTGTTACTAAACATCAGAGGTATGCTGCTCAAAGAGAGTTTTCAATTTAAAGTCCTACCTCCTTTTATTTTGAGAGAAAAAATCTTATTTTAACTTAAAGTTAAAACATGGACACATACATTGAGGTTAAAAGCTTATTTATTTTATATGCTCAACTTTTAATTATGTCGTTAACAACTTGACATATATTAAATATTAATTAATTTACATCCTTTGTATTTTATGAAAGCTCATGTTGTGAACAAAATCTCATTTTATTACTAAAACCTCAAGATTGCCACATGTAGGCCATGATTAGAACTGCAAGCTTTATTAGTCCAAGTGTTTAACCCTAACATTAAATCATTAACAATTGTTTTACTAAAGAACATCAGGAGCACTCTAAATATTATTTTATTTATAGCCCAAGGTGAGCTCCTATAAAAAGGGTGTGTGACCGTGTGTTTTTCACCCCATGTTTAAGTTGGTCTTTCAAACTTGATTTCCTATGTTTGGTAGATTAAGCATCTGAGTTATACATAACTCACCAAGGTTACAAATGACATTTTTAGATACACAACTTCCATTTGAGAAAGTGGTTTGGTTTTATAATTAGAACATACTTTCCCAAACCTTTCGTATTGATCAGACGTTTGTGATGTGCACAACTCTTATTTAAAATTTTAAATTAGAACCTTGCCTTCTGAAGGTCATTAATATCGTTAGTTGGAATTATTTCATGTGTTGACTTCACATGAGCCATTAGTCCTTTAAGACCTTTAGGGGCATAGAAGCATTACTTAATTTGCCGTTCAATCCTGATTTCTTTTTAGGAAATTTTTATGCGTCGTCTCGAGAGTATGTATTTAGAGTTTTGTCGTGCAACTTGTAAGAGAAGATGTTTAGATTTGTACTAGAAAAGTTTTTGTTGGGTTCAAATTTCAAGAACCAAAGCACGAGTACAAACTTAACAATCCTCATGTATAATTCTCATTCCTACTAGTGATTTAGTTTCAGGGTTTATAGTTCCTTAGTTTGTTTAATCACTCTTACTTATACGCTTTAAACACCAGGGGTGTTACAGCTGAAGTCCAGACTTCCATCAATCAGTTTTCTTTGTCTGTCAACTTCAGGGGCATCATTAAACATCCACAACTCTGATCCTGGCGCAAGGAAAGCATCAAGTACCTTGGTAGCTTCTACCATCAACTTTGCTGCTGTGATACAAATACAAAAAGAAAATCATGACAGGAAGAAGTAATAAGGATCAGCATATTGGCTCAGTAACACTACAAAATTTTGGCACTTATGCCACGCCCAGAAAACCTTGCGATATGGGTATTTTTGTTGTAATACTGAGACATTGCAACCAAATTGGGTCATTGGGAGGCGTTGCAAGTACCTCCGATGCAATAGCATATCGCAACGCCTGCATGAAGCATTGCTATATATGTGACCTGATGCAACGCTACGAGACGTGGCAATGCATTGTTAACGCAACGACCATTTGGCGTTGCATGAGTATTAGTAATTGCAACCATGCATGATGGTTGCAGACTACCATTATCGCAACGCCTGGGTTTAGTAGCGATAACGTCTCAAGTGTTGCAATACGAATAGATGATATCACCACGACATATTGGTCGTTGTTGTACCCTTCTGGGGTATCACATTGAATTAAGAGGTGCAGCTAAAAGTGTAAAAGATGTCGCAACCAGGCATGTGTCGTGGCTATATGTCGAGATGATATCGCATCGCCAGTACAGTCGCGTCGTGGCTATATGCGGGTAGGGTATCGCAACATAGAAAGCGGCGTCGCTATATACCGAGTTGATATCGCATCTACAGTTCAGTTGCATCCTGACTATAAGCTGGTAGGGTATTGCAACATATATGGCGTTGTCGCTATATGCGCATTTGATATCGCATCAACACAAGTCGTGGCTACATGCTATTAGCGTATCGCAACGAAACATGTATGGTTGCTATTTGCTTGAACGGTGAGAACGGAACATAGGTCGTGGCTATATGCTTTAAGGGAAACGCAACAAAACATTAATCGTCGCTACATGTCTTAACGTTTTTGCAGCGAAACATCTGGTCGTCGCTATATTGTTTCGAGGGTATCACAACCAAATGCACAGCGTGGCAAACAGGAACATGTAGCATCAATGAATGTTACATCACTGCAAGGCAAGAAATATAAACCCAAGCAACACATATATTAAAACTGAAATAAATCCATCATTCACTCTTAACTAACGAAATGAAGCACACTGAAAACACAAGGAAATATATGAAACTACCAACTATTGTCCACCAAGCATATTGAAAACACAATGAAATGTATGAAACAATAAACTATTGTCCACCATCAAGCACACTGCTCCTCAATCTATTTTCTTCCCTGCTGAAGATTAAACATATTCGGCCAATCTTTGAGTCTTACTACTACTCCTCACCCTTAAATTCCTTGCTGAAAATTAAACATTGTTGAAATTGAAATGTCAAAATTAGTTATTTGAAATGCTTGAGAACTGGTAATGCAAAAACTAAAAGGCATTATGGAAGAACAATTTCAGTTATGTACCTGTCTCCTCTTTGTTGCAGCTCGTGTTTTATTTATCAGATTATCTGAACTTATGAATTTGGGTGCAACCCCATTACCATTCTTTTCATTGAACAAATTCTTTGCAACTTTGGATTCTTTGGGAACTTTGGAAGCTTTGAGAACTTTGGAAGCTTTGGGAACTTTGGAAGTTTTATGATTGCGATTAGATGGCATAATATCTTTTTCTGTTGTCAACATGCTTCTTGGCTCAAGCTGCGTTGTATAGTTCATACAAAAATATATGTTAGATATAATCAAATTAAATGGACAGACATGCGATGACTGGAATGGTTGTAAGTTTGTTACCTGATTAGTCCTAGTATCTTGAATAGGAAATGGCGTTGCAGCGTCATTGTTATCCTCCTCATGGGTCCTAGTTTCCTGAATGTTTCTAGCTAGCACTTCACTAGTGGTTGTACCTTCAACTTCATAAGTGGTGCTGCCCTCAGGCAATGCAGCCTTTGAATTATTCTGTGCCTCCTCAGTAGTCATACCTTCATCTGGTGTTGTATTGTTGGCTCCATGGTTTGCCTATGCAATTAAAAGAAGCACAAGTATGTGATTAATTGTCATATATTAATTGTCAACCTTAAACCGCTATAGTTCTTTAGTGTTCACTCATATGAGAAAATCTTAATTCCTTTATCTCAAGTCTAAATCATTGATTGCAAACACAACATGCACACATAGGTAAAACAGTAGTATTATCATTATTACGCAAGTTAATAGCATAGCTTAAATAACATGCAGAGATTTACCAACTCATTACCTCACATAGTGCTTCCACTGTATTGTTCTGTGTCTTCGCAGTGGTCATACCTTCACCTAGTGTTGTACTGTTGGATCCATGGTTACCATATGCAATTAAAAGATGCACGGACAAGAGATTATTTGTCATATTAATTGTCAACCTTAAATATAGGTTTTTTTTAGTGTGCAGACATAAGCAAATCTCAATTCCTTTATCTCAATTATAAATTATTAATTGGAAACACAACATGAATGACATAGTTCAAACAGTCTTGTTGTCATTATTTCCCTAGTTAATAACATAAAATAAATTAAAATGCAGAAACTACCAATTTATTACCTCAGGTTGTGCTGCCTTTGTATTGTTCTGGGCCATCATTGTTCCAAACTCCGCCCTCAGTTCAGCTCTAAGTGCTGCTTTAAGTTCTTCCTTCTCTGCTTCCTTATTAGCAGCAGCCTCTTAAATATGTGCTCGTAATCTATCAACCACACTTTTCATTGTATTGGAAGTAGATAAAAATGGATCAGTTACATACCTTTTCCCAACTACACTGAGAGAAAGGTTTGGAACCCATCACATGCAAGGTTTTCATTTGTTGACGATTCAAAGAGTTTTGGCCACTAACATTCTGCAAAGGAGTGAAAAATATAATGTTAAGCAGAGAAAAAAATGAGACATCAAACCTTGCAGTGTGTGGCTAACTTTACAAAATTCATTTTGCATAGTACCTTGAACTTTGATGATCCAAAGTACATTATCAGGTAGTGCCACTCCACAATATCCAAGTCTTGAGGCTTATTTTTCATTCTTTGGTAATCAGTATCCTTGTGACAATAAGGACAAGCAAACTTTCCTTTGGTGTTCCAACCAGATAACATGACATATGCTGGAAAATCATTTATTGTCCAAAGCAGAATTGCACGTAGAGTGAAATTCTTCTTCTCCTTCACATCCCAAGTTGTAACACCATTAATCCACAACTCTTTAAGCTCATCGATCAGAGGCTGCAAATATACATCAATGTTCATTTGAGGAGATTTAGGACCAGGTATCAGCATTGACATCATCCAAAAAGATTGTTTCAAGCACAACTAAGGAGGTAGGTTATATGGAATTAGGATCACTGGCCATGTAGTGTAAGCCACATTCAACATGCCAAAAGGATTAAATCCATCTCATGCAACTCCCAATCTAACATTACGTGGCTCATTTGCAAATATCAGATTTTCATCATTTACGTGCTTCCATGCCAATGAGTTGGCTGGGTGATGCATTTTTCCATCTTTCACCAATTCCTCACTATGCCAACGCATATCTTTTGATGTCTTTTCATTAATATATGATCTTCGTAGTCTAGGAATTAGTGTAAAATACCTCAGTATTTTACGAGGGAAAAGCTTCTTCTTCTTTACGCCACCATCAGTAGTGCCTTCATCCACACCAGGATCAGTATTTTTCCACCTACTTTCACCACATGTTGGGCATGTGTCTGCTTTCTCATGAACTCCACGAAATAAGACACAATCATTGACACAAGCATGAATCTTTTGATAGTCCAGGCCAAGGTCTCGAACTACCTTTCTAATTTTATCCAAGGTATTTGGAACACAGTGTCCTTCGGGGAGCAACAGACAAAATAAGTGAAGTATTTGCTCCATGGCATTGTTGCAAATACCGCACATGCACTTAATCTGAAATATCTTGACAATGAAAGATATTTGCGTAGCCTCCTTGCAACCTGGGTACCATTCTTTCCTCGCTTCTGCCAATAATTTGAAAAATGCCTTTGCTGCTTGATTTGGCTCCCCAGAACTGCTTTCCCTAATTTCTCCATTTATAGCACCACTTATTAGAGAGGACACGAGTTTTGTGGCAGAGCCTCCATCATCACAATCATCTTCCACAAAGACAGCAGGTTCAGGAGCACCAAGCTATCCCATCATCATTTTCTTCTGATAATTTGGATCAAACCCTCTACTAAGCAAGTGTTTTATCATCTCATCTTTTGTAAGGTAATCCATGCAACGACACCTAGCACAAGGACATGGTGCAGTTTCTTCTGGATACGTGCCTTCAAATTTTTTTCCAATGTACTTTTCAAATCCGGTTTGCCACTCACTACTTGACTTATCATACAGCAACATCCAACTTAGATCACCATAATGATGCGGGCATCGACTACACTTCGAGTACGACGACAGCAGACACGGCGCCAGAAGATCAGGCGCTTCTGGTCCAGGCGCCTTCTCCTCCAACGCCAGAGGCCCAAGAGCTCCCTCCACTTGGGCCGATTACGCGGGCTCGCGCTAGAGAGTTGAACTACATCATGGTACTAAAGAATGAAGGCCCAGAAGAATAGATGACCAGTCCACTTGGAGGCCTGTGGTTGCGACGGCCCAGTTGGTGGCACCTAGGGTTTTCCAACCCTAGGGCGCCCCCCTTCTGTAGCCGCCAGGGGCTGCGTCCCCTCTATTTTGTTAGACTACTGTTTTCTTTTGCAACATGAGTTTTGTTTTACGATTAGCCTCTGCTAAAAGGATCACGCGCAAACACGCGCTGACCTCTGTAATTCGAGACTCCACCTTCGAGTGATATTAAGATTGCTCGCCTCTTGTTCTTGTTTGTTCTTAGATTGCAAACAAGGATCGATCTTCGTGATCAGGCCGACCTTGCATCCTCAAGTTTGGTAACCATAGGGAGTTGGTTCAGCGATTGCGTTGGCGCCTCGAGTTCGCTCGTCGTAGTCGGATCGTGAGGGTCTACTTCCGCCCAAGTCGAATTTACCTCCACTCACCGAAAGATCAGGCACTCCACCTCTATCAAGTGGTATCAGGATTCTAGGTTGATCGGTGAGTTTATCGAGTGTTTTCACTCTCCTATCGTCCACAAAACCATATACATATTCAGGTTTAGACCTTTATCCCAGCAAATTTTGAGCCGTCACTTTCATTCGATAATTTGCGTTGTTGAATTTGTGTGCTTCACGTGTTCCTTTTGTTGCTGTCCAGAGTTATCTCGTACGCCGCCATCGCCGTTTCGCCACCAGTCCACCGCCATCGCTGTCGCGCCGCCACCATCAAACCCTAGTTCCGCAACAGCCGATCGACAACCCAATTCGTACACCCCCACCAGATCCACCGAGCCTTCCATATAGCAAACCCCCACCAGTTCCCACGCGCAAACCACCAGGCACTCCCCCACCCAACCAGATTTCCCCGCTGCATCCGCCATCGAGTTGTGCCGCCGAAACCCTGACTTGAGGTACCTTCGGTAAAACGGGCATAACTTTTCGCTCGTAACTCTGTTTCGGCTCAGATTTTTACAGCAGATTCCCAACTCTGAGACAGGCCTTCCCACACCCACCAAAGGTCGGTGTGGTTTCTCAAAAAATTCAAAAAAAATCGGGAGCATAATTAAAAAAATTGATAACTGTGTTTGGAACTTTTCCGGCAAACACGTCTGATTTTCTATAGATCACATCCGATCTCTGTTTCAGTTGAAACTTGCTGTGGTTCCTATTCTGGTGCTCCTAGTTGTGAGAAAAATATCAAAAAATAGAAAAAAAAAGAAACTCCAAATGAACTGTGATTCCTACTAGTGCCTTTTCGGGGAAATCTGCTGTACTATTTACGACACTGCCATTGTGCTAGTTCCACCATCGTGCCTTGCAGCCAAGCTTACCTCCATTCGTGATATTTTGTTCAGCAACAAGTCATACCGTGTTAGCACTATAATTCAACTTTGCATTAATGTTTTGAATGTGCTAACCCTTGGACTGAGTGCAGCCTACCCAGAACCCCACATATTTCTCCGGCGAGCGGATTTCAGGGTCCCCAGGCAATCGCTCCTCCAATCTTTCACCGGTACTACTTGTTGGTTGCATGTCCCCTCTGTGTGCTTGGTAAGAACGAATAAAAACTTGATAACAGCACGATAGTTGAGCGCCTTGTGAGCCTGTACTACACCTTGTTGTCTTTTGCTTGCTGCTGCCTTTTCTCTAACCATGGCAGGAGACGATGAGGCAAAGGATACCAGATTACTAACCATGCAGGCCCAGGTTGATGGCCTCACCACGGACATCCAGACGATGCACGAACGCCTGGATTCGATGGTAACTTCGTCCAACGAGCGGTTCGATCAGATCGACCCCGCTCAAGCTGCTACTCGGAACACCCTCGACACCATCCTGGCTCGCCTCGACGGCCTCACCATGACGATCACGGACCTCCAGAGGGACTACGGCGGTGACTTCGAACCGGACGGTAATCGCCCTCCTCGTGCCCATCGTGTTCCCCGTCAGCATGATTCTTTTGCTAAAATTAAATTCAAGATTCCACCTTTTACTGGAAAATATGATCCTGCTGCATATCTTGATTAGGAACTAGAGGTAGATCAGAAATTTGCATGCCATGATATTCCTGCTACTTCGCAAGTTAAGGCTGCTATTAGTGAAGTCCAAGAGTTTGCCTTGCTCTGGTGGCGTGAGTTGAAGCAAAAAAATCCTGCTAACCTTCCGACCGACCAACTGGACACAATTAAAAACTGCCATGTGACGTAGATTTGTGCCATCATATTATGCTCGCGATTTGCTTAACCAAATGCAGTGCTTCCAACAAGGCCAACAGTCTGTGGAGACTTATTACCAGGAGCTGCAAAAAGGTACGATTCGCTGCGGCCTCGTTGAGTCGGACGACGCAGCCATGGCACGCTTTCGTGGTGGTTTGAACTGCGATATTCAGGATATCCTCGATTTTACAAACTATGATAATATCACCACCCTGTTTGAATTTGCTTGTAAAGCTGAACGGCAAGTGCAGGGGCTCCGCTCGAAGACCTATTCTAACCCTTTTGCAGGACGTCGCTCTTCCTCTAGCACAACCCCTAGTGCTTCTGCGCCTGCATCGGCACCGACATCGACACCGACACCTAGCCGCGATCGCGCGACGACGTCCACAGCACCTCCGGCCACTGGCTCTACTGCTTCGACTGGCCGTACACGCGACATCCAGTGCCACCGCTGCAAAGGTTTTGGACATGTTTTTCGGGACTGCCCTAGCAAGCGCACCCTGATCATTCGTGATAATGGTGAGTACTCCTCCGCTAGTGATTCCGATGAACCTACACTACTCTACTTTCCACTGACCATGCAGCTAGGGAGGAGGTTCACGTCAACCCAGGCGATGCTGATCGCTACAAAAGTCTTGTGGCCCAGCGTGTTTTGAGTACACAGGTTGCCACGCCCGAGAAGAACCAGTGTCACTCATTGTTCCACACGAAGGGCGTTGTTCAGGATCGTTCCATTCGCATCATCATCGACAGTGGCAGCTGCAACAACTTGGCCAGCACCATAATGGTCGAGAAGTTGTCCCTGCCCATCCGTAAGCATCCGAGTCCGTATCACATTCAGTGGCTTAATGATGGTGGCAAGATCAGGGTCACGCAGTTGGTATGCGTTCCTTTTTCCATATGCACTTACTTTGATTTTGTGGATTGCGATGTTATACCTATGGAAGCATGCTCGTTGTTACTTGGTAGACCTTGGCAATATGATACAGATAGCTTGCATCATGGTCGTTCAAATCATTATTCTCTCATGAGTAAAGGCCAGAAAATCATCATTCGTCCCATGACGCCTGAACAAATTGTTAAAGATGATATTGCTCGCGCTTCTAAAGTAAAACCTCAGCATGCACCCACTCCGGCACCTTCTGCTAATTCTGAAATTAAGTTGCATGCTCCTGTTTTGCTGGCCACCAGATCTGATTTTGATGAGCTACTTGCGTCCCAGTCACCCTGCTGCTATGCTCTCATGTGCACTGGCTTGCTTGTTTTACTTGATGATGCACCACCTTCGGATATCCCCCCTGGGGTTACTAACCTTTTGCAGGAGTACGCGGACGTTTTTCCGAAGGACTTGCCGCCAGGCCTTCCCCCGCTTCGAGGCATTGAGCACCAGATTGATCTCGTTCCGGGTGCCCCGCTTCCGAACCGCGCACCGTACCGCACCAACCCGGAGGAGACGAAGGAAATTCAGCGCCAGGTACAAGCGTTGCTCGACAAGGGCTACATTCGTGAGTCTCTCAGCCCCTGTTCCGTTCCGGTCTTACTTATTCCTAAGAAAGATGGTTCTTGGCGCATGTGTGTCGATTGTCGTGCTATTAATAACATTACTATCCGATATCGATATCCTATTCCTCGCCTTGATGACATGCTAGATGAGCTTAGTGGTGCCGTTATATTCACTAAGATTGATTTGCGTAGTGGCTACCACCAGATTCGTATGAAATTAGGAGATGAATGGAAAACGACTTTTAAAACGAAATTTGGCTTGTATGAATGGTTAGTTATGCCGTTTGGATTGACTAATGCACCCAGCACATTTATGCGCTTGATGAATGAAGTTCTCAGACCCTTTATAGGCTTGTTTGTTGTTGTCTATTTCGATGATATCTTGATTTACAGCAAGTCTATGGATGAACATTTGGGTCATTTGCGTGCTGTTTTTGACACGTTACGTGCGGCTAACTTGTATGGCAACATTGAAAAATGCATGTTTTGCACACAACGTGTCTCGTTTCTTGGCTATGTTGTTACTCCACAGGGCATTGAGGTGGACAACAGCAAGATCGATGCCATCCGGGAATGGCCCACACCGACGACGGTCACGCAGATTCGGAGTTTCCTTGGTCTTGCAGGTTTCTACCGCAGATTTGTGCGTGATTTCAGCCCCATTGCAGCACCTTTGCACGAGCTTACAAAGAAAGACACGCCCTTCATTTGGAGTGATGCACAGGAGATCGCATTCTGCACACTCAAAGATAAGCTCACACATGCTCCTGTCTTACAATTGCCTGATTTTACTAAAATCTTTGAGCTTGAATGCGATGCAAGTGGGATTGGATTAGGAGCTGTTTTGTTACAGGAGGGTAAACCGG
The DNA here is from genome assembly GCA_015342445.1 of Digitaria exilis. Taxonomy (NCBI): domain Eukaryota; kingdom Viridiplantae; phylum Streptophyta; class Magnoliopsida; order Poales; family Poaceae; genus Digitaria; species Digitaria exilis. Next base: position 2,202,887 of record JACEFO010002292.1, read on the forward strand.
TTGCTTACTTTAGTGAAAAATTAAGTGGTCCTAGCTTGCGCTATTCTACTTATGATAAAGAATTGTATGCTCTCGTGCGCAGTTTACAAACATGGCAGCATTACCTGTGGCATCGTGAGTTTATTATCCATTCTGATCATGAAGCTTTAAAACATATTCGAACGCAAACAAATCTGAATCGTCGTCATGCTAAATGGGTTGAATTCATTGAGTCTTTTCCATATATTATTAAACACAAGAGTGGGAAGGAAAATGTCATTGCTGATGCTCTGTCTCGCCGGTATACTATGCTTTCCCAACTAGACTTCAAAATTTTTGGCTTGCACACTATGAAAGACCAATATGTTGCTGATGCTAATTTCAGAGATGCTTTTGCTCATTGCTTGACTGGGAAACCATGGGGTCAATTTCATATGCAGGACGGGTTCCTGTTTCGAGCTAACAAGCTGTGTGTTCCAGCGACCTCGGTTCGTCTTTTGTTGTTGCAGGAAGCACATGGCGGCGGCCTCATGGGCCACTTTGGCGTCTTCAAGACGCACGAGATACTGTCCGCGCACTTCTTCTGGCCCCGGATGCGCCGTGATGTCGAGCGCCATGTTGCACGATGTACTACGTGCCAGAAAGCTAAGTCCCGTCTGAACAACCACGGTTTGTACATGCCTTTACCTGTCCCTTCGTCCCCGTGGCTTGATATTTCAATGGATTTTGTTTTAGGACTGCCTAGAACTGAGAAGGGGAGGGATAGCATTTTTGTAGTTGTTGATCGCTTCTCTAAAATGGCTCACTTTATACCTTGTCATAAAACTGATGATGCTAGCATGGTTGCTGAATTGTTCTTTCGAGAAATTGTTCGTTTGCATGGCATTCCAAATACAATTGTTTCTGATCGTGATGCTAAGTTTCTCAGTCATTTTTGGAGATCACTGTGGAATAAATTGAGCACTAAATTGCTGTTTAGTGCAACATGTCATCCTCAGACTGATGGGCAGACTGAGGTGGTAAATAGAACTTTGTCTACTATGCTTAGGGTTGTTTTAGACAAGAACTTAAAACGCTGGGAAGATTGTTTGCCTCATGTTGAGTTTGCTTATAACCATGCTACGCATTCTTCGACTAAGATGTGCCCTTTTAAGGTGGTTTATGGTTATGTTCCGCGTGCGCCTATTGATTTATTTTCCGCCGGTGCTGCTGATGCTCCCCACTTAGATGTTATTGCACATGTTGACCACATGATAACGTTGCATGATCAAACTCATCAAAATATTGCTGTTGCGAACGCTCGCTATCAGGTTGCAGGTAGTAAAGGTCGTAAACATGTTACTTTTGCACCTGGTGATTTGGTTTGGCTGCACTTGCGCAAGGATCGCTTTCCTACTTTACGCCGTTCTAAATTGATGCCTCGCGCCGCTTGTCCTTTCAAAATGCTAACCAAGATTAATGATAATGCTTATATTCTTGACCTACCTGCGGAGTTTGGTGTTTCCACTAGTTTTAATGTTGCAGATTTGACACCATACACGGGCGAGGATGAGGAGTCGCCGTCGAGGACGACTTTGTTTCAAGAAGGGGAGGATGATGCGGGCATCGACTATACTTCGAGTACGACGATAGCAGACACGGCGCCAGAAGATCAGGCGCCTCTGGTCCAGGCGCCTTCTCCTCTAGCGCCAGAGGCCCAGGAGCTCCCTCCACTTGGGCCGAATACGCGGGCTCGCACCAGATAGATGAGCTACATCATGGTACTGAAGAATGAAGGCCCAGAAGAATATATGACCAGTCCACTTGGAGGCCCGTGGTTGCGGCGGCCCAGTTGGTGGCGCCTAGGGTTTTCCAACCCTAGGGCGCCCCCCTTCTGTAGCCGCCAGGGGCTGCGTCCCCTCTATTTAGTTAGACTACTGTTTTCTTTTGCAACTTGAGTTTTGTTTTACGATTAGCCTCTGCTAAATGGATCACGCGCAAACACGCGCTGACCTCTGTAATTCGAGACTCCACCTTCGAGTGATATTAAGATTGCTCGCCTCTTGTTCTTGTTTGTTCTTCGATTGCAAACAGGGATCGATCTTCGTGATCAGGCCGACCTTGCATCCGCAAGTTTGGTAACCATAGGGAGTTGGTTCAGCGATTGCGTTGGCGCCTCGAGTTCGCTCGTCGTAGTCGGATCGTGAGGGTCTACTTCCGCCCAAGTCGAATTTACCTCCACTCACCGAAAGATCGGGCACTCCGCCTCTATCACATAATCTTGTGCCATTGTTGGAAAGCTCACACAAAGCTGAAGCACGACACAATTGGTCTTCCTGAACCATGGAAAAAAGTTGCCCCGAATTAAAAAAAAAACTCTTTTAAATTTACATGACTAATGTGTGTGCAAGTTTAATTGGAGTGAACTTCACCAACCAATTTTGAATACAAAATGAATCCTACACACACCAACTTCTGTTGTATTGACAAACAGGGGTTCAACATCTGGTCAGAATGTCCTAGAGATTATTATAATTTCTACGATCATGCAGAAGTTCTTAGAGGCGAGAATCTATATATCTACACTAATAGTGCTACGTATAAAAAAAATGTCGAGGAACTGTGCAGCCAGTAGCTATGAAATCAGTACTAGTTAATTACCAGTAAGAGACAATGATGTATAGAAATTGGCTGGTCCCTACCTCACATCATTGTACTATTTTAATGCAAAAGCAATTGATGGCCCTTTGATTGCAAATTATACAAATAAGATGACCACTCCACACACATTATGATCATACATATATAATTAATAACAAATCCTCATGCATAAATTATGATGACCGATATAGATATATGGATACCTGGTCAAATTATGATCAATCACGATGTCCCTGCAGCCTGGCGCACGCCTGGGAGATGATCTCGTCTTGGAGGATCATATATATATAATTAATAACAAATCCTCATGCACAAATTATGATCCATATAGATATATAGATACCTTAAGATCAAATTATGATCGATCACAAATTCTCGGGTCAGTGATCTGGTGCGCGCACGTGTTCAACTCAACACAGGACAGCCTTGGGGAGTGGCCATGCGTGCGGGTGTGCTCCTCCGGCCGGCCGCCGGCCACCTGCTGGCCACGCTCCTGTCCCGGTGCGCGCCTGTCCGCCTGCTGGGCACTCCCTGTTCCGCGGGGGCGCCGGCTGCTGCCCGGCCGCCTGGACGCCTGGTACGTGCAGGTCGATCGGATGTGCCCAAGTGGCCTGCTGGGCACGTAGGGTTGGCCTGCTGGGCACGTAGGGTGAACGTTAGAGCTATTGTTGTGGGCTGTGGGCTTTAGCCTTTGGGCTGACATTTGGACCAAATGAGCAAAAATTGTATTAGTTAATCACACTTCATTAAATCACTCACCGGCTCGTGTGCCTGGCTTCTAAACTCTTAATTAAATGGCCTATCTCCCCTCCGTCTGTGCAGCCCAATTTAATGATGTCATGAACAACCCCCTATTGCCACTAATACGCACAATCATTGCAATAGGACCTTGTTACTAGCAACGACTACATTTGTTCGTTGCTATATCTTAGATATGTTACAACGTTGTAGATTTACGTAGCGATATCTATGATTACCTTTGCAACAAATTTAGTTTTCGTTGCTATACCTAACACTACCTTTGCAACACCTCGCGTTTGTGATGCCACAACATAGATTATTTTCGCGACGCTCCATATTCGTTGCGACGAAGACATCAATTGCAACCATGACAACAAGAGTGGCAATAATGTTGCCTCAATGCCAACAAATATATATGTGTGGCTATAGTTCCTCTTTATTGCAACCAACCAAATTTGAAATTGCAACCATGCAAATATAGTGGCCACATAACCCTATATCGCAACCAAAATAGCTGCCGGTGGCAATACGGCCTATGTATTGCAACGAAAATCACATTGCTGCCACAGTTTTCGTGGCATTCAACCCAAAACCTTGTAGTGTAAATTCTGCCAAATCCTTTTGGCTACAAATGTATCTATTATATGCAAACACTTATGAATGCCAATTTGGATTCATCAACCTGTTACCATTATCATATCTTCTATACATGGCACCAACCACAAAACATTATTCTTTCTGGAGACTTTTGGACAACAGAAATCTTTAGACAGATACCCTCTCTTAACCTGCACAGTTTAACAGAGAGAAAAGGTATAAGGAGCTTCAAAAAAAATAACTTTATGCAATCATATAATCTATATCTCGTCGCCATCCACAAAGAATCTTCTGAGGCTTTCTTTCAGGGTGAATAATGTTTGGAATGCAGTGAGCAGATCAACAATGTACCAAAACTGTCAAGGAAAATTGAAACCGAATTCTAATGCTGACTGGATTTAATATCAATATATTGAAATTATTATAATCATAATGATGAAAAAAATATCAGCTGAATGGGCCCTCCAATTTGTTACACCCAAAATGCTAATATAGTATGCCAATGTCAGCTGAATCATCAGCATAAATCAACATTGCTTTATTAACTTTGGTATCCCTCAGAGAATGCTGTAAAATATGCTAGCAGATCATGGATACTCCAGGATAGTAAGTAAAACTAACAAATCTGTCTCATTCTACCAATAACGAAGTACCTATTAGCAACCAAGGATACAGAGAAAGGATAGACATACAGAACAGACATGAATGGTGCAAAATCTGATAATAAGGATACATAGGCATGGTTGGCACTTGACCCAAAATAACCTCATCACCTCCTCTAATGATGGCTATTCCATTTACTACAACCATACTTAATAGGACGGTGACCTCTAACTCACATGGATCTCCTCGCTGGAATAAGGAAAAACACACTGTTTATGCAAGAAGCCAACACACAAAAAGACGTACGTAACAACACTAGACCAAAATTCAGAAATGTTCTGTGTATCTACTAGTTCATATGTATCCCGAACAAAGCTCATAATACTTCTTTCTGCCACTTGCCCTTGTGATTTTAACCCCAATTTGAAGGTCATATACTCATATGCCAAATGTACTTTCTGGGTATCTTGCGACTATGTCGTTCTGTTGTCTTCACCTTCATTAATAGCTTCTCTATACCGTCACATATGAGGACGGTATGCGTGTGTTGGACCCGTTATAAATTGTGCTAACCCACAGCAAGTGACCTGCAAGACTACAACAAATTAACAGAACCAAATGGGCCAAACGGCGAACGGCCCATCTATAGCAGAGATGATGCGTGTAATTTTCACGCACATATTTTTTTTTTGTTGCGATAAATTTGACTTGTCGTCATATAGCAGGTGAAAGATGGCGAGACCTCTAGAGGCTAGCAATTTCTATAAGGCCAGAAATTGATTGATGTATATACAAATTCAAAAGGAAAAGGAAAAAATGACAACGGCGACCGGCCTCATCTCTGCTATAGGGGTAGGACTTTTATTTCCTCATTGCATATATGCCTCATAGTTTATCATAACAATAGTTGTAACCGGTTATTCAGATTGGGAAAGACTAAAAACAGACGTCCATTAATTAAGTAAATGGCTATAAGATTAGCAAATCTCGTGTGGCAATAGTATCTTATATATGAACAAAATGTGAGACATTAGAGGAAACAATACAATATATGTGGTAGCCAAGCAGATTACAACCTTCTTTCGATATCAGTTCCTGATAGTAAGAACAACATATCTCGTCTTTTCAATATCTGTCCACATGCAAAATGTCTCCAATCAACAGTACTGAGAAAACCAAACAATAACTGATAACAGCTCACATGTAGGTACAGATGAAAGGTTTCTGAGCAATTGTTTGATCCTGCTCATGGAGTTGCCTTTATTGTCATGTAGCTATAGATGATATATGTCCACATATATTCTTTACGAAAAACAGAGTACATAATCTCATAAATGAGATATATGCACTTGTAATTTGGACAGTGTCCTGTAATAGTGAAGATACTACAGGAGGCAGCTGAAGTTACTACAGGTGCCTGACTAATATATGACATAAAATAACTCACAAAACAAAGGAATCTAATGTCCTAAGTGTATAAGGTATGAAAATAACCACTACCCTGATACATCAAGGTACAGTCAATGGGAGTTCGACAACTGAGAGTAATTAAGAAATGTTTGCAGTCAATGGACCCAAGCATAGAATCTACCAAAATGTACTCCTAGAAAATTGATCGAATAAAGCTAATATAAATTTTTTAACTTAGAAAAAAAATAGACCCCAAGATCAAATGGATGTTTTGACAACACCAACCCAATGCACGTGTCTAGGGAGGGGTGGTTCATCAGATGATAGATAGGGCAGTGATGCGGCATGCATATGACAGTGCGCCTCAAAGATGTCATGACAACAATCTCCCATGAGGTAAATAAATACAATCTTTGCATAAAAAGGAACTCAAAAGGGAAACTACGAATTAACCAATTCAATATGTGGTAGTGAAACGGAAGCACGGGCGTCTAACTTGGCTCTAGTATGAGATATCCTCATATACCAATCGTACAATGCAGAAATGTACACAAAGAAGAATATACTAAAGAATCATTTTGTAGGTCAATGTTGTAAGGAAAGATTCCACATCCAAGTGTTGTAAAAAAAGAAGGTTATTTTTTCCCATAAAATATAAATTAATATGTAGACAACACCCTGCACAATACTATATGCTACTACTTTCATAACCACAGAGGTCATGAGGCATCCTTTATATGGTGTCTGATTATATCTAAGAATAACTAAGCATGGTGTCTGCGGCATTCAAAATCAATGGCACCAGTCTATAAGCATTTATGTATGTAGCCAAGCCAGTTTTGATGAAGCTGCAGGCTACAACCATCACAATAGGAATGAGCCAATTCTGTGTGGAAACAATTTGAGGGTAGATGCAGAGGTTCTGTATTCGGACCACGGTCTGACCATAGAGGAATCGATTGGATATTATAGCAGCAATCACAATTTCAGGCACAGATCCTTGGTAACCTGCAGTGACTTTCATGAAGCAATCAACAGCGAAATCTAGACATTGATCCATCCTTTGCTCATCCCAGCGCTGGGCGTCAGCTTCATGCCGGCGTTGGACAGGGTAGCACCAGGTCGCCGGCTGCTGGCAGCGTAGGCACCCCAAAATCCCATACTGACAAAGAAAATCATCAGAGAGAGCGAGAGAGAGAGAGAGAGAGAGAGGAGGAGGAGGAGGCAATGAGAGTACCTGATTTCTTTTGAAATAGGATTCAACCCAACCAATCACTGTCAGTAAATCAGAGCAGCAAAGACTCAGGGACAGATCCAATTAATTAGAAATCAAGGTCCAGATGAAGTCGCGGCACACTCTACGAACTGGAGCGGGCGCCGCTCCAGAGGAGGCTGAGCTGCTGTCCGCTGTGGAGGGAAACGACATGGCCTCATGGGAGTTGACCTCGGTGAGATGGATGTGGCGATGGCGGGTGGCAACAGAACTGAGTAGGAAAGGCAGCACGGTGCAAGACTAAGGAACTGTATGAAGGCACTGTGTCCCGTGGCGGCCGTATTGCTCCTTTTTCCCCTCCACCACACGGCTCGGTGGGCGCAGACCTCGAGCGCGCGCCACCGTCGCAGTGGAGCTCCAGGCTCGTGTCGTTGCTGCCGCCGCAGGGGAGCTTCGGCCATGCCGCAACCGCAGGGGATCTCGGGCTGGTGCTGCCGTAGGGCTCACTAGGAGCCAAGGTCAAGCTCCCACGCACCGCCTGGTCGCCTGGAGCACGTCTCCTCCGACGCATGCCGCTGCAGCAGAGGTTGAGCAGACCTGGGATTTGACCACCTCGAGGTCGAGGTCGCCGGCTCCGCCGCTCCGACCTCCAGCTTACCGGAGATGGGACAGCCTCTACGTGCGCGAGCTGCGAGCAAATGAAGACGAACGGCGAGCGGCTGACAGGGCGACAGCTGCGGGGAGGCGGCTAGAGACAACGGGCACAGGTGGTGGGAAAGAGGGAGGGGGCGGTGAGCCGGCCAGGCTCGGAGGCACCAACGGCGGCGGCGAAGGAGAAAAGCTGAGAAGGCGGCGATTTGTTCCGCGGAGAGGGATGAGGCACAGGCTTACACGTGGGCCCTCACTCCTGCGGCGCGTCGGACGGACGCAACCAACGGATAGTCGCCAGCACGACACGTGGACCGCGCGGCGAATGCGCACGCGACAAGCCACGGATGGGTAGCGAAATGCTTAGCTCTATAGATAGGATTATTATTCTAACACTGCAGAAGCATTAAAATATTTGAAGATATCGCCACATGCATACATTTCTAATAAGGGGGTGTTCGGCTGCACTGCAGCTGCTTTGGCTGCGGGCACTGTAGCAGATAATAGAAGCAGCTGCAGTGCTGTCTAGCCGAACACCCCCTAAGTCATCCAAACTAATGTGATAATGTGATAGTATCCTGTGCGCCAACAAAAAATTTATCATCAAAGATAGAAACACGAGGATTCAGCAATATAGATGGTTGATATCCAGTATTAGTGCGAAATTTGAACATTATGCCTGGACAGTGATAAGGAACAAACATAAAAGTACTGAAAGGGTGGGAAGACTTTCAAGTAACTGATTCTTAGCTAATTAACCACAAAAGGGTACCTACAGATTTCTAAACCATGATTAAGAACTTACATGTTCATTCACACTTTAAATGGAGAGAAGCCATGATATCTAAAAATGTATAGATCATAAACAGGAATGGAAATAGAAAGAATCACCTATACTACTAGAAACATGAGCCATGGTGAAATTTTGATTGTAATCAATGGCAAAACATCCTAATTTTGAATTGAGAAAAACAACAGAATTTTCATTTTTGGACAAATATAACATTGTAGAACACACAGGGGCTTCAAAACTGTAGACGAAAGTATAGCTGAGCAGTATGTTGTGCACATCATGTGCATCCAATCTGCTCCTGACATCATAAGGAAGATTATCTAGCCAATTTACAGGCAAGCAATCAATGTCCTGAAAAAAAAAAATCCGTTATGCACTTGTTGACACAAAAAATAGCATCCGCCCATCCTACTGAGATTCTCAACCACATTGATGGAAAAAATTGCAAGTAAAATATGATCCAAAGGTCATAATTTTTATTTCCATGGCATGAATCATCCGGCCAAAAGTACATAAATCATCACAAACCAGTTGCAGTCAAAGCTATTTGTATCCCTCCGACAAAAAATGGTATGTCATACTTCATCATGAGGCCAAGCAGTAAAGCACATAAAAAACTAACTACACATGAATGGTTACAAGGGGACGGGAAGCAAGAAAAACTCACAGCATCGGAGACACACTTCCACTTGTCATGAGTTCACGACCAACCATGTCATTCTGCATTTCTAAATGCAATAAGAATCATAAATGCAAAATACATAGGAGAAATAAGGAAATTACACAAACTTCTCCAGCTGTAAATTTAGAACAATGACAATGCAACTATTCCCATAGGACCTGCCAAAAGTACCATGCAAATTAAAATGAACCAAACAAACATTATTGCAGATATCCTATGATGGACAGACCACACAATGTCACATACACGTCTCCATATACGTATTCAAAGAACCTGGTTGGCTGAACTGTCTAGCCCATAGCCCTGCCACTAGATCTTGCTGCAGTTGCTTAGTTGATTGCTCTATCTGGCTTTACAGTCATGTCTTCTTATCACAACCAAAATAAAAATCGATCAACACTAAACGGTCACATGACCTATACATGACAGCATGCGTGCAAAAGGGAGACAAAATTAATCGACCTTAAAAGCATCTTGTCCCTAATTAGGATGTGATCCCAGAGTTATCTTAGTTCTAATAATAGTTCTACAATCAAAAGACAGAACGGAACACAAGCAAGAAGTAGAGAACAATAGGTGTTCAGTGAGCCCCACACAACAGGGGAAAGCAAAGGAAAAATGCCTCACTAAATTGTAAGGAAATAATCAAATAAGAAAGGAGAGGAAACAACATGCAAATCTTCAGTTCAACTGTCTTTCAGTCAGTGCAGAAGCCCCGATGGGTTAGGTGCTGCTTCTGATACACTTAGGACGACTCTTGTAGGGCGATGCAGTCTAGCAGCGATCTTTGGTGTTTGGTCATGATGCTTGACCAATGACCACCAGACACCACCCTCTCTTCCACTTCATGGGTAATTCAGGTTAACTTGATAGGTTAAGACTTCAGGGTGTTTCACTGGTCAGAACAACACTAAGCCCAAAGGCCACGTCCCATATTCTCAACTGAAATTGCTCTTGCAAAGACATACTGAGATTTCTGAGTCATATTTGCGTTACAAATAAACTTATAAACAAAAGAAATTCAAAACCACAACAAAATCCTAGATGTAAACATATGGGTTCCTCCAAGATATAAAAATGTCTGGGACACACACCAAGATTGAGAGCAGAAAATGCATGAACAACACAAAAAAAAAATGGCCAACCAGAGCCAGTTGATTTAAATGAAAAATAAAAACTATTAAAACTTGCCACTACGTCTATATCAACTCGATGAAATGAAAACATATTTTGGTATAACTTGCTGCATAGCCTTGGACAATATCCCTCCTATTAACTCCAAAACCGAAGCAAACAAGCACAAGCAAACATAACTGTAATCAGAGGCAGTTATTACAATTACATAGATTAATACCACCATCACAAGGGCTATCCTACTGACTGTTTGCCAAGTATATAATTTTACCTAAATTCGAGTAAGAAATTTACATCTGATTCTGACCTGGAAAACAACAATATTGGCCTATTACTCACATATGATTAGCATTCACACTTCACAGGTGTTATAACACAGTTAGGGAGGCATTCACATCACACCACAAATTGCAACAGGAACACTAATCTAGTTACAACGAGACCAACTGCTACATGTAGGAGCCTCCAATTGCATCTAGGACAATAATCTAGTTACAACAGCTAGAAAGACATGTGCATGACACCAGAGTTGCAACTGCAGCACTAATCTAGTTGCAGTTGGACCAATTGCAACATATCGAGTACATCAATTGCAACTTGAACAATAACTAAGATACAACAATACCAGAAAGCCAATCATAAATCAAATTACAACTGGAGCACTAATCTAGTTACAACAAAGGCCAATTGCTACTGGTTGGGTTCTCAAATTGCAACTGAGACAATATTCAAGTTACAATGATAGTACGAGCACTAATCCACATGGCGAGGGACAGTCGGGCCTACCAATTGCAACTAGGACAATAAGCTAGTTGCAACTAGACAGACATGCACACGATATCACAAATTATAACCGGAATACTGATCTAGTAACAATTTGACCAACTGCAACTGGTCAAGTACTTCGATTGCAACAAGGACAATAACCGAGTTACAACGACATCGAAAAACCAATCACAATTGCAATTGGGACAAATAAATTAGAAAGCCATTCACGATGGCACCACAAATTGTAACTAGTTAGACCCACCAATTGCAACTAGGACAATCAGCCAGTTACAACTAGGAAGACAGACACACAAAATCACAATTGCAACCGGAGCAGCAATCTACTTGTAATTGGACCAATTGCATCCGATCGAGTACATCGATTGCAACCATAACAATAACCTGGTTATAAAGGACACTAGAAAGCCAATCAAAATTGCAACTAGATGATAATACAATTAGAAGTGGAGCAACTGCAACTAGTCAGGCCCACCAATTGCAACTAGGACAATAAGACAGTTACAACTAGGAAGCTATGCACATGACACCATAAAATAGTTTGAAGTGGAGCAATTGCAACTAGGCCCACCAACAACTAGGACAATAAGGCAGTTACAACTAGGAAGCTATGCACACGACACCACAATTGCAACAGGGGCGTTACAATTGTACCAATTGCAACCGGGCGAGTACTTTGATTGCATCTAGAGTTGTAACCGAGTTACAACACACTAGACATCTCGTCACATAGTTGCAATCAGGACAACATTCTAGTTGGAAACAGAGCAAATGCAACTAATCGGACCCACCAATTGCAACTAGGACAATAAGCGAGTTTTAACTAGTAAGTATGCACACGACATCACAATTGCAATGGAACACCAATCTAGTTACAAATGGACCAATTGCAATTGGTCGAGTACATCTTCTGCAACTAAGACAATGGAACACAGATCTAGTTACAAATGAACCATTTGCAACTGGCCTAGTACATGGACTGCAACTAAGACAATAACAGAGTTACAAACGGCATATTTGTAAAAAAAATAAACATCGTAATTGAAGCATTAATTTAGTTACAACGGGACCAATTGCTATAGGTTTGTCTCCCAATTGTAAAGAACTATAGGCAAACATGCGAAACAATGAGTGGAAAATTAAACATCAAACACCCCCGCTATATTTACCATTTCAAGCATACAAAGGATTCAGGATGACAAAAATCTCAGTTACTCAGAATCACACAACATAAGGAGAAGGCTTAAACCGGAACACAACCGAGATGAAGCAGCGAAGAACACAAGTGGTAAAAAAATAAAAAGCAAATGCTGCACCCATAACCTCACTTGACCAGTGAGCAAAAAGCATCAGAAATAGGCTTCCAAACCCAAAATGCAAAGACTCATAAAAAGAATTAGGATGAGGCAGTAATTGGACACCCCCGAAAACACAGATACGCACATGGTTGGACTCTCTACATCACACAAAAAATCCAAACCCCATAGGCCATACATCTCACTCCAACTACAAGCCTCAGACCTGTATGCCTGAAACCCTAACCAATTTCGAATCCCAAAATCCAACAATATCAGCAATTGATATGCCATCATAAGGAGCAAGTAATTCACTTAACAAAATTATTCGCTTCTGTAGCTTCCAGTCAATATCAATTATGTCAGCAGTTATGCAAATATAGCGATCCTTTGTGGTCTCAGATTTCCAATTATCAGAGATGAAACATATTCTGCCATGTGCAGCAGCTATTACTTTTTTTGAAAGCATCTTTCTCAAATTGGTACATAGCTATAATGTCTCTCTCTTAACAGTCAACCCCTCACCACATCAGGGAGTAAATATGAATGGATGCGCAGAAACAATCACACCAATGCTACCTCGCTGGTAACACATCTCCGTGCATGGGGCAGCACAACCATCCTAGTGCCTGGCTGCAGTTGCCCAGCGAGGGTAGCTCTTGCCGTCCGCCGGTAAGCCGTTCCTTGCCTATTTGCTAAGCCATCAAAGGGATTGCCTGCCAATTTGCCGTTCTCGTGGCTGCAAGGACCTCTACCGGAATAGGCAAGATGCCAGAATCTCACCAAAGAGAAGCAACAATTGTGTCCATATCCCATGTGAGTTATAGTAGGTGATTCGAGAGGCAATTTTTTAGCTGAGTTTTATCAAAACTTCTGGAAAGTAATTAAATTTGATCTTATTGAGCTTTTTAATGAGTTTCATAAAGGGAATTTACTCCTTCATAGTCTTAATTTTCGAGTGATCACACTTCTCCCTAAGAAAGTGGAAGCTACAATTATCCAACAGTACCGACGAATTTGTTTGCTTAATGTTAGCTTTAAAATTATTTCGAAGGTGCTCACAAATAGAATTAACTTAGTAGCCGAAAAGGTTATTAGACCTTCAGAAACAACTTTTCTACCAGGTAGATATATTTTAGAATGAGTGGTGATTCTTCATGAAACCATTCATGAGATGCATAGTGTAGAATAATAGGAATGTGTCTAATAGATGGATTGTATTGCATTGAGGTCTCGGCCGGTATATATAGGAGTACATGACTTGGGGGGTAAGGCAACCCCACCGGGTACACATGGCAGTCTACAATACGTATATCTAAACTACCAAATATACTCTAACACTCCCCGCAGTCACAGCGGGAGCACCGCAAACGGTGAGACTGGAGAAGAAGTCGAAGGCAGGAGCCGACGGACTGACAGCCCCTCGCAGACAAAATGTCGGTGTGGTGCGGACGCTGCGACTAGAGAGAACCGACGAGTAACTCATGCGGATGATAGCCCTTTGTGCCGATGTCGAGGTAGCCGAGCTAGAGGGCGAGTCGAGGTAGCCGAGCTAGAGGGCGAGTAGCCATGGTCGAGGATGCCGTGCGTAGAGTAGCCGTGGTCGACGTAGAGCTGGCGACGTTGCTGAAGACGAGGTAGCCGCACATGAAGTCGCGGGCGCATAAGGAAGCGCCATGGTGATGGCGTGACGGAGAAGACGCCGGAGACGAAGATGGCGACACGTCGAGGCAGTCGAAGAGGAGGGATGATGCCAAAGTCGACGCAGTCAGGGCTATCAGGCGAGACATTCGTAGGTTTGCCAGGCCTAGGAATGCATCGGGGACGATGGGCATGCACCGGTGTTGCCAATACCGGACGTGCAAGGCAGATTGCACAACCAGGTGCCTCGTCTGAGAGACCAGCAGAGAAGGCCTCCAAGGCGGTCGCAGGTGCAGAAGAACGGCAGGGTAGAAGATGCTGATGCAGCCCGCAGTTGCTGGAGTAGACGAACGGGGTAGATGAGACGACGACGCTGGCGACGAGGTTGTGCTAGACGATGCGAGGAGGTAAACTCGGACGATCTGGCACAAGGCAAGATGGTATGGATGACGAGGCGGCGGGGCTCGAAGGACACGGCGAAGAACTCGAATAGCTTGATGAAGACCATATGCGTAAGACGCGCACTGACTTAGTCGAAGACGAAGGTCAATGATGTAGTCGACGGTGGTGAAGATGCAATGGCGAAGGAGACCACGAGTGGCACCGCTGCAGCCCGAAGAGGCGACGCTGTCGTAGCCCTCCATACTCGGGAAGCGCAGTACGAAGACGGACATCACGTGAGCCGGGTGGATCAGGCACGTCGGCTGATCAGACCGAAGATGTGCGAGGCGAGGTGACGATGGACGAAGTGGATGGAGGCGTCCCAATCGATGAAGGCAAAGACCAGCCGGCGAGGGTCGACGAGCGGGAGAGGCGGCCAAGAGGGCGCTGCACCACCCCTGTAGCCATGCCGCATAGTTGGAGGCAAGGAAGAAGCCGGTGAAGTCGATGCCGACGTCAAGGTAGAGGCGCGAGGTCGACAGGTGTTGGGTGACGTAATCCCGAATTAGTGATCGGGCAAAAGAAAAGACCTTGCAGCAGCAACTTGTGTAGTATTCCTGGGTGCGCGTAGCACAGAACCCTTCTTATCTCTTCCCTTCTCTCACGGTCAAACACAACCATGGAAGAGAGAGAGGTAGAAACAGAGGAAGGGGTCTGACGAACAGCGGTGTGTAGGAGCAGGACGAGTCCGGCCAGAGAGGCCAGGGGTGGCGGGTCCTACCGTCGGGAGCAGCTCCCCGTAGGATGCGGCAGTGGCGGCGGATCCCTCCAAGAGCAGCGGCCTCAGGCGGATCCCGTCGAGCCGTCAGCAAGGACGGCGGCGACGACGGATCCCGCCAGGCCTCGAGAGGCGACCACACCAGGGTCGGCAGCAATGAGGGGGATGGGTGGGTCGCACTGGATCCTGTCGAGGCTGCCGACGCCCAGCTTGGAGCAATGAGGGGCTCCCATCTAGAGCGGCAACGGATCCCGCGGGGAAAGCGCAGATCCCACCGGGGGCGGCGATGAGGTCGAAGCGGACGCGACGCCTGGGTTTCCACCAGCGACGTGTGTAACATCCCAGATGTTAAAAACCTTAAAAATACACTAAAAACAGGGTTAGAGGACAGCTTTGGTTGTAGCACCCCTAAATAGATCAAAAATTCGAAATTTGAATTTCGATAGGCCAATTTGACACCCATCAGAGATCTCAAAAATTCTGAACTAAACATGTAAATCTCCAAAACTAAAAGTTGTTTGTCATCACAAATAAAGCCTAGTTACTGTTGGGAACTTTTCCAAATTTTGTAGTTAAGCCCCTCAAAAACTCTAAAAACCGTGCAAAATACCTTTACAAATATGGCTTGTTTGAACTCGAAAAATTCAGAATTTCAGGTTCACCCCAAAAAGAAAGATGTGTCCCACTTTCAAACTCAAACTTTTGTGTTTGCACTTTTTGAAGTCCAATTCAAATTTCCGGAGTTTTGCATGTTTGAACAGAGATGCTCCACGGGCGTCCCGACAAGCGCTCGGGTAGCTCTGCCTGAGGCCGGCAGCGGCCGCCTCGTGGCCGGCGAGCGGCGGCGACCCGGCCAGGCCATCCAAAGCCGCGGCAGCCGCATCCCTCCTCCCCGCGCGCACGCCAGCGTCCACATCGGGTCAACTCGCACACTGCACCAGCCGCTTTGCCGCGGCGAGCGGCCACACCATCATGGCGAGCCGAGCTCTGCCATTGGCCGCCGGCGCGCTCGTCGTGCAGAAGCCCTCCGCGGCTGGATTCCCTCCCGCTACGCGCCAAGAGGCTCTGCAACGTATCTTCACTCCCCCACGCCACAATCCTTCTCGCCCAACCACGGTTCGCGCCCTACCCGAGCTCACAGGCCATCAATGGCGCTGCTCAGCCGTCCACCTCCCCGCGCGTGCTCCTGAGGCAGCTCAGCCCTCCCTAGCGTGCCCAAACACTCCACCGAGTGACCGCACACTCTTTCCTAGCCAGCGCTCAGCCATTTCCTTTCTCCTCGCGCTCGCGCACTTCTTCTTCCACCTACGGCCGCAGTGAACCGAACCCGTGTTCCTCGCGCCGCGAACCAAATCCCCCGTAATCCCCTCCATGGTTTCCCAATCCACCGCACCTGAAGCTCGCTCATTCACCTAGCTAGCCTCTTGAACCATCCCTAGCTCGAATCGAGCAGGACATGCCGGGAATCGAAGTTTTTCCCCGCCAATCGGCCATTTCCGCCGCGAGCTCCAACTCCATGTCGAGCCCTATACTCCGGCCATCCCCGTCTCTGCCAAGCCCCACGACGAGCTCCGCCTTCGTCCGGTGAAACTCACACGCCTCTCCGCGCCTCACCTCGACACCCGCAGCCAGCTACCGACGTCGCCGGAGCAAGCTGCTCTGCCGCTCACCGTCGCCGAGCCGTGCCGCTTCACCCCCATCCTCGAGAACTACCCCGAACGACCCGCGGTGAGCCCCTCGTCGTTTTCCCCACTTCCCCCGCGTCGGTTTGCCATCTCCTCGCCGGAATCCGGTCGCTTGTCGAAACACCCGTTTTGCTTCGATTTTTGAGCTGTAGGTAACGGAATGCAAAACACTCCCAAACATCATTTAGGGCCTAACGGAGTAGATTGGAAGTGTCCGTAGCGAAAAACCCATTTTGAAGTTGGTTGTTACGAGGCAGTGCATCCGGGTACCGAAACGGGCCCGCTTCGCTCCGTTTTGCATGCAGATGGTACCGAAACGCGCCAAATCACTCCCTAACATCGTTTTGGGTCCAATGGAGGCTATTGGGCATGTTCGTGCGAAAAAATTCATTAGAAGTTCGGGGCGCGAAACAGTGCATTCGGGTGCCGAAACACCCGTTTTGCTTCGATTTTCGTGCTGTAGGTGACTGAATGCTCCAAAACACTCCCAAACATCATTTAGGGCCTAACGGAGTAGATTGGAAATGTCCGTAGCGAAAAACCCATTTTGAAGTTGGTTGTTACGACGCAGTGCATCCGGGCACCGAAAGGGGCCCGTTTCGCTCCGTTTTGCATGCAGAAGGTACCAAAACGCGCCAAATCACTCCCTAACATTGTTTTGGGTCCACTGGAGGCTATTGGGCATGTTCGTGCAAAAAAAATCAACAGAAGTTCGGGGCGCGAAACAGTGCATTCGGGTACCGAAACACCCGTTTTGCTTCTATTTTCGCGCTGTAGGTAACGGAATGCTCCAAAACACTCCCAAACATCATTTAGGGCCTAACGGACTAGATTGCAAGTGTCCGTAGCGAAAAACCCATTTTGAAGTTGGTTGTTACGAGGCAGTGCATTCGTGCACCGAAACGGGCCCGTTTCGCACCGTTTTGCATGGAGAGGTTACCGAAACGCGCCAAATCACTCCCTAACATCGTTCTTGGTCCAATGGAGGCTATTGGGCATGTTCGTGCGAAAAAATTCACTAGAAGTTCGGGGCGCGAAACAGTGCATTAGGGTGCCGAAACACCCGTTTTGCTTTGATTTTCGTGCTGTAGGTAACCGAATGCTCCAAAACACTCCCAAACATCATTAAAGGCCTAACGGAGTAAATTGGAAGTGTCCGTAGTGAAAAACCCATTTTGAAGTTGGTTATTACGAGACAGTGCATCCGGGCACCGAAACGGGCTCGTTTCGCTCCGTTTTGCATGCAGAAGGTACCGAAACGCGCCAAATTACTCCCTAACATTGTTTTGGGTCCAATGGAGGCTATTGGTCATGGTGCGAAAAAATTCAACAGAAGTTCGGGGCGCGAAACAGTGCATTCGGGTGCCGAAACACCCGTTTTGCTTCGATTTTCGTGCTGTAGGTAACCGAATGCTCCAAAACACTCCCAAACATCATTTAGGAACTAACTTAGTAGATTGGAAGTGTCCGTAGCGAAAAACCCATTTTGAAGTTGGTTCTTACGAGGCAGTGCATCCGGGCACCGAAACGGGCCCGTTTCGCTCCGTTTTGCATGCAGAAGGTACCGAAACGCGCCAAATCACTCCCTAACATTGTTTTGGGTCCAATGGAGGCTATTGGGGATGTTCGTGCGAAAAAATTCAACAGAAGTTCGGGGCGCGAAACAGTGCATTCGGGTGCCGAAACACCCGTTTTGCTTCGATTTTCGTGCTGTAGGTAACCGAATGCTCCAAAACACTCCCAAACATCATTTAGGAACTAACGGAGTAGATTGGAAGTGTCCGTAGCGAAAAACCCATTTTGAAGTTGGTTATTACGAGGCAGTGCATTCGGGCACCGAAACGGGCCCGTTTCGCTCCGTTTTGCATGCAGAAGGTACCGAAACGCGCCAAATCACTCCCTAACATTGTTTGGGTCCAATGGAGGCTATTGGGCATGTTCGTGCGAAAAAATTTAATAGAATTTCGGGGCGCGAAACAGTGCATTCGGGTGCCGAAACAACCGTTTTCTTCAATTTTCATGTTGTAGGTAACCGAATGCTCCAAAACACTCCCAAACATCATTAGGGCCTAACGGAGTAGATTGGAAGTGTCCGTAGCGAAAAAACCCATTTTGAAGTTGGTTGTTACGACGCAGTGCATCCGGGCACCGAAAGGGGCCCGTTTCGCTCCGTTTTGCATGCAGAAGGTACCGAAACGCGCCAAATCACTCCCTAACATTGTTTTGGGTCCTGTGGAGGCTATTGGGCATGTTCGTGCGAAAAAATTCAACAGAAGTTCGGGGCGCGGCACAATGCATTCGGGTGCCGAAACACCCGTTTTGCTTCAATTTTCGTGCTGTAGGTAACGGAATGCTCCAAAACACTCCCAAACATCTGTTAGGGCCTAACGGAGTAGATTGGAAGTGTCCGTAGCGAAAAACCCATTTTGAAGTTGGTTGTTACGAGGCAGTGCATTCGTGCACCGAAACGGGCCCGTTTCGCACCGTGTTGCATGCAGAGGTTACCGAAACGCGCCAAACCACTCCCTAACATCGTTCTGGTTCCAATGGAGGCTATTGGGCATGTTCGTGCGAAAAAAATCAACAGAAGTTCGGGGCGCGAAACAGTGCATTCGGGTGCCGAAACACCCGTTTTGCTTCGATTTTCGTGTTGTAGGTAACCGAATGCTCCAAAACACTCCCAAACATCATTTAGGACCTAACGGAGTAGATTGGAAGTGTCCGTAGCGAAAAACCCATTTTGAAGTTGGTTATTACGAGGCAGTGCATTCGGGCACCGAAACGGGCCCGTTTCGCTCCGTTTTGCATGCAGAAGGTACCGAAACGCGCCAAATCACTCCCTAACATTGTTTGGGTCCAATGGAGGCTATTGGGCATGTTCGTGCGAAAAAATTTAATAGAATTTCGGGGCGCGAAACAGTGCATTCGGGTGCCGAAACAACCGTTTTCTTCAATTTTCATGTTGTAGGTAACCGAATGCTCCAAAACACTCCCAAACATCATTAGGGCCTAACGGAGTAGATTGGAAGTGTCCGTAGCGAAAAAACCCATTTTGAAGTTGGTTGTTACGACGCAGTGCATCCGGGCACCGAAAGGGGCCCGTTTCGCTCCGTTTTGCATGCAGAAGGTACCGAAACGCGCCAAATCACTCCCTAACATTGTTTTGGGTCCTGTGGAGGCTATTGGGCATGTTCGTGCGAAAAAATTCATTAGAAGTTCGGGGCGCGAAACAGTGCATTCGGGTGCCGAAACACCCGTTTTGCTTCGATTTTCGTGCTGTAGGTGACTGAATGCTCCAAAACACTCCCAAACATCATTTAGGGCCTAACGGAGTAGATTGGAAATGTCCGTAGCGAAAAACCCATTTTGAAGTTGGTTGTTACGACGCAGTGCATCCGGGCACCGAAAGGGGCCCGTTTCGCTCCGTTTTGCATGCAGAAGGTACCAAAACGCGCCAAATCACTCCCTAACATTGTTTTGGGTCCACTGGAGGCTATTGGGCATGTTCGTGCAAAAAAAATCAACAGAAGTTCGGGGCGCGAAACAGTGCATTCGGGTACCGAAACACCAGTTTTGCTTCTATTTTCGCGCTGTAGGTAACGGAATGCTCCAAAACACTCCCAAACATCATTTAGGGCCTAACGGACTAGATTGCAAGTGTCCGTAGCGAAAAACCCATTTTGAAGTTGGTTGTTACGAGGCAGTGCATTCGTGCACCGAAACGGGCCCGTTTCGCACCGTTTTGCATGGAGAGGTTACCGAAACGCGCCAAATCACTCCCTAACATCGTTCTTGGTCCAATGGAGGCTATTGGGCATGTTCGTGCGAAAAAATTCAATAGAAGTTCGGGGCGCGAAACAGTGCATTAGGGTGCCGAAACACCCGTTTTGCTTTGATTTTCGTGCTGTAGGTAACCGAATGCTCCAAAACACTCCCAAACATCATTAAAGGCCTAACGGAGTAAATTGGAAGTGTCCGTAGTGAAAAACCCATTTTGAAGTTGGTTATTACGAGACAGTGCATCCGGGCACCGAAACGGGCTCGTTTCGCTCCGTTTTGCATGCAGAAGGTACCGAAACGCGCCAAATTACTCCCTAACATTGTTTTGGGTCCAATGGAGGCTATTGGTCATGTTCGTGCGAAAAAATTCAACAGAAGTTCGGGGCGCGAAACAGTGCATTCGGGTGCCGAAACACCCGTTTTGCTTCGATTTTCGTGCTGTAGGTAACCGAATGCTCCAAAACACTCCCAAACATCATTTAGGAACTAACTTAGTAGATTGGAAGTGTCCGTAGCGAAAAACCCATTTTGAAGTTGGTTCTTACGAGGCAGTGCATCCGGGCACCGAAACGGGCCCGTTTCGCTCCGTTTTGCATGCAGAAGGTACCGAAACGCGCCAAATCACTCCCTAACATTGTTTTGGGTCCAATGGAGGCTATTGGGGATGTTCGTGCGAAAAAATTCAACAGAAGTTCGGGGCGCGAAACAGTGCATTCGGGTGCCGAAACACCCGTTTTGCTTCGATTTTCGTGCTGTAGGTAACCGAATGCTCCAAAACACTCCCAAACATCATTTAGGAACTAACGGAGTAGATTGGAAGTGTCCGTAGCGAAAAACCCATTTTGAAGTTGGTTATTACGAGGCAGTGCATTCGGGCACCGAAACGGGCCCGTTTCGCTCCGTTTTGCATGCAGAAGGTACCGAAACGCGCCAAATCACTCCCTAACATTGTTTGGGTCCAATGGAGGCTATTGGGCATGTTCGTGCGAAAAAATTTAATAGAATTTCGGGGCGCGAAACAGTGCATTCGGGTGCCGAAACAACCGTTTTCTTCAATTTTCATGTTGTAGGTAACCGAATGCTCCAAAACACTCCCAAACATCATTAGGGCCTAACGGAGTAGATTGGAAGTGTCCGTAGCGAAAAAACCCATTTTGAAGTTGGTTGTTACGACGCAGTGCATCCGGGCACCGAAAGGGGCCCGTTTCGCTCCGTTTTGCATGCAGAAGGTACCGAAACGCGCCAAATCACTCCCTAACATTGTTTTGGGTCCTGTGGAGGCTATTGGGCATGTTCGTGCAAAAAAATTCATTAGAAGTTCGGGGCGCGAAACAGTGCATTCGGGTGCCGAAACACCCGTTTTGCTTCGATTTTCGTGCTGTAGGTAACCGAATGCTCCAAAACACTCCCAAACATCATTTAGGAACTAACTTAGTAGATTGGAAGTGTCCGTAGCGAAAAACCCATTTTGAAGTTGGTTGTTACGAGGCAGTGCATCTGGGCACCGAAACGGGCCCGTTTCGCTCCGTTTTGCATGCAGAGGTTACCGAAACGCGCCAAATCACTCCCTAACATCGTTCTGGTTCCAATGGAGGCTATTGGTGATGTTCGTGCGAAAAAATTCAACAGAAGTTCGGGGCGCGAAACAGTGCATTCGGGTGCCGAAACACCCGTTTTGCTTCGACTTTCGTGCTGTAGGTAACCGAATGCTCCAAAACACTCCCAAACATCATTTAGGGCCTAACGGAGTAGATTGGAATTGTCCGTAGCGAAAAACCCATTTTGAAGTTGGTTGTTACGTGGCAGTGCATCCGGGCACCAAAACGGGCCCGTTTCGCTCCGTTTTGCATGCAGAAGGTACCGAAACGCGCCAAATCACTCCCTAATATTGTTTTGGGTCCAATGGAGGCTATTGGGCATGTTCGTGCGAAAAAATTTAACAGAAGTTCGGGGCGCGAAACAGTGCATTCGGGTGCCGAAACACCCGTTTTGCTTCGATTTTCGTGTTGTAAGTAACCGAATGCTCCAAAACACTCCCAAACATCATTTAGGGCCTAACGGAGTAGATTGGAAGTGTCCGTAGCGAAAAACACATTTTGAAGTTGGTTGTTACGTGGCAGTGCATCCGGGCACCGAAACGGGCCCGTTTCGCTCCGTTTTGCATGCAGAAGGCACCGAAACACGCCAAATCACTCCCTAACATTGTTTTGGGTCCAATAGAGGCTATTGGGCATGTTCGTGCGAAAAAAATTAACAGAAGTTCGGGGCGCGAAACAGTTCATTCGGGTGTCGAAACACCCGTTTTGCTTCGATTTTCGTGCTGTAGGTAACCGAAAGCAAAACACTCCCAAACATCATTTAGGGCCTAACGGAGTAGATTGGAAGTGTCCGTAGCGAAAAACCCTTTATAAAGTTGGTTGTTACGAGGCAGTGCATCCGGGCACCGAAACGGGCCCGTTTCGCTCCGTTTTGCATGCAGAAGGTACCGAAACGCGCCAAATCACTCCCTAACATCGTTTTGGGTCCAATGGAGGCTATTGGGCATGTTCGTGCGAAAAAATTCAACAGAAGTTCGGGGCGCGAAACAGTGCATTCGGGTGCCGAAACACCCGTTTTGCTTCGATTTTCGTGCTGTAGGTAACCGAATGCTCCAAAACACTCCCAAACATCATTTAGGGCCTAACGGAGTAGATTGGAAGTGTCCGTAGCGAAAAACCCATTTTGAAGTTGGTTGTTACGAGGCAGTGCATCCGGGCACCGAAACGGGCCCGTTTCGCTCCGTTTTGCATGCAGAAGGTACCGAAACGCGCCAAATCACTCCCTAACATCGTTTTGGGTCCAATGGAGGCTATTGGGCATGTTCGTGCGAAAAAATTCAACAGAAGTTCGGGGCGCGAAACAGTGCATTCGGGTGCCGAAACACCCGTTTTGCTTCGATTTTCGTGCTGTAGGTAACCGAATGCTCCAAAACACTCCCAAACATCATTTAGGGCCTAACGGAGTAGATTGGAAGTGTCCGTAGCGAAAAACCCATTTTGAAGTTGGTTGTTACGAGGCAGTGCATCCGGGCACCGAAACGGGCCCGTTTCGCTCCGTTTTGCATGCAGAAGGTACCGAAACGCGCCAAATCACTCCCTAACATCGTTTTGGGTCCAATGGAGGCTATTGGGCATGTTCGTGCGAAAAAATTCAACAGAAGTTCGGGGCGCGAAACAGTGCATTCGGGTGCCGAAACACCCGTTTTGCTTCGATTTTCGTGCTGTAGGTAACCGAATGCTCCAAAACACTCCCAAACATCATTTAGGGCCTAACGGAGTAGATTGGAAGTGTCCGTAGCGAAAAACCCATTTTGAAGTTGGTTGTTACGAGGCAGTGCATCCGGGCACCGAAACGGGCCCGTTTCGCTCCGTTTTGCATGCAGAAGGTACCGAAACGCGCCAAATCACTCCCTAACATCGTTTTGGGTCCAATGGAGGCTATTGGGCATGTTCGTGCGAAAAAATTCAACAGAAGTTCGGGGCGCGAAACAGTGCATTCGGGTGCCGAAACACCCGTTTTGCTTCGATTTTCGTGCTGTAGGTAACCGAATGCTCCAAAACACTCCCAAACATCATTTAGGGCCTAACGGAGTAGATTGGAAGTGTCCGTAGCGAAAAACCCATTTTGAAGTTGGTTGTTACGAGGCAGTGCATCCGGGCACCGAAACGGGCCCGTTTCGCTCCGTTTTGCATGCAGAAGGTACCGAAACGCGCCAAATCACTCCCTAACATCGTTTTGGGTCCAATGGAGGCTATTGGGCATGTTCGTGCGAAAAAATTCAACAGAAGTTCGGGGCGCGAAACAGTGCATTCGGGTGCCGAAACACCCGTTTTGCTTCGATTTTCGTGCTGTAGGTAACCGAATGCTCCAAAACACTCCCAAACATCATTTAGGGCCTAACGGAGTAGATTGGAAGTGTCCGTAGCGAAAAACCCATTTTGAAGTTGGTTGTTACGAGGCAGTGCATCCGGGCACCGAAACGGGCCCGTTTCGCTCCGTTTTGCATGCAGAAGGTACCGAAACGCGCCAAATCACTCCCTAACATCGTTTTGGGTCCAATGGAGGCTATTGGGCATGTTCGTGCGAAAAAATTCAACAGAAGTTCGGGGCGCGAAACAGTGCATTCGGGTGCCGAAACACCCGTTTTGCTTCGATTTTCGTGCTGTAGGTAACCGAATGCTCCAAAACACTCCCAAACATCATTTAGGGCCTAACGGAGTAGATTGGAAGTGTCCGTAGCGAAAAACCCATTTTGAAGTTGGTTGTTACGAGGCAGTGCATCCGGGCACCGAAACGGGCCCGTTTCGCTCCGTTTTGCATGCAGAAGGTACCGAAACGCGCCAAATCACTCCCTAACATCGTTTTGGGTCCAATGGAGGCTATTGGGCATGTTCGTGCGAAAAAATTCAACAGAAGTTCGGGGCGCGAAACAGTGCATTCGGGTGCCGAAACACCCGTTTTGCTTCGATTTTCGTGCTGTAGGTAACCGAATGCTCCAAAACACTCCCAAACATCATTTAGGGCCTAACGGAGTAGATTGGAAGTGTCCGTAGCGAAAAACCCATTTTGAAGTTGGTTGTTACGAGGCAGTGCATCCGGGCACCGAAACGGGCCCGTTTCGCTCCGTTTTGCATGCAGAAGGTACCGAAACGCGCCAAATCACTCCCTAACATCGTTTTGGGTCCAATGGAGGCTATTGGGCATGTTCGTGCGAAAAAATTCAACAGAAGTTCGGGGCGCGAAACAGTGCATTCGGGTGCCGAAACACCCGTTTTGCTTCGATTTTCGTGCTGTAGGTAACCGAATGCTCCAAAACACTCCCAAACATCATTTAGGGCCTAACGGAGTAGATTGGAAGTGTCCGTAGCGAAAAACCCATTTTGAAGTTGGTTGTTACGAGGCAGTGCATCCGGGCACCGAAACGGGCCCGTTTCGCTCCGTTTTGCATGCAGAAGGTACCGAAACGCGCCAAATCACTCCCTAACATCGTTTTGGGTCCAATGGAGGCTATTGGGCATGTTCGTGCGAAAAAATTCAACAGAAGTTCGGGGCGCGAAACAGTGCATTCGGGTGCCGAAACACCCGTTTTGCTTCGATTTTCGTGCTGTAGGTAACCGAATGCTCCAAAACACTCCCAAACATCATTTAGGGCCTAACGGAGTAGATTGGAAGTGTCCGTAGCGAAAAACCCATTTTGAAGTTGGTTGTTACGAGGCAGTGCATCCGGGCACCGAAACGGGCCCGTTTCGCTCCGTTTTGCATGCAGAAGGTACCGAAACGCGCCAAATCACTCCCTAACATCGTTTTGGGTCCAATGGAGGCTATTGGGCATGTTCGTGCGAAAAAATTCAACAGAAGTTCGGGGCGCGAAACAGTGCATTCGGGTGCCGAAACACCCGTTTTGCTTCGATTTTCGTGCTGTAGGTAACCGAATGCTCCAAAACACTCCCAAACATCATTTAGGGCCTAACGGAGTAGATTGGAAGTGTCCGTAGCGAAAAACCCATTTTGAAGTTGGTTGTTACGAGGCAGTGCATCCGGGCACCGAAACGGGCCCGTTTCGCTCCGTTTTGCATGCAGAAGGTACCGAAACGCGCCAAATCACTCCCTAACATCGTTTTGGGTCCAATGGAGGCTATTGGGCATGTTCGTGCGAAAAAATTCAACAGAAGTTCGGGGCGCGAAACAGTGCATTCGGGTGCCGAAACACCCGTTTTGCTTCGATTTTCGTGCTGTAGGTAACCGAATGCTCCAAAACACTCCCAAACATCATTTAGGGCCTAACGGAGTAGATTGGAAGTGTCCGTAGCGAAAAACCCATTTTGAAGTTGGTTGTTACGAGGCAGTGCATCCGGGCACCGAAACGGGCCCGTTTCGCTCCGTTTTGCATGCAGAAGGTACCGAAACGCGCCAAATCACTCCCTAACATCGTTTTGGGTCCAATGGAGGCTATTGGGCATGTTCGTGCGAAAAAATTCAACAGAAGTTCGGGGCGCGAAACAGTGCATTCGGGTGCCGAAACACCCGTTTTGCTTCGATTTTCGTGCTGTAGGTAACCGAATGCTCCAAAACACTCCCAAACATCATTTAGGGCCTAACGGAGTAGATTGGAAGTGTCCGTAGCGAAAAACCCATTTTGAAGTTGGTTGTTACGAGGCAGTGCATCCGGGCACCGAAACGGGCCCGTTTCGCTCCGTTTTGCATGCAGAAGGTACCGAAACGCGCCAAATCACTCCCTAACATCGTTTTGGGTCCAATGGAGGCTATTGGGCATGTTCGTGCGAAAAAATTCAACAGAAGTTCGGGGCGCGAAACAGTGCATTCGGGTGCCGAAACACCCGTTTTGCTTCGATTTTCGTGCTGTAGGTAACCGAATGCTCCAAAACACTCCCAAACATCATTTAGGGCCTAACGGAGTAGATTGGAAGTGTCCGTAGCGAAAAACCCATTTTGAAGTTGGTTGTTACGAGGCAGTGCATCCGGGCACCGAAACGGGCCCGTTTCGCTCCGTTTTGCATGCAGAAGGTACCGAAACGCGCCAAATCACTCCCTAACATCGTTTTGGGTCCAATGGAGGCTATTGGGCATGTTCGTGCGAAAAAATTCAACAGAAGTTCGGGGCGCGAAACAGTGCATTCGGGTGCCGAAACACCCGTTTTGCTTCGATTTTCGTGCTGTAGGTAACCGAATGCTCCAAAACACTCCCAAACATCATTTAGGGCCTAACGGAGTAGATTGGAAGTGTCCGTAGCGAAAAACCCATTTTGAAGTTGGTTGTTACGAGGCAGTGCATCCGGGCACCGAAACGGGCCCGTTTCGCTCCGTTTTGCATGCAGAAGGTACCGAAACGCGCCAAATCACTCCCTAACATCGTTTTGGGTCCAATGGAGGCTATTGGGCATGTTCGTGCGAAAAAATTCAACAGAAGTTCGGG
The DNA here is from genome assembly GCA_015342445.1 of Digitaria exilis. NCBI lineage: Eukaryota > Viridiplantae > Streptophyta > Magnoliopsida > Poales > Poaceae > Digitaria > Digitaria exilis. The sequence goes on from JACEFO010002292.1 coordinate 2,230,646, forward strand.
GCGCGAAACAGTGCATTCGGGTGCCGAAACACCCGTTTTGCTTCGATTTTCGTGCAGTAGGTAACCGAATGCTCCAAAACACTCCCAAACATCATTTAGGGCCTAACGGAGTAGATTGGAAGTGTCCGTAGCGAAAAACCCATTTTGAAGTTGGTTGTTACGAGGCAGTGCATCCGGGCACCGAAACGGGCCCGTTTCGCTCCGTTTTGCATGCAGAAGGTACCGAAACGCGCCAAATCACTCCCTAACATCGTTTTGGGTCCAATGGAGGCTATTGGGCATGTTCGTGCGAAAAAATTCAACAGAAGTTCGGGGCGCGAAACAGTGCATTCGGGTGCCGAAACACCCGTTTTGCTTCGATTTTCGTGCTGTAGGTAACCGAATGCTCCAAAACACTCCCAAACATCATTTAGGGCCTAACGGAGTAGATTGGAAGTGTCCGTAGCGAAAAACCCATTTTGAAGTTTGTTGTTACGAGGCAGTGCATCCGGGCACCGAAACGGGCCCGTTTCGCTCCGTTTTGCATGCAGAAGGTACCGAAACGCGCCAAATCACTCCCTAACATCGTTTTGGGTCCAATGGAGGCTATTGGGCATGTTCGTGCGAAAAAATTCAACAGAAGTTCGGGGCGCGAAACAGTGCATTCGGGTGCCGAAACACCCGTTTTGCTTCGATTTTCGTGCTGTAGGTAACCGAATGCTCCAAAACACTCCCAAACATCATTTACGGCCTAACGGAGTAGATTGGAAGTGTCCGTAGCGAAAAACCCATTTGAAGTTGGTTGTTACGAGGCAGTGCATCCGGGCACCGAAACGGCCCGTTTCGCTCCGTTTTGCATGCAGAAGGTACCGAAACGCGCCAAATCACTCCCTAACATCGTTTTGGGTCCAATGGAGGCTTGGGCATGTTCGTGCGAAAAAATTCAACAGAAGTTCGGGGCGCGAAACAGTGCATTCGGGTGCCGAAACACCCGTTTTGCTTCGATTTTCGTGCTGTAGGTAACCGAATGCTCCAAAACACTCCCAAACATCATTTAGGGCCTAACGGAGTAGATTGGAAGTGTCCGTGCGAAAAACCCATTTTGAAGTTGGTTGTTACGAGGCAGTGCATCCGGGCACCGAAACGGGCCCGTTTCGCTCCGTTTTGCATGCAGAAGGTACCGAAACGCGCCAAATCACTCCCTAACATCGTTTTGGGTCCAATGGAGGCTATTGGGCATGTTCGTGCGAAAAATTCAACAGAAGTTCGGGGCGCGAAACAGTGTTCGGGTGCCGAAACACCCGTTTTGCTTCGATTTTCGTGCTGTAGGTAACCGAATGCTCCAAAACACTCCAAAACATCATTTAGGGCCTAACGGAGTAGATTGGAAGTGTCCGTAGCGAAAAACCCATTTTGAAGTTGGTTGTTACGAGGCAGTGCATCCGGGCACCGAAACGGGCCCGTTTCGCTCCGTTTTGCATGCAGAAGGTACCGAAACGCGCCAAATCACTCCCTAACATCGTTTTGGGTCCAATGGAGGCTATTGGGCATGTTCGTGCGAAAAAATTCAACAGAAGTTCGGGGCGCGAAACAGTGCATTCGGGTGCCGAAACAACCCGTTGCTATCGATTTTCGTGCTGTAGGTAACCGAAT